>OZ038485.1:41019082-41181582 GCA_964036315.1 Acanthosepion esculentum
ATATATATATATATATATATATATATATATATATATATATATATATATATATATATATATATATATATATATATTATATATATATATATATATATATATATATATATATATATATATATATTATATATATATATATATATATATATATATATATATATATATATATATATATATAAATATATAATATATATATATATATATATATATATATATATATATATATATATATATATATATATATATATATATATATATATATATATATATAATATATATATATATATATATATATATATATATATATATATATATATATATATATATATATATATATATATATATATATATATATATATATATAATATATATATATATATATATATATATATATATATATATATAATATATATATATATATATATATATATATATATATATATATATATATATATATATATATATATATATATATATATATATATATATATATATATATATATATATATATATATATATATATATATATATATATATATATATATATATATATATATATATATATATATATATAATATATATATATATATATATATATATATATATATATATATATATATAATATATATATATATATATATATATATATATATATATATATATATATATATATATATATATATAATATATATATATATATATATATATATATATATATATATATATATATATATATATATATATATATATATATATATATATATATATATATATATATATATATATATATATATATATAATATATATATATATATATATATATATATAGGGAGATAGAGAGAGAGCTGAGATTTATTTCCTAACTTTCTAAATGAGATTTTAATATGGAGCAGTTTTCTTATTCTTAGAGTATAAGACGATCAACTTATAAATGAATTGCAAGATTGTAGAAAAATTATTGTCCTGCAGTTTTCTTTTTATGGTTGACTAACTTGGAAACTAGTTTTCATCTGCTTTCTCCTATTTTCTGTTGTTGACCCACACATATAAAGAAAAGGAATTATTTTATTCATTTTTTGTTTTGTTTTTGAAAAAGCATTGTTGAAATATTCATCTCTTCCTTTTATTCTATCTCATATATAATTTAAAAAAAAAATAAAGTAGTGGTTACCTGCATTTGTTGACATAAGGGACATTTTCAGTGTTGTTTTTGTATTATAAGTTTCAATAAGTATATTTCTTGATCATTTGCAATGCATGTTATTTCACTTGAATGTTTAATAAATGAATTAAGAAATTAGTTCTTTATTAAGAGAAAAAAAATTGAAACAAATCAAACAAAAACTATCTACAATTGCTTGCTTTATTCTCACAAGCCATCAACAATCATTAACTTTTGTTTTAAAGAACTTCTACAGTAATCAAAATAAAAGTGCTTTGTAATGTTACTTTCCAGTGTTGAAATAAGAAAACATTGTGTATCGACAATATATACAAAAATATTTTTATTGGGATGAAAGTAAGATAATTCAAATTTAAATGATAAAACAAAGGAACTGTCCTTTTTCAATTATTGTTTTTCTACTGTTACCATCCAATTACATTTCTTTCTTGTATTATGTTGGTTATAAAATTACCACCAACTTTGATACATAGTAGTTTTTTTTTATTGCCTTACTATTAATACTTTTATTGATGCATAAAAATGTCACAATGGCCAAACAAAAATTGACAAGTTGATTAATTTTGCCTGTTCCCAAGCTATAATGACTTCTTTGTTTAAGTTATACATTCTTGACACAGTAAAATTTATTATTGTCATTAAGGGAACATGCTTTCAAAAATGGGAAATTTCAAGAGCTACATCCAAAATTACATATTTTATATCTTAACACAAATAAAACTATTCTGTACAGTTATTGAGTAATCAATGTCAAAAAGCATTTACAACAGTAGTTGCACATAAATAATATATGATTATAATCTATGTATATAACCTATTGTCCAGTACACACTCATCCCCAGTCATTTGAACAGTAGAGGTTTATTCCTTGTTTTCTGTTTAGGATTAGGTTTCCAGTTACTTCTAAAGTCTTTTCATTCCCTTTCACTCTGAGTAACCTTTTGCATCTTAGGGACATTATTCCCTTACTTGCGGTGAATTGATTAAAAAAAAGTTTTGAAAATGGATTTGAAACAAATCAAAACATTTTTGTAAATCCAGCCAACTTTAATCTGCAAAAATTTAAATCAATGTCAATCACTATCTACTGTCCTGATTACTCTTTTCTCTTTCTGTTCATTATTAATATATCTGTTTCTAATTCTTCCACAGTCTGTAACCCCTTGTGTCTTAGTGGCTTTACTGCCTTACATGGAGTGATACAGATTAAAAAGAATATTTGTGATATATTTTTTTAAAAATAATAGTACATTTATCAGAATTGATATAATAACGATTAAAAAAATCTCACAATTTTAAAACAGGCATGAAGTAAAGAGAAAATGGTTTAAATAAATAGGAAATTTTTTTTATGAAATCAAGTTATCTTTTTAAAAGTTTCTTAATACTTGCAAATCTAATACAAAATCTTCAATTTAAAACCAATGGAAATTCATTAATTCAAACAAACTGCTTCCAATGAAAAATCATAATTAATGAGCTAAGTAAGTCTTAACTACAGTCCACAAATGCCATTAAGGCAAAAAAGAGAAATTTCCATTTTTTTTATTAAAAGATTTAATAATCATTAAAATATTTTCCTTGACATTTCATGACCATATGCTAATGTTTTGGGTGTGTTATAAAATGATTGGCTTTGATGAAATAAAGTTATGAACATTTTGAATCTTATTAAAAACATTTTTAAAAATCTGACCAGATGAGAAATGCTGCATTGATTGAAACAATAAAACTGATGACACCAAGTATAGTGAATAAACTGCATGAAAAAGAATTCATCCAGGCCAACTCCATTTTGGGGGTTGACAGGTATTGTCATCCAACTAAGTTTTTCTGACTTCCAACTCCTATAAATGTCTTTCTTTAACTGCAGCATTCAAATTTCAAAGGTGACAATTGCAATACTCTGCAGTAAAAGTTTAAAATAGCTAAAGTAATTTTTAATACAGTAAAATTTAAATATACCACCAAATACAGTGCAAAAACTTTTCAACTAAAGTTGGGTTTTGTTGCTAAGGTTGCAGACTGTTCTGAGTCCAACCATAAGTTTTGATATTTTCAGATTATCATAGAAAACCCACTTCTACAAAAAGGTTTTTTTTTCACATCTAGTAAGTGGTAATATACTGTCCAATATTTCACTCTGACAATTTATTTGGAACTCATTTTCCCTCAATTTGAACTTACCTCATGCTTTACAAATATCTTACTTTTTTTCTTTCTACCAGTTCCAATGCTCAGTGGGATCATCATCAAAAAGTGTGTAAGTTACAACTGATGTGCAGTTTGTCTTCCAAGTCAAATTCATATTTCTTGGACTTACAATAGGCACTGTTTTCAACCACACCATCTCTACAGAGCTTATCACTCATCTTCATTTCTGCTTCTTCCCTCTTCAACTTGAAAAGGAAACAATATGCAGTATCACATATGCATCTTGTGTGCAGCCATCCTTTTTCAGCACAGGATAAATGAACAGTGAATAAAAAGTGCTCAAAACCAGTTTCCCCAATTGTGTATTTAGTCTCTAGTAAAAAAAAACAAAAAAAAACATTGATGGAAACTAACACACACACACACACACAGAGTAAATGCCTCAACAAGGTGAGAATGCCACTAGTATGAAGAAGTTATAGAGAGTGAAAGTGAGAGAAAAGACTGGATATGGGGGGGGGTGAGGAAAGGATAAAAGATGAACAGGATTGAAGAAGATAGAAGATGGCAATTGGCGTTTCATTTAAACTTTTGAGGAATGTAGTTATCAGAGAAGCAAATAAACGGAAGGGAGTTCCACAGGTGAGAAGTGCAAGAAAGAAACTGTTCAAGTAGAATGTTAAATGTAACTGCTACAGTTACATTTAACTATTTCAACAGTAAAAGATGCCAATCTCATAGCACTCTTAAATTCATGTAGCCAGGGCACCAGGGAAAAAACCTCATCCGAGCAGCTGTCATGAAGATATTTGTAGAAAAGACAGAGGGAATCCATGTCATATTGGTGAGAAAGTGACTGATGTTGTGATGCCAATGTAGGATAAATTACATTGCAGATTCTTCACTGAATTTTTTCAAGAACCTCGAGATGAATAGCAGGAGCATCAGACCACATATGGCACGGCATTCAATGCACAGACAAATGGTAGATTTGTAAATGTGTAAGATGGACTCTGACGAGGAAAACTTTCTGGCACAGCACACTAACCCAACTTTCCTTGCAGTAGATGCAGCTATTGATTCGATGTAGTTGTTCTACTTCGTCAGTTGAAAATGTGAGGTCAAGAAAGCGCAGTGTGTTGCTCTCCAGGAGTCTAGCATCAGTCATGCTGATAGCAGGAAAGTTCCTTTATGGTGGTTAAATGAGAGCAGTTTAGTTTTGGAGGCATTAAAATTTACAAGCCATTTCCTGCTTCAGTTAATAACTGATTGGAGGTTCTTTTCAAGAGCAGCAGCCAGGTTAGCTTTGTCAGCTCTGATGGAATTGCTATTGAAACAGGAGTAAATGGTAGTGTCATCTGCATAAATGCCTACTTGGGAAAATGATATTGGGAAAATCATTGATGAAGATCAGAAACATCATAGGACTCCGTATAGAGCCTTGGCGAACACCCTCATTCATGTGAAAGGATCTGGAAGCGAGCCCATTCAGGATGACCTTCATTTCATGATTTGTTAGGAAGGATTGGATTAAATCAAACAATCGTCCAATACCATAGCCCTAGAACTTATATAGAAGACCAACCTGCCAAACCCTGACAAATGCCTTTGAGATATCTAGAGCCACAACACGAGTTTTGCTGTTATTATAAAGAGCTTGATATACATATTCAGTGATGGCCGTAAGCATACCAGCAGTAAACTGGGCAAAATGGAATCCATATTGTTTGTCAGAGAGTAGATCATGGGAGGTAAGGTGCTTAACGAATTCAGCATTTATTAAAGCCTGGAACACTTTGCCAAAAAGTGGTAAGAGACTAATAGGGTGATAGAAGAGTCAGGAGATTCTCGAGAGTTCTTAAAAACAGAGATGACAGAGGAGGACTTCCAACAAGCTGGAAAGCAAGAAGCAGCAAGGCAATAGTTGTATAGTTTAGAGAGAACTGGGGTCAGTTTGGGAGCACATTTCTTTAGGATGACAGCTGGTATCCCATCACCTCCACTTGGCTTATGGGAGTTTAATTTAGAAATGATGTTCGAGACCAGTGATGGGGTAATGTGCATATCACTCTGTATAGCCTCAGTCCTGGGAAGGAAAATCAGGTGTGGGTATTCCAGGTGAGTAGAGCGTTGAGTTGGAAGAGAATTTCCAAGCAAAGTATTCCACCGTATCTGCTGTAAACATCAGGACTTCGAACTGATTGAATAGATGAGGGATTGAGGATTTGCTGTTGTTCAGCACACTCTTGCAGAGCTGCCAAGAATCTCTGGAGCTGAACTTGCAAGATGCTATACGTTGTTTCATTCTATCAGCAAACATCATTTTATTGAGGACAGGATTGCACTCATTATGAGCAGAGACAAAGAGATATCTGTTGCAATCAGATGTGTCACTCTGGTACAGCCGGAAGAAGTGATTCCTGTGGGCTACAGTGGCTGAGCATGCAAGTGATAACCAAGGAGATGATGCAATTGAACTTGGTATTTCCTCGTTGGAATGAAAGCATTGATGCCCGCTTTCATCCAGATGCACATTTTTGAACATATATTTTACTCATACATTACACAACTCCAAATATGTAATATACTGAAAAGAATAAAAATTGGAAGATATTTTTGTTGTTATTTTATTGCCTAGTCAAGGAAATATGTAAAAGAGCTACATGATTTTAACAAGAAATTCTATTTTTCAAGAACATTGAAGAATCAAAGGAATTTTTTAGTTTTCACCTAAATTTGACCATTTCTACAGGTACTTCAATGGTAAAGTGATGACAATCATGTCTGCCACCTACCTCAAATGTTGAGTGGGATTACCTTTGTGATTATTAAGGAAAATTTCTAAATTAAAAACTCTTATGGAACAAAACATGCATTGGAGAGAGTATATATAAGATGCTACTTAAGAGTAAAAACATCTCCAAATAAAACAGATGGTGTTACTAGGTTACTGAAAAATCATGTTATATAAAAGATTCTTCACCAATCTTATACATTTTAAAATCAAGAAATAGGTTATACACTTTTTAAAAAAGGAAATAAACCAAATGAAAATGCTTTAGTTGGAATACTTCACTTTTTTTTTTTTTAATCAATTTTCTTGCACCATTGCTTTTAATGTAGCCCTAATCCATTATACCCACTCATCACCAGATTTTTTACAGTTTTTGATGTCTATCTTAGATTGTTTCTGGTACTAAATAATTTTCAAGATAACTCAAGTGCAAGAATGTATTTGAATTTTGCTTCTGTTATCAAATACCACTGTTGCCTATTGCAGATGTTCTTTTTGTCTGGTCTTTTTATCTTATTCAACATCACATTCAATATCTGTTTATATTTCTGAGATGAGGTTTTGTAATTATTTACATTGTTCAGGCCGTTGTCCTCATCTTTGTTGCCATATTTACAATGTTTTGGCTGTTGTACACTCCAGTCTTCTTCAGGTGATCATAATTTCAAACTGAACCATTTATTTCATCCACTAGGATAAGTTGATCTAGTTCCACTTGCCATGCCTCTTCCAGATGTCTCAATATCAGTTATCTCTCTTTAACTCAACTCTCCAATTTTTTTTTGTTCACCTCAGAACAAGCTACTCTGGTGGATGAAATAAAAGGTTCAGTTTGAAATTATTATAGCCTAGCATGTGTGCCGATTACTTAAGTCTTCATATTTTTCAGTCATATTCTCTGTTTATTATTTCAATCTCATCTCAGAGTAGTTGTTGTAGGTTACTGCTTATACTGACCATTTCTGTTCATATGTCTCTGGGTCACCACTTATGACTTTTGCTCAATGCTGTAAGCAGTGGATGATCCCTTTCTTTACCCTGTATGGGTTGAAGTTGTCCAGTGAATGCTAGCTTGCGGTATATGGATGTCTTGAACTCATGTTCTGTTTGAGATATTAGTACATCCAGGATTACTAATTTGTTTTCTCTTTCCACAAAAATCTTCTATGTTGGCCAAGCATAGAAAAGCCAGTAATACAGAGTGCTAGAGAAAAACAATAACACAAAAAAAATGGAATGTGAGCACTGGTAAAAAAAAAAGGTTACTGCGACATTAGGTTTATAAATTCCAAAAAATTCATACACTGATGTCCTTAAGGACACATGGCCCAGTAGATAAAAGCGTCAGTTGAATCCAAGTGACCTGGCCCAAGGAGTTTTGAGTCCAATACAGCTGAGGTGAATGAAAAAAAATTGGGGAGTTGAAGGGAGATAACTAATATTGAGGCATCTGGAAGAGGCATGTCATGTGGAACCAGAACAAGCTACTCCGGTGGATGAAATAAAGGGTTCAGTTTGAAATTTCAATCACTTGAAGATGGTTGGAGCATACAACGGCCAAAATGACGTAAATATGGCAACAAAGATGAGGACAACAGTTTAAACAATGTAAATCATATTCTATGTTTTTTTTTTATTGCAATGCATCCATCTAGCTTATTTCCATGTAGTATCTTTCTTACTGCATGAGTAATATTGCTTTCATCCCTTGATAAGATTTTAACTTTGGGTTGAATACTGATAACCTAATTTTGAACTCCTGCCTAATTTTAATTCCACAATACTCCTAACACGTTTCCTCTCTGTAATTTGGACAGAGTACAGTGATTAAATTCCGACCACGCTCTTTGTCAATTTCAGGTTCATTTATTCTTTGTGACATTTCTGTGATCTTTATTCACCTCTCCAAACTCACTTTTCCCCATTATGAAATCTAAATCAACTACAGACACGGTTCCAAAGTCTATGTAATCTGTAGTTAGTCCATTTAACATAAAAAATTACTGTGTGTATCTATGAAGATCTATGCATCTTTACAGATTGGTATCACTCCTCATCTGCTGAAAGTATATTGTTAAACACTTAAGTTTCTCAGTAAAAGTTATAAATAAATCTTTTTTTTTAACCCATGTAGCTTTTCTTTTTCTTTTTGCAACCACTGTATTTTTTCATCAGATGTGAAAATAAAGCTCACCGCACATTGTCTGAGAATTAAAACAAAAGTTTATAATAAAGTTTTACAAATTTTAAGAGATATTTTAAAACATCTTAGTTTCAGACACATAGAAAATTATATTAATTTAAGAAATAAATTAATCCAAAATGTTTTTCTAAATTGAAAAAAATCTAATAAAAAATATTAAAACGAAGAGGGTGACTGTCAAAGCAGATGATCGTGTGAATCCAGACGTGTTGGAGAAATTGATAGGAATAAGTTGACACCGTTTCTCAATATTTTGCCACCTAAAGTTTAAGGAATGTGGGTGACTTGTCACTTTGAAATTGCTCATCAAAAGCCAGAGCTTATCTGGCATCTTCACAAGATATTTCTGCACCTGGCAGAAAGTTACTAGCAAATTTTATTTTCTAATATTCTAATCAGAATTTGTATTATTTGATAAGCAAAAACAAAAAAAAACTGCATGATGTGCCATTATTAATTGACTTTCTAAGTCACAAAGAAAAGAAAAAAGTACCCTATTGACTAGATAAGCATATTTTTCATATAAATATATTCTTGATTAGTTAATTAAAAGAGAAACTAATGCTTAGAAAAACACACCTTGAGATATCATTAGCATTGTCTTAACTATCATTATCATTTTATGTTTATAAGAATGCTACATGAGGATTGGAAAATTCTCCTAACTTGGAGATCCAAAGAGATACCATTTTAAAAATATATTTCTTAGATTTATTCACAAACTTGTATAGGTATAATTATCTTTGTGATCAAGTAAAGTTTTAAACACTACCAATAAGAAAAAAAAGATGAATAATTACGGTTTTCATTTCTTTCACATTAATAAAATTATAGGTAACTATATTATATGAAATCATCTATTACCTGTGGTAATCTAATGATTATTTTGATATACAGGATTTTCAGGGATTCATTCGAAAAGAAACTTTAGAAGAAACTTTTAAAGCTGAAAAAAATGTTGTTTTTTTTTTTTTTTTTCAATATAATGCTACATAAATATAGGATGTCTAGCTTGTAACCACACAAAAAAAAACAACAACAAAAAAACCCTGCTATGTTACATGTGAGAGTTTTCCATGTGATTGCAAAGTTCTCAGCCAATTTCTTTTAGTGAAAGTCAAGTTGTTCAAATAGCAGGTGGGAACAAATTTTTCAATCTCACATATAATATCAAATGACTGTTAAAGAAAATATGAACATTACAAAAATAGTATCTTGTCCAAGTTTATCCAGGAAAATAACAATATGTATTGTTATTTTTCAATTTTTTTTTTATTTATAAAACTTATAAATCATTTATGATTAGAAAAATCTGATTTACTAAAATTATTCAATACATCTATGTATAGATAATTATATAGTTTAAAATTTGGTATATTAATGGAGGAAGAGTGTTCAATATCAGAATAGATTTGTGGCCATAAACAGCATGAATATAGAAATCATCATTGCACTGTGACTGGCAGTTTTACACTGGAAGTGATCGGCAAATCATTGATTGTGGGTTTTTGCATATTATATATATATATATATATATATATATATATATATATATGCCATTGGGTCTTAAGGAAATGGGAAACCAGATTATTTTATTTTTATTTTTTGGATGAATGTTTTTCAAATACATATAGTCCTGATCATAAGCTTATTTGTTTATAAATTTATTTTATTTTTCTATACTTTCTTTGGCTCTAAATTTTTGTAAAAACTTTCATATAAAATATGAAAAAAAATTTATTACTTTTAGGTTATGAAATATTCATTGGAGTCGTGATGTAGTTGACAATAACATAATAGGAATTTGTTTTTGTGTTCTCATTTGGAAATGAGATTGTTGTTTAAGAGTTTATTTTGTTCTTGAAAAGTAATTTTTGCTATTTTCATCCCTAATAATGCAAAACTGACAGTCACCATGCAGTGTTGATTCCAATGTTAAATCAATCTTCATTGGAAAAATAATGAAGCCAAAAGTACACTAGTAAGAAAATCTATACTTTACCACTTAATTTATATCATTTTCAAAATAAATACAGCAAAATAAAAATAAAAAACTCACACTTCTAGTATTTCAATATAGTTATGGTAAAGACAAAAACTGGAAATATAGATAATACTGTGTTAGTATAAGAAGAAATATCTGGCTGATTAAACAAATCCTATTTGTATTCATATGCAAAAGTGTGGCTGATATAATTAATTGCAGTGAAAAATAATGATTTTACTAATTGCCATAGCATTTATTAAATACTTATCAGGATAATTACTTCCTGCAATTTATTTTCCAGTTTTTTTTTTTCTGCAAAGGAGGTTGAGTAACCTCTAAGTACAAAATTCAATGCTTTGGTATTGACATTTAAATGGATGGATACAAAATATTTTCCCAAAGTAATGTTATGTATATAAACAAACTAAATTTAGAACCACATTTTTGATGCCTCAAGTCTCTTCATCTTTGAGGGGATGGTCCAGTATTCACTATCTTATAGGAGTACTTATATTGCGTAATAGTTTAGCACTCTTTTCTTTGTTTCTAACAAAATGTTTTTGCTTCTTAATATGTTGCCTAGCTTTTAAAAGGCATCTTTTGCTATTCTAATGGGCCTTCAGATTTCAGTGTTGCCCTTCCCATCCTCTTGTACTTGTTTCGTTAAGTTGTAATTTGCATGTTGGGCAAACATGTTTTGCTAACAACCATGCATTCTATTTTCTTGCAATTGATGTTTAGTCTTTTCTTTTCACTTTCATTCACAACCATCTAATAATGGAGCAAAAAGATAAGGTAACTGAAACTAATTTTGAATAATTTATGGAAAAAAAAAAAGAAAAGAAAAAAAGCTTGACATAGTTAATTAGAAAAACTTTGGTCCAAAGATGAGTGAAAATTCTGAAGAGTTAAAATTACTGAAATTGGGGAAAAATATTAAAATTAATACATTTAACAAAGGGTTCAGTGAACTTAGTGCAAGATATCTGCAGAGCTAAAAGTGGTTCCCAAATCAAAATAACTATGCACAATTATCTAAGTCTTAAATCTTACTACAGAACATTAAGACACTACCTCAAAGAGTCCATGAATGCCAGAAGATTGGAAAAGTGCCAAAAATAATGCTCAGGAAGATCAAGAACCATGAGTTCACTGTTAAAATATTCTGACAAATATCTTTACAGTGGATGCTATTTTGAACTATCAAAACTGCTATTTGATTTCAGAGTCAATATTTAATGTCAGGGGCACCTTCAAGACTAAACATTTGACCCAGCTCAAGGTACTGAGTGTCATAGCCACTGACCAGCTGGGAAAAGAAGAGGTTCCCATTTTCCTACAAGCATGGAGAATGGTAAGTGCTGATGTACCATGCTTCCCATGGCTGATGGCCAGCTAACCAGAGGGCAACTATATATATATATATATATATATATATATATATATATATATATATATATATATGTATGTATGTATGTATGTATGTATGTAGATATGTAGATCAAGGACAGTGTTACCAGCCACACAGCCAAGATACAGAAATTCTGCAAAGGTAACTTTGTTAATTTTTGGTCAAAAGGATGCCTGGACATGTCAAACTTTGCCATGTGATGTATTTTGGAGTAGGCCACCAGCAAGACCTCCCATCCCAACATAAATGCTCTTAAGGCTACTATCAATAACAGTTAAGATGTTCAATAGTTTTATGTTTAAGAGTTGTGCAACTTTTCAAGGTCATATGGAAGCCATATTTATATTTTGAAAGTCAAAGGAATTTTGCAAGTTTCACTTCCTCACTCTGTATATAAAGCAGAAAGTTTGTTACAAGTATAATTAATTTACACAACAGCAACCTTGTGGTGTAACTTATATACTTTAGAAATTTAAACTATCTCTTTCTGATGTTAAGGATGAGTGTCCTTTTTGCTTCCATTTTCTCTAAAACTGTTATTGCTCACTGGAAACTATGTATTGTCTAATTTTAAAAGATTTGTCTTTAGAAATTAAATACATATAAATCAATAACTAATTTAAGAATAAAACCTTAATTAATGTTTATATTGTTTGTTCTATACATGCTGAACTTAAAATTTGATTAATATTATAACAATGTTTAACTTTTGTGGTTAAAAATTGTAGCTTTCTGGGGGAGGGATGAAGAATATTATCTGATAAATTACAATGCAAGGAAAACTAAATACAAAGAAAAATAATGTCAAGAAAACTTCTACAATTTTTTTTTTTTTTTTTTAAACTGTGTATGTTTTTCAGTCCAGGGAAAGTATATTGACCATGTATACCATTCTAAAATTTAACATTATTTTAACAGGATTACTGCTGCTACTATTCCCACTACATCCGTTTCTATCAAAAGTCTCTAAATTTGAGTAGAATCTATGAAATCATCTGCATGAAACATCTTTTGGTAAAATTGTTGCATTGCTTATTTCAATAATCAAGAGAAATATTTTTCACAAACAAAAAGAAAATTGTTTTATTTACATGAGATAATGAAGTTGATCTGATTTTCTTTCTGACACAACAAAAATAATAATATAGTAATAATGGAAAGAAATTGTTTCAATAACAAAAATATGGTAGCTTTGGAAGGATATTAGAACTTGAGAAATAATTTGATAAAACATTGAGATCTACTATTATTGAAATGTACAGTTTTGTTTTTTTTCTAATTCCAGTTAAAAAAAAAAAAGAAAAGAAAAAAGATAAAAAAAAAGATAATGTTTTTCAGTTCTGAGTAAAAAAAAAAAAAAAAAGATTCAAAAGAATGAAATCCTTACATATAATGAATGCAAACAAACAATATCACATTTTATATGTACGTTATTAAAGCCATTTTGTAAAAAGAAAGAAAGTTTGTTAACTTCAGCATATGCACTGATTTAACTAATCAGATAAAAATGAAATTCAACAAGTTTATTCAAGCAAATCTGATAATCAGCCAACTATTTTGTCCATTCATCATAAAGGTTTAGAACCATCTTCAGTATAAAAGCGTACAATGATTTTTAGAATTCAAGCTGTGTTAGTAACAACAGAACAAAAATAAGAATGCATAGCAATAAGAGTTTAGGTTAAATATAAGCTATTAATTTATTATGCATGCAAATAAGGAAGTTACTAGTAAAAGAATAGGAGTAACCACTCACTTCAAATGTTGGTATTGTGTAGTATATATCTAACAGGGAATTAGTGAACAGTGGAGAAACTGGATTTGCCTGAAATCATTGAAAAGGAGTCTTCTATTATGCAGGTAAATTACCTTATTTTATATTAATATAAGTAAATTTGATTTAGACACAGTTGCTTCCTATACTTATTTTCTATAACCAAGGAAAATCAGGGTAAATCAACAATTGCTAATTAATGTAATTGTAGAATTCAAAAATATATAATGGCTAATTTGTGAAAAACATTTCAGCTGACTCTACTGTTGCCAAACAGGTAAATCAAAATAAACCCATAATGTTAGTCAGAATGTCAGTACTGATTTTCTTAAGTTAATTTTTGTTGACAATTAGATTGGTAAGAAAATATTGTAGCAGTTTCTCAAATGTAACCAGAAGAATATCATTTCAAAAAACCTTTAGAAAATGTTTTATTTTTAATTCCAATTGAAAATGTTACCAAGATATATAGAAAAGTAAGATTTGAAATTAGAATATCCCCTAATTAGATATTGATAAGAACAATTTCAATTCTTAAATCTACCTAACTCTAATGAAATGACTTTTGTATTGAAATAGAATAAATTAAGTCTGCAGATAATAATGTTTACAAAAGTAAAGAATGAAAATAATTTTGAAAAACATGATTGTAGATATTAATATCTTGAATTTTAATTAGATGAAGTATTGTCAACCATTAATTTTTGGCTAGTATTAATTTTAGTTATTTATTACAACTATTCAAACCATGCTGTGGCAGCCACCAATAAATAGCAATACAGAAAATAATTTAGTTTTCATCATAACTACTTAAACCAAGATGAATGAGATATTAGTGAAAAATGAATAATGGTTAATAATACTTGTAGATGATCAACTTTAATATTTCATTTCCACACTCAATTTTAATTTCTTGTATTAGCAGTTTAATACATCAAAAGTTGTTTACAACTGTCAAACAGTGTGTGTGTGTGTGTGTGTGTGTGTGTATATATATATATATATATATATATATATATATATATATATATATATATATATATATATATATATATATATATATATATATAATCTAAACTGCCTAAAAGTAGATAATATATATTTTTTCAGTTTTACTATTAGAAAAGAATGAATTGATTAGACAAAAAATAATGACCATTTCATTAGTTCCACATGCCATGCTACATGTGTATCCTTTTTACTCTTTAAAGATTGTCAAAATTAACCTTTTAGTCTCTTAGAACAGATGACTTTTGCCAATATTTTTCATGGTTATGTAAGAAAGTTGGAGACAATTATATCTTTATTTCTTTTTACTACTTAAAAAAACATTTTTTCTTCTGTGTTTTACTATTCTGTAATGGGTTTTTTCCCCTTATAATGGTGGTTGCACCACAATATCAATTCCTAATTCTATCGTGACAATATCAATACATACTTGAGAAAAGTTCTTGTTAACAGAAAAGCAAAATGCAAAATAACTGACCCTGCAAACAAAGTTTTTTCTTTCAGCATTCATTATTTATTCTCCTGCTTGCTAAGTTCTATCTTGAAATTTCTAGGATACTTTTTAAAAAGAGGCTTAGGTATTTGTTTAATGCACAAATCATATCTGGTCACATTATTTTCATTATTACTTTCAAATTATTAGATTTCATTGCAGTTTAAGTTTCTCATAACCAACCATTTCTACACCAAGTATGTATTACCAAGATCAACATTTTATCAAGCAAATAGTAAACTACATAACTGGTTTGGGCAAATATTTTCTTAAATAGTTTGATAAAAACATTTTAATAATAGAGTTTTGCAAAATTATAAATGTTTATATAGTAACATGGTAATGATTTTACAGTGACTTTGAGAGGAGTTTTGAATCATAGTTTGAGCATTGATTATTTGAAATGTTATTACCCTATTTCATTTTCAGTGTATAATGTCTATTTTCCAAACCTTATTGCATAAGTGTAATGCTATTTATCTGTTCCAGTAATATTTGACAAAAACAAAACAGCATGTTCTACAATTTGGTCATATATTAAATCTGTTTTAACAATATTCAAATAGATATTGTGAAGGAAAGATGTATGACAAAGTGGAAAAAGGTTGTGTGTGACCCATTTCACCCTTTAGGGTTTCATCGATCTAAATTTATGTTGGTGTAACTACACATGTGCATGAATGAGAAATGCTGGGGATTTAAATTTTTTTAATGTGTTTTGGGTATATAATCTAGCTGATTTAATTTAGATTCTTTTTGTTTCCATCACTTTTGTTATTAAATATCCCACATTGTGATAACAGAAGATCTATCAAGACAATGTGGGATATTTAATAAAGGAGAGAGAGAGACTAAATTAAATCAGCTAAATTTCTAATTTGCCATACATCTTTACCCCAAAATTGTTCTCGATATATAAAAATTTATATATCATTATACTATGGACATTGTGTAATTTTCCATTGTTCTTCGAGAGATAACCAATTCCTGTGTTTCCCTTGTAATGAAATGCTACGTCACATATACAATTTTTCATCCCTATTATGAACTTATTCATTTTACTTTCATAAGTATAGTATATTGTATAATTAGGGATGCCAAACTTAAGCGTAACATTTAGAAAATGGATATAAGAATATGAACTTTTCAAGTTGAGAATCAATAAATTATTGATATAATATAGTCAAAGATGGAGAAGAAAAATGTTTTTGGCAATGAGCAGGCAATATAGTAGGATTGAGAATGTATTTAATCAAACCACCACTTTAAAAACAGTGATCAATCTAATTTTGTTAGAATTGTTATAACTTAAGAATCATTAAATCATAAAATAAAAGTTGTTGATAGCATTTGTCAGTATATAGGAGGAAAAACACTGGACTACACCTTTGCACGTTTTTTTGACAATATACGTTGTATGAAGTTAACAACTAGTGAAATTAAAAGTAGATATGCAAGTAAACTTTTTATGTGAATAAATCAGTTTTGAGGGTTACAATTCCACAAAAACAATCTGATTTTATTGGACATTTTTAATTAAGTAAGAATATTGATGAAAAAAATAAGAGTATCTATCAACTCAAAAGAATACAATTTGCACCCACTTCTCCATTTGTTTTAGTAATGTGTCTCTCTCTTTACATGATTAGTACAACTTCACATGCAAAAAATTCTGATTTTGCAAGACTATTTTACAACACATTTTAAAATCAAATAGATCTACAACAAACTTAAAAAAAAATCTACTGTTGATGTTTGTAAAAGTAAAGAAATGAATTTAATTAACTGGCATAAATTGTATATTTTAAAGCTTCTAAGAGGTTTTAAAATTAAACTACTGGTAAGAACACTTAAAAAAACAAAAAATCCTAATGTTATTAAATAATTAACAAAAACTAAAACAAATGAAAATGAGATGCATCCATGAACATTCCACCTAAGCAATACCAAGTCATGTTAACAGGGAATGGTGAAGAAATTTCATTTTCGCAAAGACTATTTCACAATATTAAACACAGTTTACAGAGGAGAATATTATGAATAGAAATTAAAATTGTTCCAAAGTGTTAATGTTCGTAAAATACAAGAGTTTGAAAACAAAGGAAAGAATGTAGATATGGAGGAGGGGGGGTCAACAAATCTGAAGAGACTTCTTTTTAAGTACTATAAACTTTGAAGAAAGAAAGAGGAGAAAAAAAAAGAAAAAAAAAAAGTGAATAAGTGTTATATCTGAAGAGAAATGTAAATTAACCTTAACTCCAATCATTAGATGAAATTACAGGAAAATTAAATTATCCTGACAAGTTTTAAGAATAATTTTAAGAACAAAACTATCAAGAATATGTACTTGAATATTCTTACTCCATGTAACAGTTTACAGTTATTACGTATTCAACTATGAGTCACTAAATTACATTTAGAAAAAAGCAAAATAAATATTAAGTAATTTTTATTAATAATACCAAGTCCATGGTACTAAGTTGTTTTGAGTCAATTTTAATTGAATTAAATATTTAGTGAGGGGGGGGGGGAAATAAGAAAAAGAAAAACTCAGCATTTTAACACTCAAATTTAAATATAGTGAATCCAAATTAACAGTATAAAAAAAGTTTAAAGCATTTGCTTAAAATGAATGCAAAGTTTATTTTAAAACAAAGCAACATATTTTAAGTCATCACCGAATCTGAAAATTGCAAAATCTATTGCTTCAGAAAGTAAATTTTAAGTTTAAGCAATTATTTTACAAAATTTTAAGCATTTATTTCAATTCCCTGTATAATGATTGAAGGCACTGAAGAAGAAATTACCAAACGGTGTTACAAGAAGCAGGTCATCAAGTCAATAATAGTTAACTGACATTGATCCAACTTTATGGCAATTATTAATATTTTACTTAAGTTTTTAAATTTGCATCTTATGGCATTCCTTAAAAGGTACATGGATCACTGATAGCAAACAAACCCACTTGTTTAACCCCACCCACAGTAATTAAGTGTGCATAGCCTTATGCATATTACTTTCACACTGTGAAATGTCCAAAATGAATGTTTGAAGTGGTGATTGTATTTCGGACAAGAAAAATAATATATTCAAATACTGAATATACTCTCATTTATGTTAGTAAAAGCCTGTCCTGTTTTATGCTTTTTTGTTGTTGTTTTTTTTAAATTTTAACTTTTCTGAACAGTCTATCCTATCAAATCATGAAATGAGAGTTATCCTGAAATGCCACTCATCTAGATCCTTTTGTACTAACACAGATGTCCTCCAGGGCTCCGTCCTTTGTCCTTTTCATTAATGACCTTCCTGATAACATCAACTCTCAACTTGGTATCTACGCTGATGACACAACAATTTACTCCTGTTTTGTTAGTATGGCTTATCAGTCTGACAAGGTAAAAATGGCGGCCAATGTCAATGGCTTTTAAAATGATCACAAGTTCATAGTTAAATGGGACAAAGGATGGTTTGTTAATTTTAGCACCTCCAAAACTCTCCATTAATCACCTGAGAGACCCCTTGCTGCCTTCCATCATCATGGCTAATGCTATCTTCCCGGAAAGTGACTCATTGCGCCTTCTCAGACTCACGTTTTCTGCTGATATGAAGAGGAAAGACTATATATATCCATTGCTAGGTCAGCTGCTAAGAAAGTCAGTTCATTATGTTGGGTGAGACAATTTTTCTCTCCAGAATCTATCTTACATATCTATAAGTCTACCATTCTCCCAGGCTTAGAATATTGCTGCTACATATGGTCCGGTACCCCTGCTATTTACCTTGAGCTCCTTGATAAGGTCCAAAGAAGAATCTTCAATATCTAGCAGATCAGCTCCAGTTACTTTCCTACTGCTATAAAGTTCACTATGTCTTTTCTATTAATACTTTCATGGTAATTGTTCAAATGAGCTCTTCATTATGGTACCTAGAGTATTTGAATTTAAGCACAGTACTAGACTGCCGTCGAGATCATCAATTTACAGTTGAGCTGGCTACATGTAACTATAAATTCTATGCTAAGTTTCTTCTCTTGCACTTCTTGCTTGTGGAACTCCCTTCCGGCTCCAGGATTTCCAGCCAACTTTAATTTGTAAAAATTTAAATGCAATGTCAATTGCTATCTACTGTCCACCTGATTACTCTCTTCTCTTTCTGCTTATTATTAATGTTTTTGTTCCTAATTCTTCCACACTCTGTAAACCCTTGTGTTTTAATGGCATTATTGCCTTGCTTGGGATGATTTCAATTAAAAATAAATAAAAAATAATCATGAATATTTATCAATTTAGAATAACTTATTTCTTCTTACCTTAATGAAAATCCATGAAAATTTCTGGATTGAAGAATAAATGAAAAAGGGACAGGAGGTTTAGGGTCAGCTTTAAGTCAATAAGTCATAATCTATAGTTGTCTATTGTTCTGGTTATCATATAACATTAAGATTAAGAGCTTGGATGCAGCCTTGCCTCAACTGTAAACTTTCATATTTCAATTTATACTATTAGGAATGCAACTGAAAGCAAAATAATTTAACTTTATGTGCTTTTCATTCAGGTAAATTGAGAAAGAGAATCGGAGTTTGTAACAAATCTCAATATTCTAACTTAGGTGTTTTAAGTCTTAAATTTCTTAAGCAGTGAGCTTCTTTATTTGATTCCATCAATCTTTAGCTCAAGAATTTTTTTTGTTTTAGACATCAAC
The DNA here is from genome assembly GCA_964036315.1 of Acanthosepion esculentum. Classification (NCBI taxonomy): domain Eukaryota; kingdom Metazoa; phylum Mollusca; class Cephalopoda; order Sepiida; family Sepiidae; genus Acanthosepion; species Acanthosepion esculentum. The sequence continues at coordinate 41,038,788 of OZ038485.1, forward strand.
TCTTTCCAATGAAGACTGATGTATTATCACTGTAGTACTTCTGTTTTAACCTGAAGTACAGATCTGACTGATATCCCTATATTTTAGGTGTGTGCAAAAACTTCCAGCAAAAGTAAACTTAACTTTTTCAGGCTATAGCAGAAAAAAAATGCAGGCAACCTTTGCCCACAAGGCTGTGTGTGCACACTTATTCTATAAAATCAAGTCATCAAAATAATTATCATTTATGGGAGAGTGAGAGAGAATTACAATTTTTGACCATATTTATCATTTATATCTAGCAGAATGTCTCATATCATGGCCAATGTGGTGGTTCTTACTTAATGGAGACAACTAATTTACATATTAGGCTTTAAAAATGAAATTTTAAAAAATAACTTTGTTATTCATTTCCAATCTGATCTTTTGTTATCTGAATAAATAAGAAATTGTTTTATTGATAGTTTTTATAATTAAATTTAGTTATTCATATATAGCCATATTCTGACTTGAAATTTGTAATAGCTTTTGCTTTTTAGATTACAGTTTAGAAAGATAAGCAAACATTGGTATTTTTTGTTTTAGTATCTTTTGAAAATATGACAGATCTAAAATTGCATATGAAATGTTTATTTTTTTTAAAGTATTGTTCATTAAAAATAATAATGTAAGTTAATTTATTACATGTGTTTTAATCTTTTTTTCAGGAGCTAAATAAATTCTAAGTAAAATCAAAATACATATATATTGTTAGAATCTTTATTAACTATTGATGTAATTTCTTTTAAATATGTTTGAGGCTTTTAGTTTTTTTTAATTACAAAATTAGTTGAATAAGATGAACTTTGATGCAAAAATATTTTTAAAATCTAATTTAGATATTATTTTCTTTATTCTAAAATAAATTACAAATGGTCTATATTGAGAAACTTCTGAAACATTTACTCCACTTTTCAATATATAAGAAAAGGACATAAAAAGTAAATCCACAATTTTGCCTTTTCTAATTTAAATGAATGTAAAGAATATTCAACTTGCTGGAAGGATAAAACAATAAGTTCTTAATTTACTTACACACCTTTCTTTAGGATTCATGTATTTACAATGTGAGCAAAGTAGGATTTCCCCCTTTAGGAAACTTTAATTGAAAATGCATGCATCTGTAAACTGACTTAAAAGAATTTTAAATAACCATTTGGCCCATTTACTTAATTTGTATCTCAATTCAAACTACTGCTATTATTTTGGCATTGTTATTCACTGCAGTAGATTTAAATTCTTAACCCTAAGCTAACCCACAGAACCAGCTAAAAGCATTAATCACAATTGAAAGAAGTGTTTAAGATAAAAATAATCAATTTCCTATAAATACATTATTTTAGAAAAATAATTTTAAAATGGTTTAGTGGTCACTCATGTTCAATTTAGCAAAAAAAGCTTTTAAGTCAGAGAGATAACTCCAGCTTTGATTTTTTTTTTTTTGACATCTAGTAGTTCAGGAATACCATTACAGTCTATGACAATAATGCTAAACAGGTTTTTAATCTTGAGTCAAAATTACAGCCTAAAATATTTTGCCAGTCAATAGCTTTTGGTCTCAAAAACAAATTTGTTTGTTAAATAAAAATTGCAAACTATAACCATTCTTATTGAGACCTAATATAAATTTTCATTGGCTATGAGGAAATGCCAGGTTAGTATGTGTGCATATTATCATAGAGTTACCGTTAATTTTACCACTTTTGGCTTTTATCCCAGACAATACCAAAAACAATTGCCATTTTATTATAAACAATGCAGATCACAACAACCATGGGTGGCTTTGAGATCTTTATATGCCATATCCCTTCAGGACATAAGCAATAATGATGATCTTTAAGCTTTTGGAATGCTTCTTTGGATTTCAGTGTCACACTTTCCATTCTGTTAGAACACTTACCAGATCAGTCACATAAATAAACTGTATTAGCAACAATTCCTTCAAGAGAAGAAAATCTTAAAGACAAGAGAGTTTGTCAGCCAAAGATTGCTGTATCTTTGGCTACCAACACAAAATTTCAACATTCATAGTAAAATAAGGTTTAAATAATATAAGTCTAATAAAAAATATAGCTTAATAAACAAACCTAATTTAATGACATGACAAAAAATAAATACTAACAGAAGCATGAATATTATCAATATAGGTTACACTATATATTGTTTTAAAGTTTACTTTTAGAATAATGCAGAAAAGATAGTAATATTTCCATTCACAACACAGAATATCAATCAAATACATTCAATAATTTGCTTATGATTATCCTAAGCAAATTTATTAAAAAAAAATGTTTATAAAAAGTTTCAAGTGACTGTAAATGCAAGTCATATTTCAGTTCTTTTTTGTAACCTACATAACATGAACTTTATTTTTTAAAAGTTAAATTGGCCTTCAAATATTCAAAATATCAGTTTATTCAGTCAACATTCGCCCCTGAACCAAATAACACTATTCTATTTTTCATCATGCATCTTTAAATAAAAAATAAACCTAACTGTATTGTAATTTAATACATGCAAACCATTAAAGTTTTTAAAGGACTAATCACTTAAATGTTAGTCATTCGGTAACTTATGATCAGCAACAATTTTAAATGAACAACAGGATTATATATTATTTAAAAAAATAAAGCTTATATATCATAGAGCTATATTTTGAAAGTGAAATATAGTCTGTTTTTTTCCCTTTTTGCTTATATACTTTTTTCTGATTGAAAATCAAAGCCAATCATCAGATTTATCCATTCTCAAGTAATCAATTTTATTATTGTACCAAATGTATTTCTATAATCTGTTCTTCAGGCAAGTTATTGGAAATTGGTAGAAGAATTACTGTGGTTGTACATATCAACTCAAATTGAGTAAAGAACAGAATAATGAAAATGCAATTTCTGAATAAACTTTACTATAATTAAAATTTGTGCAGTTTTTGTTACTCAAGAACAAACTATCAAGAAATTGTAAACATTTTTTTTTTTTTTTTTTAATTTTTTGAGTAGAATCTGTTCTTTTAACTTTTGGATTCCAAAACAACTTGTGTGAGTAAAATATCTTTTAACTTCATTCCTCAAAATGATCATGACTGCCATTTTGCGGTATTCACCCTGCAGACTTTACAAAAGCTGCTTAGATAGAGTTAAGTGTCAACATAGTTCATAAATGACAAATTTCTCCATTAGATAATGGCATTGAAAATACAAATACTCCTCCTCCTCCTGCAAACAAACCTCACTGGCTAAAGATTTTGTAGATTAGAAATATTTTGCAGAGAATGTCTGTCATTGGAAGCAAAAGTGCATCAAGAAGACAGGTTGACAAACCAGGCACAAAGCAGTGATACTTAGCAGATGATATGCATTTGTTTTCAGGAGTTCATCATTTGGGAAGCGGCTTAGCCTGTCAAAGGTGCAAAAGCAAGCTTAGCATTAGGAAAACATCCATTAGGCCACAACATAGCATTGCTGTATTGAGAGAAGTAAAAACATTAACTTCTTTATCACCGATTCATTTTAGAAGTGCATTTTATTTAGAAGCAAACAAATTGTCTTTTTTTCTTTTTCTTTAAATTATCAGCCTAAAAGTATTGAATTCACATCTTTAATTTGCTTCCTTCATTATGGATTTCATTACAGGTCATTGGAAATATATTATTTATTCAATAATTCAACAAAAAAACAGATTGCCAAATAAAATGTATGATTAATATTTGACTGATATTTAAAAATCAATTTTTAATAGGATTATACCATAATTAGCTCAAAATCTTAAACTTAGTAAAGAAAAAAAAAAACTAAATATTTAATACTTATAGTCCTACAATATTAAAAATCAATTTGCAAATAACTAAAATACAATGCACTGTAATAGTTATTTTTTAAGTTCTTAGATGAAGCAGTCATTGTTAATTTTGACTAATTTTCTTTCATCTTATTTATGCTGCTTTTTATTGAAACTCCCAACCATTAAGCAATCACTACAGATTGGAAATGAAGAACTTCTAGTGACATATAAACTAGAATCCCTTACCTTATTATAACTTCAAATCTTAGCAGAAGCTTATATTTTATTTCCAATTTGTTTTGCTTTCTTAATGTCCTTAGAATACCAACCTTGAAGGTTTGATAAAAACAGAAATTAAATGAAAAATAATAGTTAAAAATTAATAACAATAATGATACATTGATTACTACTAGGAGATTTTTAAAAAGCTACATAAATAGCTATCGGTAATTTTTTAGTAAATTCTACTAACTCTATTTACTAATTCTTCATAGCCTAAATGGGAAGTTAAAAAAGGGTAAGGGACATGAATGTCAATCTCACTGGAAACTTGTTCTTTACTTCCAATCCAGGCTGCATATTTAACAAACATAAAATATTAGCCTAAGATTTATAATAACAAGTAAGAGAAATAAAATGAAATAAATACTAGTAAAAATATCACAATAACACAGTATTGGACAAGGTTTCCAAATGTTATAAATATGATAAAATGTAAAGAACAAGACAAAGTAACTAAATGATGAAGTTGACTGACAGTATAAAAATAATGAATATCAACATAGTTCAGGATTTTAAGATATTCAACCTCCTCACAAATGTTACTTATAATTATAAAAAAAGGCTTAAAATATCATAATCACACCAAGAGGGTCTGACCAAGAAGTTCCTGTGTGTGTAAAGTGGGCCAAACTGAGAACTTTCTAGCATCCCTTGTATAAAAATTTTTGAAATTGCTCAAAAATAAAAATGTATCATCACTGAACACTAATTCTAAAAAATATCTGAAATGGGAAAACTTAAAATCTACAATGACATTACACGCTTCTAAAACAAGTCATCCTATTTGAGGACAGTTTGATCTATCCAAACTAATGCACTATTTTTAATTTAAATCTTTTCTTTTAATTAAAATGACTAAAATAAAGATCAAATATTAATAAAAAAAATCATATTTTTCCTAATTTATGGAAATCAGTTTCTTTTCCATGTAGCCATTATCCCTGAGTTTTGTTAATAATATGATGTATTTTTTATTGACACAGTAATTGAAAGTGATGTATTTTTTTAAGAGTGCATGACTCAAATGAGGGAATAGTACTGGAATTACAGAAGTAGATCACTACTGCATATGAATTTAGAATAATGTTCAGTAATTAGACGTATTTCAACTATCTATAATTAAAAGATAAAGTCATCACATTCTTCTCAATGGATTATATCTTTATGGCATATAAATTAGGTCTAGGTTTCCTTGTATGTATCATAAGCTATTCAAAAAACAATTTTTTTTAAATGGGATGAAGACTGTAGTGAGTTGGCAGGATGCTTCTAAGATCTTTTTTTTTCTTAAGATACTTGCTAGTTCCAAAGACTCTTCTGTATAACAAATTCTTTCCCATAACTAAGCAATGGGAAACCACTCCATTATCTTTCCCAAGTCATAGAATTTCACAGATATTAAAAAGAAAGGAAGCTGCAGAGAGCCATGATCACCCTGAAAAGGACATGATATTTTAAGTGAGAGTTTTCTAAAAAGTGTTAATTCAAGACATTGTTCTATATCTAATAAAACATTGTTACGAAATATTTAGGGTGGTTGAGTTACTAAACAAAATAGAATAAACTTATCAAAAACCAAGGATTCAAAGTTGCAACAATGCTATTTCTTATCAGAAATAATTGATTATAGAGATATTCTTATTTTTGGGGGAAAAAAACAAACTAATTCCACCTCTTTTACAAATATGACTCAAGGTATTTAGCATTCTTCTGATTTCCTTAAATGCTTTTTAACAACTTCAATCAGAATATGCAAACCAAAACTTAATGTAAGCCATAAAAATCTGTTGATCTAATTAAAACGTATACCCATTTTACAATGACTTTTAAAACTTTTTTGGCATAAATAGGATTCTATAATTTTCTTTAACTGAATGTGTGTAACACTTTTCTACATTAACGAAAGAGTAAACAATAAAATGATGATTGAGGTTTGCGTATCTATGTAGTGATATAAGAGTAGATACCTCCAACAATTAGCTAAAAAAATTATGTATAGCATAATGATAACAGGTCCGAAACTTAATAAAAACAAAGTTTCATCATTAAAATATTTATATTATTAAGAGGAAAAAAAGTATTTTTTAAATATTTAAAAAAAATTTTTTCTTCTTTCTAACATGTTTTAAATTTGGGTAAAAATCACGTGTGTTTTTTTTTTGTTAAAACCGTACGACTTGTGGTCATCGCCATTTTTAGTGTAGCAGTTTCGGGGGGAAAACCCATTAATTTTGAAATTATTGCAAAATTCAAATAATTGTCTAATTTAAATGAAACTTTCAGGACTTATTAAAAAATGAATGAATTTATTTTTGAAATTTTTATTTTTAGAAAATCTTAGTAAAAATAATTTTTTTTTTTTAACATCTGTTACCCCCCCCCCTTAATTTCATGAAATTTTATAGAATTTCAAAGAGTTCGCAAACTTTTTTTTTTTTTTTTTTTTTTTTTTTTAATAAGCAGGACTCCTTGGAGAAGTTAAATAATCAAATTTTTTTCCCAACTAATGCCAACTTTTAAAAAAGTCTGCTCCAAATTGTAAAATAAAAACTGCAATAAACTATCTAATTATCAAATTTGCTTTTATAAATAATATACATTAAGGACATTATTATCTGAAGAAAAAAATTTTTTTCGATGAACAAAGAATTTTTACAAGAATTGTTTGCATTTTTCTTTAAATTTTTTTCATTTTTCTTTAATTTTAAAAAATGTTTTAAAATTCTTTCATGCAGCGCACAGGGTCGGTTATTAAGTTTTTAAGTGAAGACTATATTTACTAAGCGAAAATTAAAAGCTTAATACAAATAATGCTACCAAAACTTTTTACAATAATTAAAAAGATTTTTTTCTTGTGCGTCAAAATGTTATATTTTTTTGTTTGTATGATATCTCATAAGTGACATTATGGTTAAAAGGTCACATGTTTCAAAGCTTGTCTCCTCCTTGGGCAAAGCCCCTTGACATGTAAAGGTCTTATCTCACTCTGTTATTAAATTAAAAATTAAATTGAGATAATAAAATCTCATTTATCAATTTAAACAATTAATAACTCAGTGAGATATTTTAATTAATAATATAATAATAATTTTATTAGTTATTATCGCAGTTATTAAATTAAAAATATAATAATTTAATATTAATAATTAAATATTAATAATTAATAAATTAGTTATCATTATCTTAGCTATTAAATAATGAAAGAGATAGAAGTAACTCAATACTGTAAGAAATTTTTATAGTATTTTAAATTATTATAAGAAACAAAAAAAACTTATGTCACTTTTGATGCACCGTACTAAACATGTCAACACATTTTCAGTCATCAAATTATCGATGGAGACGTGAAAATAAGACCCCCGAGATCAAGAAATGTTTGTCTAGAAAATTTTATGCTATAAGTAAGTGATTTTTGTTTCAGAACAGATTAATTTAACTTTAAATTTGCTAATTTTAGGAAAGTAACCTTTCAGAAATGTATATCTTAATTTAGCGGGAATTTTAAAACTGAAAAATAAGTTCATTTACATTTCACTAAAAAAAAGTTAAAAATGGCTGTTTCGATTGTTTTTTTTTTTTTCAGAAGCATCGACTAAAAATCATTCAAATTTCTATTTGAAATACTTCACAGTATTTTTTTTCTGGAATTAGAAAATTTAATCTTTTAGCTTTCAATTGAAGCGGTTGGAAAGCTTCGAAAGGGATTTTTCCTTTATGAAAAATACATTTAAACCTTAGGTATAACGAATTGTTGGAGGTACCTATATAAGAGAAATGTGATAAAATGTTTATATTGAATATATAAAAATTATAATTGTTTCCATTTATAGCATGGAGAGAAGATACAGGATCTTTTACTTTTAGTTTAGATTTATTACACAAATCTGTGCAATGAAGTTTTTTTTATAGATATTATGTAAGTACAATCAAATTTCAAAATGACTTAAATATGCAGTCTTTTTAACTATACAGGTAAAGGAGTTTAAATATAAATAATATTGATGTAAAGATTTTTTTCCCCTTTGTAATAATTCAGAGTTAAAAAAAAATAATAGACACATGTTTCTTTGAGTATGAAGTTGAGAACCATTAGATTATATTGCAGTAAATAAATTTTAGAAAATGATTAATTAAACTTCTTGGAAATCTACATGTATAAAAATAATAGAATCACAACTAAATACAAATTTGAAGAAAAAATTAGAGAATTTCAACAGTTTTATATTTATACACTTGGTATACAAAGATGAAAAGAAAAATATTACTTATTTAAATATTGATTTAAAAAAAAAATTTTTTTCTTCTAATGTCAAACATAAACTTGTACAATTTCAAGCTTATGATAAAGGAGAATTATAGTTCAATAAATTTCATATTTGGCTTAAAATTTGTTCTTTTTCAATTTGAATAAATTTTCCTGTATTTAAGGAAAAAGTAATGATCAGAACAACTGTAAGAGAATGAAAATTAGTCCTACAAAATTTCATTGTACTTTCTGAATTAGGATATTTATTTTGGTGATATCGAGAAAAACTTAATTCATAGTGAGAAAGTAGATGAAATAACTTTGTAAACAATATTAGTAGTTTTATTGATACCAAAGTTATTACAAATACTTTGAGTTAATAAATCTAATAAGAGTGACAAACACATTGTCATTCTTTTTCTATAACAAAAATTACAAAATAGAGATAAAAAACAAACAAGCAGCTTGACTTTTACAATATAAATAAACAAAACCAATAACAGAAAATCAAGGAAATGGTTTTTTACTACAACCAAACTTTTCATTGCTACTTGCATTGAAAGAACTTCAATGTAAAGGAAAGGTTTCTTTTACAAAATATACTTAAGCAGTGGCAATAGGAGCTTGTTTAAAATGTATTATTAAATGGAATAATTTTTTGTCTGTATGAATAAAGAAATTTTTCAGTTGAGTGAATAATATACTCAACTGAAAGTTACAAGGTCTTCAATCCAATTATTGGTGTCAGATAAATAAAGTTTATTAACCATTAAGAATTTTCTGTCAAATCTTTTGAGATTAACTAAAGGAAGGGAATTGGTAGAAAAAATATAATCCATTAATAATTCATAAGTATTTCTTGATGAAAATGCATTCTACAGTAAAACTGTGCAAAAGAAAATGAATAAAAACAGGCTTTAATACAATATTTTTCATTAACTATGTAACATTTAAGAATAAAAAAAATCTATAAAATGAAATAAAAAACTAAAGTTGAAGCAGAAAATTAAGAAAAATAAACTGAAAGCATATAATGAAAATTTTACTTACTCCATGATATCTGCTACTCCTTGTTTGCTGGCCTTGGGGCCAATCCGACGCAAATGGTAGCGTCTCCAGCCATTGCTGTTTTTGGGCCCAGAATCAGGCATGATTTACTTTCAAGTATATGCACTCAGCTATAATGGAAAAAAAAAAAATTTGTTAAAATTTAGATTTTTGAGAAATTATTTGGCAGGTAAAAATTATAGATGTCTACAAGGGAGTGCTGAAAAGTTGTTAGTTTGACCCACTTCCTAAAAATCAGTATTCAGATGTTTGGTCATTGAAATACTGATTTTGGAAAGTAGATCTAGCTGAGAATACTGCATATTAATACAAATTAAAGCAACTATGTTGTAAATGAATCATATTTTAAAAATATTTTCAGTTTTACATCCTTTATCATTAAAAAATAGTTTTTAATGCTTACAAGTAAATGACATATGTATCATCAAGAAATAAAATACATGGGTTTAATTAGGAAAAGTCTGAAGACATTTTATTTTTGAAAAATCTATATGTCATTGAAATTCTTATCTACATATGACTTAATTTCTTCAAGAAAAAATTACTTATTGTTTAATTCATGACACCAAAATGACTAACAAATATCAGTCATCCAGCTTTGTTAAACTAAAATCTAAATTCATTCTGCATAATTTCTCAACATCATAGCCTTGAAAATTTAATATCTGAAAAATGATGGATATGAAGTGTCTAGCAGTACCAGTATTCAAGCTAGAATAAGATTTATTTGATAAAGCAAATTGCATTACCTATGGATACTGAAATACAAATCCAAGAGCATATTACAAGCAAAGTATATCTTCGATTCAATCTCCTACATTGTGAGTAAATATTAAGATTATAAATGTCTATAACAATGTTAAGTTAAAATATACCATTACTATAGAATTTATTCCGTGAAACAGATTTATTTTTTAAAGTACTCTGTTCTAAACACTATCTTGGTAGCAAATTTTATAACAGACATTAAAAAAATAGTTTTGGCAATTTGATTAGAGTAGAAAGTTACTAGACTGAATCTGGATAATTTTTTAGAAGAATCTGATTATCATTTTTTTCAAAGACATCACAAAAGACAATTTGATTATCACCAATACATTTCATGTAAAAATGATGTAGGACATTGTCAGATCTTTTCTTTTAATTATATATCACATTTAAAATTATGTTAACATCAGATCATAAGTAGTATGAAACCTGTGAGAGAAAGTTTAAACACTTTTCTTTTTTATCCCACTTTATTAATACACTATTTATTTACAAGAGATACCTAGTTCCAGTTAAGAAATGTATTATATTTAGAAATGATCCTTAAAATTTCAAATAATCTAAACGTAGTCTATATTCAATGGAAAAAAATGATTTCAATACAAAGTATGAAGATTTTTCAAATAATCTCAACTGAATAGTGCAGATGAAAAATAATAAAAATAAACAGATGAAAATGTTGGAAATAGAATAAAATTAAAATAGTGTTAGTGGGCTTGACTCATGGTAAGCAAGTTATAATCATGCAATTATAGCATTGCAGGTGGCAATATTAATTTTAAAATTTATTCATAGATTAAAAAAAAGAAAAGAAAGAAAAAAGCAGCATTTATAACTTTTAGAATTAGAATACGCCTTACATGAAAAATGCTTCTCTACACCGAGAAACAAAATATGTATTCTTACATCACCATATGAAGTAATGATAATTAAAGAAGAAAAACTATGTAATTTCATCAAATCACCGATTTATAACCATAAGTTAAAAAAAAAGAAAAAAAAAAGAGAATAATAATATGAATAGAAGTAAATATATTAAACAAAAAAAACCCCAAAAAACAAAAAAACAACAAATATTGTGTCCCAAATTTACTCTTTTTTTTTTTACCATTTTACTAATCAAAATTAAGGTAAACATATTCTCACCAGATAATATACATGAAAACATTAAAAACAAGATAGGCCAATAATAACAAGAAAAATAGGGGGTGAATTAAAAGAAACAAAAAAAGCACACCAATGACAGGAAATTGTGAAGAGCAATAATCACCTATGTCCTGAGAGAACATGGTAGATGAAGAATTCAAGATTGACTGTCAAAGTAAGAACAAACAAGACAACAAAAAAATCTTAAATACACACAATCTTACTTATAATAATGAAAAGAGACAAAGTACAAGTGTAACAGAGAGAGGCATACACACACACACCCACCCACATGAATGCACATATGCAAATATAACTTTTATTGACTGGAAATGGAAATAGTGTGTATATATCAAAGTACAATTTGAGTTAAGATGTTTGTTTACCGATGAGAAACACGATCTCAGGGAAAGATGTGATGTTTTAAACCTGGGTCGCTAGTAAACAATGGGGATGGGTGAGATACTTGGTTTTGTTTAACAGTATTTGTTTTGATTAAAAGGTTGAATCAATGTTTAGATATCCCAAAGTATAATTTTGGGGAAGCAAGAAGAACTCGTGATTGAGATAAGGTAAATAATTGGAGAATAGGTTTACATGTCAAGGGATAGTTTTTGGCACTTTGGAAATCGCATGATTAGTTGAGGCTCGTGGTAGCTGCGTGCCGGGTCGAGGGTCAATTGTGATCAGCTGATCCTTTTTCTATATTAACTCGAGATTTTGCTAATAAGGAAGAGTCGGGGGAAAGAGACTGTCGTCGAGAGAGTAAAGAGACTGTCGTCGCAGTGAGTCGAGAGATTTGCGGGAGAATTTTGGAGGAGAGAAAGAAGATTGCCCCCTGTTCTGAGAAGTCTGCATGAGACTGGACTATTAGTCATAAACCTACCCCAAGCGATTCAATACGCGTTTATCACACACAAACCCTCTCTCTGGTGGGAATTCGCTGGATGCATCTGGTCTTTTTCTTCTTTTTTTTTCATTTATGTTAAATGTTTTTATTCTCTCTGTAACCTCTGTTCTGATGTTATTTTCTTATATAAGTCGTTTATACTTCCCCCATTGTTGTCTGGCTTCTGCAGATATTATTTCTTGTTTTATTTTGCCACAATCTAATCTTCCTAGCACCAACTCTCACAGCCGTGTCCACATCCCCAGTTGACCGTGAACGTATGGACAACACCCAGCTTACTGGATCTAAAAACTAACAGCGTGGGCAGCGAGCGGGACTTCACCAGTTGACCAGTCAAAATAATCTATGGGTACTCAGGGAGTGTACGGCCAGTTACCCCTAAGTTCGGTTTGGACCAAGTGGACACCTCAAACCAAAGAGGAAGACGCCGGAGGTTGAGGGGCTGGGGACAAAGTGTTAGACAAGACACATAAGTCAATGCACATTATTTAACCATCAAATTTTATGTCATAGCATTTGAGCAATGGTTGACGGAAAAGTATAAAAGTTTAAGAGAATTAATGCAACAAGTTCATTTTGATTCAATAGCCAACATTGTATCAAAGAGAAGGATAATGTTAAAAATCAATTAAGCTATCAGCTTTACATTCATAAAAAGAAAAAAGAGACATGGTCATATAAATGTTAAATATTTAAAAGCCATTTTCTAAATTTGTTTTATAGTGCAAGTGAAATTAATTCAACTATAAAATGGAATTAAAGAAAAATATATGTGCATTGTTTGAAGGTTTCAAGTCTGGAATTAATAGAGTAAAAGTAAAGACATGAAAAAGTAGTCAATATCAGGAAACGATCTTCAACTATTTTAAATAATATTTAGTTAGCCAACATGAAATCACTAATTTTTGTTTAATACATTGTAGTTCTTAAAAATAGTATTTATAAATGATTTAGTAAAATGTTCAATTCATTCCATTAACATTTATTATATATTTTCATGCAAATGGGGCAAATGTTTCATATCAATTTTTGCACTGAATGAATATCTGTATGGATTCAAACTGTGATACAATATAAATGAGGATACAAATAGTATAAATTACATCTTTAGCAACACTATTGTTATTTTTAAGTATGTTTTTACCTTTAAAAATTTGCAAGTGGAAATTTCAGCTCCAAAAAGAGAGGATGACCAAAAGTTGATAAGAAAAAAATGTAAGGCCTATAACTGAAAATGATCCCAAAACATCAGTCAGAATAATCATACCTACTGAATAAAGTTAAGATTAATAGGCAAGAGAGAAAGAAGTCTGATAAACAAGTCAGAATTGTATTAAATCCAGAACAAAAAAATTACTTTTACGGAAGGTTGCCTTATTTACACCCAACGATATAAAATTGATCCTTTTTTTTTTTTTTTTTAATTTTTTATTTAGATCATCTCATTTGTGATGAAAATAAAATGTTGATTTTATATAATAATTAAGGAAAATCTGTACAATGGTTGAATGCAGATGACAAATTGAATCCTCAACCAAAACTATGCTGTCATCTCTGGAAGGTTATGGTGAGTATTTGGTCAAATTGTTTCACTAACTACCCACCATAACCTTCCAATGATTTGATATCATTGTTAAGTTGCCAAACAAGTATTACAGATATGTTGAACAGCTTAAAATGAGTGCATTTAAACCGCAAAGAAATACCACTCATTTTGGTGAAGAGGAAGATTGATATTTTGCACGATGATGGGGGGGGGGGGATGGTTGAAGACAAAAGAAAAAAACAAAACAAAAAAGAACATAAAAAAAAAAAAACAGAATTGCATAAAAAAGGGATATTTTATTGCACCTTGTCAATTCTACTGATCTATCTCCTATGGATTTCCATTTTTTCAACCATTACTTTTTTAGAGACCAAATTTTTCAGTCCAAATCAGGTTGAAGAAATCTTCATTAAGAACATGACTTGCTACAAAGGTAGAATAAATATACAAAAGCCATGAGGAAATGTTTTGATTAAAAAATATTTCTTCTATGATTTTTTTCAGTTTATTTTGCTTAAACAAATTGTCAATTTATAACTTGATAAAACCAAAATATCTGAAATTAATATAAACAGATATAGATATAGGATTGGCTATGCAGTTACAATACTATACAAAATATGTGTTCTTGGCTTTCTTTGTGATAAGTTTAATTTTGTTAGAACACCCCTTTTAACCTCACCGTGATATAGACAGTGACATTGACCCTGAAAACTAGAAGAAACAAGTAGGGTGGCATGGCATGAGCATGATTGCTAATGACCCCCAAAACAATGATAGACAATGCTAACTTTGGTATGAATTGTTGTGAGTACTTCCATGCAGTCAGCAAAAGCCACCTGTCATTTTTACTGTTCTGCTGGCCACTTTCAAGAAATTTACCATCACCAAGTCATTGTGTTTAGTGGATAGTACCATGAATAGTCTGCTTTTCATTTTCTATGTCAGATTGGAAACAATTATGTTAATGCTTTCAAAGCACATAAAAGAAAAATGAAAAATAAAACTTAGTGTATAGTGTAACATTATATGAGCTCATCATCTATTTATGGCCCACTAAAGAGCAGTTCTCAAATACCTGGTCTTATATATTATAGTTATTAAGCAAATGAAATTAAAAAATTAAAAAGAGCATATCAAAATTATATTTTATTTATAGCTAATTTTTTCATTGAACTATTGAATTATACTCTACATACCAAGTAAAGGTAAGTAGTTTAGCAATATTAAATTTTGCTACTTTCAAATCTTTACTTATTTTTAAATAAACTGGGAAGAAAGTCAATTCAAAATTTAGCCCAGTTCACTATTTGGAGACCTATCAGGAAACCTTGCTCCCATTAAGTGAATATTATATGCTTCTATTACAGTTAAAAATTTAAGAAAAAGAAAATTCCTAAAGACTACAGATATAATATTGATATGCTTTTTTTTAATTATTTAATTTACTTAATCAATACAATTTTTTTTCTTGCATTATTACATTAAACACTTATATATAATTTACTCCAAGTTCAGAATCATTTTATAACTTGAAGTTTAAAATGCTGTTTCTTCAATGTGCTCGTATATTAAAGACTAAGATCCAAAATGTTTCTATCCTAAACTTGGAGGGTAACACTGTACTTAAAAGTATAATCCAAGCTTCTTGGATTGCTTTAACTTATCAAAAACGGTTCCTTTAAAAAGGTCTGTAGTTGGGTGTATCCCAAGTAGAAATATGATACACTAAACAAAAACAGCCAGATGCAGATAGATTAACTTTGAGCAACCTAACTAATGGTATTGTTTGAGTAAACACATTCTGGCTTTGAACACACCCAAAGAATGACAAGCAGTGAGAGCTATACATAAGTAGTGGAGACTTACATGTCAGATGAATTGTGTGCTTTTGAACAAAAACAATGAACCAAATATCTATATTATAAGCACTTATAAAAAATTACTAAAAAACCTGTAGAAAAAATGATTTTGATAAAGATTAAGAAATTATCTACTCTATCAGCAGCTTTGGAAATAATAAAATTTAAATATATGAAATTTATATGAAATTAAATGACTATTGTTTCTTTCTCTCTCACCATAACCACTTGGTACATTCTGCATATGTTTTAGTAATATTTTCCTCATGTGTGATATTTATGAGGTTTGCTATAGGAAATGCATCTTGATATTTGGAGTGACCAGAAATCTGGATCTTTTTGTTGAGTGTAGCCTTATATATTTTTTATCTTCTTTCTATTAACAGGTTCTGATGCTATTTTAGTAGGTGAGTAATTATTTCTAAGGAAGAGGTTATGAATATGAGCCAGTTTATGGTGTACAGTGCCAAGGCCAGAACTTATAAAGGCAGCAAACTATTTCTTTCCTTACAAGGGGTGATTTGAAATAAAAACCAAATACAATCCAATGTTTGTTGGATTTCTATATAAAAATATTTTAAATCCACGCTCTTCAAGGGTCAACAAGATAACCAATTAAAGATTGAATTCTTTTTCCATGGAGACCCTGCATTGTCAACTGAAATAAAATAAATCTAATAGATTAGTGGTCAACACTTTATAAGGATACTTTTCCACAGCAAACATACATAATGCAACCTCCTCATAAGAAAAATATAAAACAAAAATTGTATGCGTAGAATTTTAAGCAGTAGTGATTAAAAATATAAAAAAAATTATAAAACCCCCCCCCCAAAAACAAACGAACTCAATCCCAAGCTAAACAATGTCATGAACAACTAAGCATAGGGAAAAAGGAAGCATATCACTCTTGCTCTTATTTGGTCAAATAACCGAGAGATCATTTTACTGCATAGCGTGCAATAGGCTTTGTAAATGAGCTCAAGTCAAGCTAGTATAGAAATATGTTTTAAAAATCATTTCACCATAAGCAAGATACAAGGGGAAAAGAAAATGAGGAGACTTTAGTGAGGAGAAAGGACAATAAAAGAACAGGTTTTAGGAAGACAGAAGATGGTGACTGATGTTACATTTAAACTTTTGAAGATAATAGGCAGCAGGGAAGCAAGAAACAAGAAGGGAGTTCTACAGACAAGTGCAAGAAAAGAAAACTATTGGAATGGTTACATCTAATTAGTTCAATAGTAAAACAGTGAGACCTAGTCACCAATCTAGTAGTACACTTAAATTCATACATTCAAGGCAACAAGGAGAACTCATCAGATCAACTGCCATGAAAATATTTACAGAAAAGACAGCGGGAAATCACATCATGGCAGTGGAAAAGTGAAGTAGACATGCCAGGTCAGGATCTATTACAGCATTTACTTTGGATTTTGTCAAGAATCTCTAGATATAAGCAGGAGCACTAGACTAGAGAAGACAACAATATTCAATGCACAAACACAAGGTCTGATTTATAAATGTGCAAGATGGATGATTCTGAGGAGAAATATTGTCTGGCATGACACAGTGAGCCAATTTTCTTAGCAGTAGACCAAGCAATTGATTCAATATAATCACTCCACTTCAAGACAGTGGAAAATGCAAACACAAGAAGGCACAATGAGCTGCTCTTCAGAAGGTTAGCATCAGTCATGTGGATAGAAGGCAAAAAATATTCTCTATGGTAATTATATGATTGCAGTTTTGTTACAGGAACAAAGACAATCACACAGGTTTTCTATAATTGAAAAATGGTATCAATGTTTTGTGTATGTGCTATGAAAATTATGATCGTCTCCATGCATAACTGGAGTTTTCAAACTGCCTTTTTTTCTTTTTTTTTTTTTTTTTTTTTACTAGTGATAGGATGATACCAATATTTTTACCGATTCTGATACCTACAATGATTAGAATTCATTTTTAGACCCTACAGCTGGTTTCTGAAACGTAATGGATAAAGCACATTTATTAATAAAACATTTAGTAGAAAAATGAATACAAAAGCTTCTGAAATAAGTTAGATATCCTTTTTATTTAAAATATTGGGTAAGAGTTTAAACAATAAAGAGCACTATTTCTTTAGGTAAATCACTTAAGTACCTAGTTACAGTTGACATATTTTGCTTTGGTTATCATCAGAAATCTTAAAAAACTTCCAAAGTACACTTTTCTGCTTGGCATTGGATATACTTGCCATAACTGGGGTCTGAAAATAATAAACATTGGCTAAAATTTAAATTTTTCACTGTTACATAAAAAATGTTTCTAGTTTTCTTATGTATAATTTGTAAAGATTCAACTAATAAGTTTGCTATTGTAAATTTTTTGTCCACCTTTTAAATTTTATCAAGAAAGGTTCCCTCTAAATATTATGCAATCTTTAAAATTCTATGTGACAATTTTCAATGAATGGAACAAATTTAGGGGTGAGAATTTCATTTTAGCATGCACTTTAAAAATAAGAGACACCATATATATATATATATATATATATATATATATATATATATATATATATAAAATGCGACAATAATATTCTAAGCAGAAAGGCATCATCCTATGTATTGTGGTTTAACACATGCACATATTTTAATAAAGTAGGAGTACCTAATCCTGCAGGACACTGAATAAAAATAAATGCAAATTTTAAATTAGCTTACAGACATTTAATTATAATTAAATATGAGTCATTATAGCAACTTGATAAATAAATAATAAAGGGTCTTCAATCTTATCAAAATAAATTTAATCACTAAGTTTTAATCACTAAATTTCTCACAACTAAAAAATTTGATAAATTTCTAAAAAGAATCAGTGTTTTATTTTTTTTTAAAAGTGTAAAAATGCAACAGTAAAAGCATATCCCATGATTTTATTTTTTTTAAGATATAAGCAAATTTTACAATAAATTTTTTAAAAATATTAGAAGTTGAAAGTTAAATAATGCTGATATCCAACTTTATCATTTTATAAGGTATGAGATTCAACTGTTCCAAAGCATTAAAATAAAAATAACATTAAAAATTATTAAAATCTTCATAAGGATGAGAACAACTGTAAATGTGTATATTTTGCATGGGATCAATTTTTTCAGTTATTCATTAAATTTTTAGAAGATAAAATTTTACTAGTTTTATTTTTAAAATATTGAAAAAAAAAAAAAAAAAAATCATGTTAAAAATGGAAAAAAAAAAAAAAACTATAGCTTAATCACACCAGATAAAAATGGGATAAAAATACTCATTTTTAACTTCTTTTTTTTTTTTTTTTTAAATACATTTCTAATTATAAACCTTGCATCTTGTTTGGCTCCAAGAAGGAATTTAAAAAAAAAAAAAAAAAAAAGTTCAAAATATCTTAAATGCTATAATAATTTAACACAAGAAAGTTCAATTATGCCAAAGAAAAATATTAGTATGATATTCTTCATATTAACTGTATCCTTGAACTCTTTTGGTGGATTCTAAATATTCTTAAGCAATTCACAACTAAATTTTTAGCTTCCAAAAGGTCAAGTGAGACAAACATGATGTTGCAGAATACTGTCCTCCTCTTGAATGCTATAAAACAAAAATATTACTGAAACTCCATGGTGCAGAAGATATTAACAAGTCAACTAATGCTAGATATGCATTATCTCTAGACAATTACCTTTGCATATCATTCATGATTACGAAAGCTCTCAGGTTAGCACTACTTGCTTTCATCCTTTCTTTATCAATAATTGCAGTAAATACTCATCCCTGTAAAATCGATTGGAACCTGTATTCAACAATATTGCTTCCTATATAGGATGTCTACAGTGCTTACTAAAATTATTTCACTGAGACAATATGCAGAAACTTCCATTTAACTACTGCAAATAAGGACATATGTGATTTATTATTATTATTAATCTTCTAAATACCGACATTCTTGCCTATAGATTAAATCTGTAAATTTAGAGTTATATTAAGTTTGAACCAAATTTTAACTTAAATTGCATCATTTAAATCTATTGCATTATTTTGAAGCAGTAGTAGTAGGAAATTAATTTCCTAGTTGACACTATAACCCCAATGTTATATTTAAGTTATCAATATGAAAGCATTTTATACAAATCTGGAAGATTCAATTTATTTTAGAAGTAAATACTGAGCAACTTCAAAGAGATAGCCAGGTCAAGCAGCCAGATTAGCATGCAATTCTCATTATCCTCTATCAATATTTTTTTCTAAAACTTCTGTGTAGCATTCCATTAATGCTTATGTGGATGCTTTTCATTCTGCTGAAAGTCTGGCCATCTACACATATACATACAAAATGTGTTTTTGAAGTGTCAAATATGTTAATGTGTACAGATGCATGCAGACAAATTATACTTTTTTTCTGAATAATAGTTAAGCTAAACTTTTATAACAAGTAGTAAGCATATTATTATTCGGCTTTACTGTAAAACTGTCAAATTTTATGTTCAATCATAATGGATACTTATTTGCTAAGAGCACAGATTAATTAAATTTAAAATATACAGTATCTTCAATTACAACCCATTTGTTAGACAGCATTTGTGGTATTGAGTAAGAATATAATTTATATATTGCTACAGACCTAACTAGCAAACTGTTTTAAATATCAAATAACTTTTTTCTTTTTAAATTTTTCCCTATATTTCAGTGCTATGGTCACTTCAAAGAATAAAAATATTAGAGTATTTTCAAAATAAGGAAAACAAAACACACTTATAGAATAAGAGAAGCAGTTATGGCAACTATTTGTGGAAGAACACATGCTTAAGAATGATGATAAATTTATACGATATCAATATTCTGAGCAATTCATCGCTGGAAGGTAGTACTTGCTAAAACAAGGGACAACAATTGGTTATCATTACTTGCTAACAAAACAAATAAGCATACATGCATCTACAGGAATTTATCGATGTATTATATACATATTACATAATGTTTTCATGTCAATATGTATTTGCAGGTGAATATGACTGAAGTTATATAAATAGATGCAATTGTATATTTCTGCACATATAAGGTGACAGAAGGAGTATTGGTCTAATACAAAGCTATTCCAATCAATGAAAGAAAGAGCTGATATGGTATTGTAGGTATTGGTACATGACTAAATTGAACACCTAACAATAAAACCTGAGAAATATTAGCCCAAGGCTGTCAACAAACCTATATGCTTGTAAAAGAAAGCGATGAACCTTACCAAAAATAATATGATCATATAAGAGAAGGTATCTGTGAAGATTTCAGCAAATCTTTTGGTCTCTTAATTAAGACAATAACTAATAAGTATTGAAACTGCAAAAGTCTTTATTCTTTCAAGGGATAACCAAACAATTTAGAGAAATCATTTTCAAAACTTCAGTGATGCTTCAAATAGTCTGGCACAAGCAACATCTGTAGAACAACAACTAAATTTCATGGATATTTAGTATTGGACAAAAATTCATTTCCCAAAAGTGAAATAAAATAGATTTATATATTTGAATGATCATTAGCGTACTTGTACCTGTTAGTATATTTAGATCAATGTAATATTCACTTAAAATAATTGCAATTTCAAACCTTTTAATTATGAAATTTTAAAACCTTTGCCTGAAAATATCTACACCTTCATGATACATCATACTTAAATAATGAAATAATTTTATTTCTGTACATTTTCATAACTAACCCTTTTGAAGACACAAAGTAGTTATTTGATAAAAGACAAAAATATATATTGTCTCTATTGAACTCTTATACATATATACTCACTACAAGTGTTGTGCTTATGAGGAGTGGGGAATGAAAATGCTTACTCTGTAAAAGGCTCAAGAACCACTCAAGATAGAGAATTTATATGTGGGGAAGATAATGGTTAATCCTAGACATGACAGGTTAAGATTGTAGTGATCGGGAATCATCAGCGTCAGTTCCACAAAGTAGCAGGTTTGTGGGAAGAAGCAGTTTGGTGAGATGCAAGTTCTACTGAATGGAATAGAAAAGGGATAAGTTCCTATGTGCATAGATAAAAATTTAATGGCTTAACAACAGCTTTTCATTAAAAATTATATAGAGAATTTAATCAACATAATGGGCAGAGGAAATCTAAATGTTTACACTTCAAAGAAAACTAAAAAACAAAAAATCCAATGCAGTACTTGAGTTAAAACAAAAAGGAAAAGAGGTTTGTAAAACTGTTTTGAGAAGTATGTATTTAACTAGCTTAAAAGCCGCCCTATCAGGTGTCATTTATGCTAACTCCTGCAGAAGGCTCTTAATAGGGCCTTCATCACAATAGGTAGGGAGGAGTAGATGTGATAGGCAAAAATTAAACTACAGAACTCAAAATTGATTGCTGTATTTAAGTATTGCATTAATATTTAAGCGTACCTTTTAAAAGTTCAATGATAATTCTTCTGCTGCCACTTAATTTAAAGACAATTTGATGTATGTAGGTCCTTACTTTCCATAAAAAAAAATTATTCCATAAGTAACTTTTGCTGGATTCCTCAATTAATTTCAGTTATTCCCATATTTATTTCCAAGTCATAAAAATTATTGTACAAAAAAAAATTGATGCAAAAACAAACAAACAACAACAACAATGCTGTAAACAATGGCAGTAATAAAAACTTGATAATCCCAAATTTCAGGATTGCATGTCCAGATCTGGCCTGGAATGTTTTTAATTTGCTCACAGAGTCAGTCCAATTCCAAAATGGTATGATATGCTGGGCTAGCACCTCTAGGTGCAAAGTTGAAAAAGTGTGACACACTGACATTTGTATTCATTATGTACAAGTTAAAACAAATTATTGTATGAGAGAGAAAAGGATTAGGCATAGCAATCCAAATTTGGTATCTTTTAATAGTGATCCTCCTCTCATGTGCTATCTCCCTTTGAGACTCTCCACCCTTTCCTCCCACTGAAGTTCAAAATAATGTTAGACTTTTTACCATCTATTGTCCCCACTCTGCTATCTATCCACACAAACTCATTAAGCTATTTGCTGTTTCCCTCTGTCCCTCCTGTCTTCAATATTTTCTGTGTGTTAAATTCTCAAAGTTCTCTTTCCTTATTATCTGTCCCAGAATTCTTAACTGTTTCTCTCAGATAGCAAATTTTAACAAAAATGAAAATTAAGACTAACTGCTCACATGTTCAGTCCATGGTATTCACAACATCCATCTACAGAATCATATCTCCACTTCAAGTTGCCTCTTTATCTGTAAAGACACTGTCCAATATTCACTGCCAAATAGGAGGAGAGATGACATAGCAGTTTAGCACTCTCTACCTACTTTAATAAAGATTATTTGTGTAATAGATATGGTCTGAAGAAAGGTTCTGATTGGTGGAAAGTCAGCAAGATATAGGTGTCCAAGTTTAGCACTGAGTGGTTGGAGTCAAATTAGCCAGCAGTTGTGATAAATGAGAAAAGGGAATTGAAATGACAAGACAAAGAAAAGAAAAAGCTATTTATTTAGGCAGCAAACCCAGAGTCAGAGTAAGTCAAGAGTCAGTTAGGGTCAGGCTGTTCATTAGGAGGAAACATGAGCGGCCGCTGCTGAGGCTAGACATTGAGCAGTGCAGCAGATTCAGGATCTTCAGTTTGACATTAATATATTTTTGTATATCTTTTAAACAAGAAGTGCCTTGTGTTCCATTCATAGTTTATACAATATGATAATGCTACATTTGTTTATGGTAAAATCCAATAGAATACCACACGTATCAATATCTAATTAACAGGCACATTACAACAAATACTTATTGAAATTTGATAAAAAGCTTATGCATCTCTATTTAACATAAAAAAATTCTACATTTACACGGGTTGACATGAAACTCAGTTTTAAAAGAAATTCTCATATCTTGAATCCATTATTAAATGAAACATTGTCAATTATTAATTTTCAACTAATATATTAATTCCTTCTTAAATTCTGTTACAATTTATCATAACTTCTTGACTCTGTTCATTAGTAAATTGCAGATTTTAAATAAAGAATAAGCCACTGACAAGACAAGTAATTATTTCAAGTTTTTTTTTTTTGTTCATTCTAATACTAAACATATATTAAACTAAAGATAAACATATTTTATGACTACTAACAGTTGATGCAATGTTTAAAATAAAAACTAAGTTAAAAAGAAATGAATTAAAAATTTAAAGAAA
The DNA here is from genome assembly GCA_964036315.1 of Acanthosepion esculentum. Classification (NCBI taxonomy): domain Eukaryota; kingdom Metazoa; phylum Mollusca; class Cephalopoda; order Sepiida; family Sepiidae; genus Acanthosepion; species Acanthosepion esculentum. The sequence goes on from OZ038485.1 coordinate 41,062,629, forward strand.
TGAGTCAATCAGTGATTTGTAAATATTAATCTGAATTTTTACTTAATTTTAGAAGAAAGTAAAGTTTCAGTGAAAACAATAATACTTTTTAAATTTAACAGGAAAACCATTGTAAAAATTATGAGGTTAAAATTAAATCTTTCACAAATCACATCTGAACGCAATAATATGGTTATAATAATTAACAATACACAGTTAAAATAATGTAAAAAGAACCATGAAACCTTACCAAAATGCTTACAATATATCACTACTGTGTTATGAAGTCACCAAGTTCCCAGACTAATTGTGAGTTCAATTTCTTGGGGTTGGCTAGACCTGGAGACTTAAACTCAATTAAAACAGGACAAGCAATAACTGAACAGTACGAAATAAGAACATCGTAGACATAGACAACAAAATGAGAAAAATCAACTCCTGTAGATTAAGTAAAGAGTTCAGTACAAAATTCCCTGAAGGTTACACAGATTAACCACCACTTGATGAAGGTTGGAAGGCACAACAGCCAAAATATTGAGAACAACAAAGATGAGGACAATAACCCAAGTGTAGATAATGATAACTCCTCATCCATGCAGTCTTTGTGAAGTGTCTTGACATTAAATGCACAAATTACCAAATATGAAATCTTAGAAAGAAAATGAAAATTAATTAAACTTTGACCACAAATAAAATTTTTAATAGTGAGAAATTAGAAATCTATAACAATTTATCTTCAAGCAATTTTTCTAACAGCTCATAGCAATTTGATTTATAATAAATATATTGGAGGTTGTACAGAATAATGTTTCTTCACAATATTGTAGTGTTGTTAAAGTTATATCATATTTTCAGGATTTTATTCACTATCTTATAAGTTACATATCAAATTTTTAATATTTAAGATGAAACAGTTCTTGGCTGAAAAAACTCAAAAACTCAACGATAAGCAAGAAAAAAAAATAATTTGGAATATAAAATGAGAAAGATTTATCTATCAAAAAAAAAAAAATAAACAAATAAATAAAAAATCAAAAACAAAAATCAAGGTAGGTTAAGAATTATAGAATTAGCAATCAACTATGCCAGATGATCAACTTAAGGTGCAAGTCCTGTTGTCCAAATTCTTTTTAATCCAACCCAAATTTGGCAAGTAACACATAGTATTTATGTAACTGCCAACATTTCAAATTTTTATACCAGAATCTCTTGAATTTTAAGATTCTTACTTTATTTTGCTGGCAATTACTCCTTTATGGATTCAAGGAGGAGAGACTGAAGTATCTTTAACTATGTATTCAGGATTAAGTTGAAAAATCTAGACCTGAAATCTCTGTATGTGAGCTGTGTGATGAACACACATCCATTATATATATATATATATATATATATATATATATATATATATATATGAAAAGCAAAAAGGATAAAATATTAAAATTCTATACTGTGATTCCAAGAAAAAAAATGAACATGAGAAAACAATAAAAGATAAAAATACAGAACATGATAAATTAAAGAATGGTTGAGGCAATGTAGAAAAGAATGAGTTGACTTGTTACTGTATAATCTAACCTTGTGATCTATGATACCTGATAATCCAGCAAAACAGACAATCTAACCCAACACTGAAACTATGACGGTCAGACTTGGATTTTAGTACTGGAAGAGAGAGGGGTAAAAAAAGGGAGGTTCAGGTCAGTAATTGTAATCAAAACATATCAGCAAACAAGTCCAGAGATAACCTATACTCAAATTTATTGTCCTACACAACACTAACACTAATTCTGAAACATTTTATTCAATGATACTGGATGTTTTAATTTAAATAATATATAAGGGCATATTGAAAAGTTCTTAGTTTGACCAAATGACTAAATAGATGTTTTTAATCCATTTTTGGTTAGATTGAACATTTTTCAGCTTGCTCCTCTGGAATTAATAGACATGCCTCACTTCTAGTAAAAATAATAATTCCACCATGATATTGAAAGCTACTTAGTAAATGTAAATTGCCATTCTGAATTCAGTTTAATCATTTAGAACTAATATAGCTAACAGTTGCTCATTCTGTTTTAAAACTCAATATATCAATCAGTCCATTTCTAGATCAACATCATTATAAATATTGTCAGAAACACAATCAATAGAGTCAGGCGAAATTGGAGAGATTCCTCACTAGATATCTCAGCATTGTATATCTGATAAGGGTCAAGTTTCTGTAATGCTGGTATTTTTAGGTATTGCATTTCTTTGGTGAGCTGAGCTGAGAACAGCTATGTCCTGCCAGGTCAAATATCTAATGATGTTACTTGAGGTAATAGTAGTCATTTTCATTTATTGTTACATTTTAGGCTACATGTTAAGAATATTAAACTCTTAAAAGCAAAAATAACTAAAAAGCCTGAATCTACCATCCTGTAATTTTTAATTTCAGAGTAAACAAAATTTAAGCTCTGAGCAAAATGAAACAAGATCAAATACTGAATACAAGCAAACTATTAATCTAATAAAAACAAAAAATAAAAATTCTGTTTTGCATGCATGTGTATGAAGTGGGGGTAAACATTTATGCATAACTGTTTATAATACTGATTTTCAATGTAAAAGTTAGTATACTGATTTGTAAATTATTGACAGCAAGTTCGATCATGCCAGGTTTGGATTTAATTAAAAGTTAATCCAAATTTCCAGAGCAGAAACTATAATCTGGAAATGGAATAAAAGGAGAGATGGCACCTACCCTGAATCATTCATAAAAATTCAGGGTGTAGAAATAGGAAACACTAAACTGTTCAAATATCTCAGTGTATGGATCAGTTATAACAAATTTAGTATTGGAGATAAGGACACTGAACATAGAATAGAATGTGCTAGGGGTAGTTTCAAGCAATGCCGCAAATTACTAGAAATTCAAAACACTAACCTAAAAATTCAAGTTATGTTCTTAATTAGCCTTGTCAGATCGAGACTTTCAGATATGGATGTCATGCATGGTGCCAAACTCATTCAGAAATAAAACTGTCAGCTGTATACAACTACTTTCTTGGATCAATGGTTAAAAATGGCTTTCAGTGAATGAAGTCTGTCGGTCTTAGTGAGGACTATCCTTCTTCAAACCTTGTGGGTTGGCATTACAGAATTGCAAAAATGTTTATAGTTAACCATTACCTTTCCTATATAAACCTCATAAACTGCACTTTTAACAATACAATAATCCTATATCTTGTGTGAGTCTTCAGCCTTGTATTGGGTGAATTTAGTTTACAATTAAAAAAATACAAAAAAAAAAAAATTATACTACATCACTTGAGGATTCAATAACAACAACTAAAGCACATGTAATTTGGCAAGAAAATAATGACCTAATCAAGATGTTAATGTTCCACACTAGAAAAGTAGCACTGACTGTTCAGTCAACAAATATCAGATATTTCCCTGTAAGGAAATGGCTAATATTACCATATCTATATAACAGTAAATTTAATGTGTGTAAAAAAAAAAAGTTAATAAAATATTGATGAATGTGGGTATTGATTGATGTTTACATTCATCAATAGTTTATGAACATTTTTGCCTTTTTTGACTTCTATACACGAAAGAGAACAGCTAGGAATTAATTTTGTTTTAAATACAATGATTTAATGGTTAACATTACTTTTTCAATAAATATGGCTTCATATATAAAATATTTGGTGCTTTTAATTCTACAAGTATTCACCAAAAATATGAAAGAAGAAAGGAAAAAAAAACACCTTTGAAGATTATAATTGGAGTGGAACTATCAAGAAATTTAAAATAGGAAGAAAAAAAATAGTTTGCAAAGTTTATCAGAGGTATAAAAAAATAAATAAACCCAATAAATATAAAAGTAAGCATATTAAAACAGGATACTAACTCATAGCAATTATATGAGGTGATCTTGAAAGTTATTGACATGACCAAGATAAGGGGGGAAAATATCACACACAAATTTTTATATATATATATATATATATATATATATATATATATATATATATATATGTGTGTGTGTGCACGTTTTAAAATTACATGATGCCATTTTTACCTTGAGGAATCCTTTCAGTCAACACCTCATCAGAAGGAAAACACTGGGATAATTAATGACAAAAACAAAGATATATAAAATTCACATGGCAAAAAAAAAGGTGAGGAGGTAAAATTATGGAACACAAAATATATTTATTAGTAAAATAATTTATGAATAATAAATAAATAGTTCCAAGTGAGTATAAAATGAGAAAATAGTACACACAGACCTCCTAAAAGGATTGAGGGAGTGAATTAAATGCTCCTCCTTCTGTTTGCATAGAGTCAGTTGATGTAACTTAACGTGAACAGCTTCAAGGAGATGTAAATGATGAGCAGAGCTCTTTGCAAAACTGTGAAAGAATTGTTTACATATTTGTTAGCACTGTCTGGGTTGTCAAGCAAGTGCTGGCCAATGGCAGAGACATGTACAGAGTTATTCTTGAAGAAAGACTCAAGCTACCCAGTTTTGGTAAGAATGTGCTGACTAATTCAGGTTTCAAGTCACTGATTGGTTCATCCTATGTATTTAGTTTCACACTGACATTTAATTTATATACAATAGAACTACTTTGAAAATAGGACAAACCATCTTTGACATAAACACCGAACTAGTCCCAAAAATAACATGCAATCTGGTAGTAGAAAGACCTGATGAAACACAAGCTGACACTGTCAACCAGCATTTGACTTTTCCCATCTAGCCATGGTAATTTTAAATAAATGAGGTACAGACTGGGACTGAACACTACCAGTTCTTTATAGTGCTTAATCTTAGACTCAACAATATGTTTAATAACATAAACAGGATAACCATTGTCACAAAAAAAAAAAAAACATGATGAATAGAGTCTACAAGGAAAAGTCATCAATGCATGATGAACCAAAGGTAGAAATCAGGTTTTATCTTATGAGACTTAGGGACAAGAATTCCAGTTTGTGTATAGACCTGTGAACATAGGCTTCTGATAAACACTGGTAATAAATGAACCACCTTTATATCCATCCCCAAAAGGCAAAGTACAATTGTTTTCTGCTTCTATGGTGAACTGAAGAGATGAATGAAGGGAATTAAGTAGGGTATGAAAAGCCTCAGAATCGTTGATGAAACTGACAACAGAAGTGTCTCCAACATAATGTAGATACATGTTGGGCTTACAGTATTTTTCAAATAAAAGGCTTTCATAAAAAAATCAACAAAAATGTTAGTTAATACCGGAAACAGAGGACTGCCCACTGAAACCCCATTGACTTGGGCATACATGGTATTATTGGAGCTAAATCCCACTCTGTCAGTTGCTGAACTCAAACTCCAAAAACTAGACCTTTGGGAATTAAGGCGGAAACCAGGTGACTTCAATAAAGAATGTCAGTGCAAATTTGTAAGGTATTCTGAAGGAAGACATTAGTTGCTGTTATCTTTATTTTCATCATTAATTGTGCCGATGTTTTCCTTCTGACAAGGTGAAAGAATTCCTCAAGGTAAAATGCCCTTGTGTATTTTTAACTGTATTTATGTTCTGTGGTATTAAGCCCTCGTTCAAATTATATATATATATATATATATATATATATATATAGTGGGGGAGGAAACAAATATTCGTACATGAACAAATTTTTAATTTATTGTATTTCTAACTAATGAATAAATATACTTTTTATATAATTAACTGTACATAGATGTATAACTAAATATGCATAGAAAAAAAAATGGATTTAATAGAAATAAATCCCATTTATCCATTTTAATGAGTGAAAAAAGTATTTGTACAATACAAAAAAGAATACATAATCTTTATTTAATACTTTGTAGAATAGCCATTATTCACTTCTACAGCAACCAACTTCTTGTGGTTCTCAATAATTTGCAAATTTTACTTGGTATTTTATTCTATTTTCTTCACATGGTCTTCATATCTGGGATATTTGTTGGAGCTCTATATTGGATTTAAATTTTCAACCCACAGATTATCAATTGGGTTTAAATCTGGGCACTGATACAATATCAGGATATTTACATTATTTTCAGCAAGCCATTTCTTTGTAGATTTTGCAGTGTGCTTAGGGTCATTATCCTGTTGGAAGATCCAATCAGGAGGAAGTTCAAGATTTTTAACCGAAATCATTAAATTTGCTTCCAAAATATTTTGATATGCTGTGGCATTCATTCTACCATGATACTGCCACCACCAAATTTCACTGTTGGAACTGTGTTCTTTTGTTTGAAGACATCACCACCTTTTGTCCATATATGATTTCTAGGATTACATCCAAACAACTCAATTTTGGTTTTATCTGTCCATAATACTCTTTCCAATTATGATTTTTCCTTATCCTTATGTTCACGAATGATTTTCAAACTGGCATCTCTGTGTCTTTTCAATAGCAATGGAGTTTCCCTGGGAAACGTGACTTTAGATTGTTCCTATAAATTTCATTGCTTATTGTCCGTTTAGTGACACAGATTCCTGATGAAATCAAAGCATCCTGCAACTCTTGATGAGTAAGCATTGGATTTTGTTTAATTTGATACATTAATTTCCTTGAAGATCTTGCAGAAATTTTCTGTCGAGCACCTGTTCTTCTTTGGTTTTCAACAGTTCCTCATTACTCACATGTTCAGTATATGGTATTCTCAGTATCCTTCTACAGAATTACATTTCTGTTGCCTCACATCTCTTTATCTGCAAGGAGACTGTCCAACATTCACTGATATAACCTAACAATTCTGCACTCTTTTCTTTGTTTCTAACAAAATTTTCCTGTTTCTTAATACTTTGCTTAACTTTTCCAAAGAGTCTTTCGCTATTCTAATGGGGCTTTTGTATTTCAGTATCACATTTTCCATCCTTGGTTAAAATGCTCTCCAAACATTTAAGTTTTCATAGTTGCTTGATTTTGACATCTTCAATCCATGGTTTGCATTTTAGGATGTTCTTCTGAAAAGCATATCTTCTGCCTTCTTATAACTTGACATTTAGTCCTTTCTTCTCACATTCTTTACTATCTTTTCTAGGGGTTACTTCTATATCTGCTATCAAAACTGTGTCAACTACATATCTTATCTTAAGATTGTATCTGCTTTCTAGGACTTCTAGTTTCTCAGGATTGCCTTGCTGTGGAGCTTGAATAAATCTGGTGAGAAGACATCTTTATCTTATGCCCCTTTTTATTTTAATTTTCTATCCATATGCAGGTGGTTTGCTCCTAGTATAAGTTTTGGATTATTCTCACATCTTTCCTAAATAAATCAAGTTTTCCATCAGTGCCTTCTGCATTTGTAATGTTCTTTCTCATCATAAATGTTGCATTCTTTGTTCCAGTGACTTTCACAAAACCAAACTGTTCTTGTCCTATTTCTATTCTAATTTTGCTACACACTATTCATCAGAAGTTGGATGATTTGTTATGTGACTCATTAAGCCGATTGTTCAATGGAACGCACATATAACTGCATTGGGCTTTTTAGGCAGTGCAGTGAAAATGGATCCACTTAGGTCTTCTGGTATGTCATCACTGTTAGTACATTTCATTTATTATTTCCATAATCATCATCTAAGGTTGCTAGCATCTCTATTACAATACCATCTGGTTCTACTGTTTTGTTCCTGTTCATTTTAGCTGATCTCACTTCAGACTTTAATATTTCAGGTTCCTTTATATTTTTGTGTAGTGCAAGTTTTTCCTCTTTTGTTGTGGAACAGTTCTTCAACATATTCATTCCATTTTTGAAGCATCTATTCTTTCTTTATTACACTGGTCTACAACATGAAAGCTTCAAAAACAAAAATAGCCAATCTTAGCTAATTTGAGAGCAAAGAAAATAAAAATGATATCCAAAATTGTTGATTGGCTCTAGATTTCAAGATATGATACTAGTTTAATATAAATTGTTGTCCTTGTCAGATTAATTATTATTCTCCTAATAATCTTATATATAATTATTCTCCTAATAAACTAATTATTCTTCTCCTTTTCACTCAGGTTTTCACACATTTAACTGACCTGCGAAAAGTGCCCATGAACAAAGGCAATAATTTCTGCTATGTGTATGGTGAAGTGACTTTTGCATCTCAAAAGTGAAGTAACCTGTTGTGAGAAAAGCTTACCAACTATATTTTGGATGCGAAATTGGAGACCAAGACAAAAAGTGGGCACAACACATATGCTGTAATACCTGTGCAACAAAGTCAATGACTAACCAGGAAGACTAAATCTGTGACTTTTGCAGTGCCCATGATTTGGAGAAAGCTAACCAATCATGCCACTGATTACAACTTCTGCATGGTACCTCCAATTACTAAGGGACTGTCGAAGACAAAGAAATGGACAGTGCAATATCCAAACATACCATCAGCTTTGTATTCTGTCCCCTATAATGAAACACTAGTCCCAGAAGCACTGGAATCATATGAAATTGAGTAAGATGATGAAGATAATGAAACATTGGAGCCTGAACCATTAACTTTATATATATCCAAGATTACTGTCCAACCATATCTCATCACTCAAAGTGATGAGAAACTACATTTTTCAAACTTTTTTTTTTTTACTGTGACCCACAGCAAGAACCACATTTTGCACTGCACCTACATGTAATAAATCAAAGACACTTTTTTTAGCATCAACAATTTATATGTATATTTCTTATGATCCACACATATTTGTATTATCTATTTGTATGAATAGAATTATTACTTTTAGAAAAACAAATTCCAACACAAAGGTAAAGTAAATAATATTGGGGGGGGGGGGGGTCATTTAATGAGATGGATGTGTTTTGTTCATAAGCAGCAGATTCCAATTAATAACATAGGAAAACAATGCTACATGCATATCAGGTGCAATGTTGAACATGTTTCTGTACATTTGTAATTGAGTTAATGTAGAAAATCCCATTTCACTCAAGTAAGCTTTTTCACCCAGCCTTTTTACTCAGTGGTGGAAATTCCTCTTTGTCCTTAATCCAAAACAAGCTACATAAACTCAATGAGAACAAACTATATTATATATATATATATATATATATATATATATATACACTAGCTTACCTTCATGAACAGATAATGATTGTTTATATACTACCCTTGTGGATTATTGTTTTCATTTTATTTATTTATTTTTTTTTTTTTTTTTTTGAGACCCATTTTATTTATCCCACAACCCACTGAAGGGTTGGGATCCACAGTTTGAAAAACCTGACCTAAAGACTTAGAACTTTCCAAGAGTAAAGTAGAACTTTTGGGTTCCAGGTTACAGCAGTGGAATCTAATAGCTGGTGATGGACAAACTTCCCAGTTTCATGATTGCCATAAGGATCTAGTTACATTCTTCCTTAGGGAAGGTGAATTGATGCACTGCAATGATATCTTATGCAACCACTTAATATTACTTAATACTTATATTGTTGGTAATTCTACTATAATTATGTATTTTTATACTTTCATAGTTTTGTTTGTTTGGGAGCCGGGGGAGGGTCACTATTTGCCCATAGCTGAGACCCTGACAAGTGCTATCACTCAGAGTCAGAGCAGATCTGGAAACAACAGCAATTAAGAGGTGGTTCCATGCTCCTCAAAACTTCCAATCTCCTGATCAGAGGCCTTGCTGCCAGATATAGTTCATAGTTATATCCAGGACTATATGACAATATGAAACAACTACTGAGATGTATCAACTATGATCAACATAACTGGCAACTTTGCAAATATTTCAAAGTTGTTGCTCTCCTGCTCAGACTACATGGTGGATATACCAAGGTACTGTTTTCTTTGTAAATGGGACAGCCAAGAAAAGCACTCGCATAGTATCAAGAGAAACTGGCCATTACAACAATCACCAGAACCTGGGAGGAAAAAATGTTCAGCAGTTACCACTAGTTGATTCAAAGAAAATTTTGTTGCACCTTTTCACATCAAGCTTGGTCTTGTGAAAAATTTTGTGAAGGCTATGGACAAAATGTTCAGAGGCAACATTCAAGTATGTGCAGACTAAATTTTCCAGGACAAGTGAAGAAAAGATAAAGGAAGGCATCTTTATTGGTACCCAGATTCATAAATTTCATTTGGACTAAAATTTTGGCAAAGTACTACAGAGAAAGGAAAAAACTGCATTGAAAGCTTTCAAGTCAAATTAACAAGTGACGTGTGCTTACTAAATAACTGCGCATGTATATACTTCTGAAGAGAAGTTTTCCAATTGTATTTTATTTAATAAACACATATTCACATATCGGTGTGCTCATACATTGCTTTGGTAGCCTACATAGAAGAGACAAAGTAGCATTGTTTTTCTTGGAGAAAATCCATTGTACTCATGTGCATGACATAACTAACTAAATATCACTAAATCTTGAGCTAATCATTGAATTTGAAGGTCATTTTCAAACTCAGCATGGCAAAATACATAAGAATTGGCACATTTCATTTCTGAAGTAGTCAACTTGTGAAAAATTGTAGACCAGTTTTATTTATTTATTTTTGTCAAATAAAATAATATTGTTCTTCACAATACCCAAAGTATTTTTATTTTTACTTTTACAATTGCAGAAACCAGATGCAGAGTTGCATTAAGTATCTGCAAATATTGTAAACAGTAGCTTCAAATTCACTAGGAAGCCCAACAGAGATAAAACAAAACTTAATCTGCAACTGATTAATGCTGCTGCCTTGCAGTATGTTTACTACAATTGTCCCTACTGGCTGCATTTACTACAATGCACTCTTCTGTAATTTGGTAATAGAATTTAAAGTAAAAACAAATAGAATAAGAACTCATTTTGCAGTGGAATCTCTGGGGAAATCTTGTCTTGGCTGTATACCGATTATTTTATTTAAAATTTTACCAATAAGTGTATCAATAAAGGACAGAGAGTACATTTTATTTAGAAGATTCACTTGGAGAATGATGATGAGCTTCAGCTTTGGAGCCTTTTAATTTGGAACTGATGATGGTTATGATAGACAAAACCTGTAACAAGTACTCAGGCCTACTATTATAAAAAAAAATAAAAAAGGGTAGACCAAGCTATACATGTACAAAATCATCTACAATAACAAATATAAGCAGTATGATTTTATTGCTTATAAAATACATTTTTATACTATTATTCAAGGCCCAAGAGCCACTCAAGGTAGACAGTTACTGAATGAAATTGTTTTATGGTGTAAAAGGAGGAAGTTTAGAAGAGCATATTATGTGGATATGTAGAATAGATAATGATTGACCCTAGATATGGTTAAGATTGTAGTAATTGAGGAAGCATCTTTGGAGTCTATTCCATAAAGTAACAGTTCTTATATATAAGGTTGTAAAGTATGTCCTCTTGTTAGCTTTGGCCTGGTAACAAGATTTGAGGCAACAGAAATGCAGTTCTACAGAAGAATTCTGAGAATACCATGGACTGAACATGTAACCAATAATGAGGATTTAGGGAAAAATGGAAACAAAAAAGACACTTATACTTAGAATCAGAAAGAGTTGAAATTTATAGGACACATAATGAGGGAAGTAGGTGGAGAAAATTTGACACAAGACATGTTGAATGCAAGAGGGACAGTGGATAAGCAGTACATAACCTACCTAACGAGCTTGAGTAAAATGGTTGGCAGTACAAAGATTAGGAGAGATAGCAAAAAGACAAAATTTACTAAGAGCTACAAAGAACAAGAAATTATGGAGAGCCATGATCACCTATGTTCTGAATGGACATGGCACACAGAAGAAAGAAATTATATAAGGCATAGTTATGTATATAACCTTCTTGAGAACTGATTTATGAATATAATTTTTGAATTGATGTGATCCATAAAAATGAGTGTAGATGAGTCCCAGTGGAGAAATTGCATATTTGATGGGCTCAAAAGCAGTTAATCAGTTTCAAAAGTAGTGAAGAATATTTGCACCATCTGTAGAAAGGAAATACCATGATGGTCCACTCAGTTTGAGTTGGAAAATTTTATCCTAAAAAGTTAGGCTTACTTTGAAATACCAGCTTTAATCAAAACTCAAGATCACTTCACCATAAGTGAAGAAAATACTAAGCTTATAGCCCCCCCCCCAAACAAAAAACAAACAAACATCAATTCAACCCATACAACAATCAAGACCTACCTTGAAAAACAGACAAACCCTTTTTCGGAAAGTATATCACTATTGATGAAAAGTGGGTCTTTTATATAAAAAAAAAAAAAAAAAAAGAAAAAAAAAAAGAGAATGATGACAATCCAAGTCTACATCTCTAGCAAAACCAAGATTATACCCAAGAAGATAATGCTCTTTGTTTGATGAGATATAAAGTGTATCATGAAATGTTGAATTGCAATGAAACAGTCAATTCTGCAAGATATTGTTGTCAAACATCAGTCTTTGTTGAAAAGGTAAATTTCACTGATCAACTGGAAAGATATGTTACTCTTGCATGACATTATAAGACCATACATTGCAAAATTCACATAGGAAAAAATTTTGCTTTGTACATAGAAATTTTATCGTTATACATTTCAAAAAGTGACAGGACTCTGCAGAGGATGGCAAATAATTAAGAACTTATAATACAAAAGTAAAGATACCCAATTAAAAAAAAGAAAGAAAAAACCTCAGCATATTGAAATAAATGTACTGTGTTCAGCAGAAAAAAAAGGCTATTTAATAAAACTGCCTAAAGGTTGATGAGTGTTTTTAATGCAGCCTGATAAGAATGCATGCCTAGATAAAGTGTAGGTACCTTCAGATTTGCAATACCTAAGGTTTAAAATTAATTTTTAAAAATAAAATTTTTTTCTTGAAGCTTTTATTTTAGTTTTAATTTGAAGCTGATAGATTAAATTTAATATTTCCAATAAACAAAATACTGTGCTGTATTTCAAGGCTAATTTACTGGAAGGAGTTTTCATTTAGAATTTCAAAAAGTTATGAATTTCACACCATTTTCAGCAAACTGTTATAAAAATGTAAATGTCTTTATTAAAAAACCATGTAAAAATAAAACATTTTTCTGAAACTTTATTTGAAGAATATTAGCCAATTTAAACTATAATTACTCTGATTAGAAACAAATATTATTTACTTTAAGTTTAAAATATCACAGAAATGCATTTTTTAACATGGTGGTAGCTGTTTATTTATGTTGACAGCTTTATAGCAGCTCCATAACAGATTTTTTTTATCAAATGTTGTTCTACAAGAGCTTTAACCATAAAAAAATAACTGAATATAGCACAAGTGCCTTTAAGTACTCAGTAATCTTAAAAAGTTAAAATATTCTTTATAATATAATGTTTTATTGAATTTAAGAGTATTTTGGTTTTAAGTTTACTGGAGTTACTTCTCTTATTTTCTGGTAATGTTGTGTATGGTCAACCATATCTACAAAAATCAGCATGTTTATACACATACAAAACAATTCAAACATTTTTTTTTTTTTTTAAATACACAGGGTTGTCAGATTATACGATATATGATTAGTAAATATAGTTTTACTTAATAACAACGTACCCTAATAGTTACACCACTAAAACTGAATTTTAAGATTTAAAAACTTTATAAATTATCCTAATTAAAATTTTTTGTAAAAGTTCATTTTCCATTGTAAAATTTTTTTCTCCTTAAGACAATATTGTCCTTAATCTATATTATTCATAAAAACAATTTTTTCTAATCAAATAATGTCCTATTATTATTGCATTTATATTACATATTTTATTACATGAAACATGTTAAAAAAAAAAAAAAAAAAAAAATTTAACAATTTCATTCATGAGTGAATGTCCTGGAAGCTTCATTAAAATCTAACAGTTATTTGATTTTTGCAAGAATTTACCCAAATTAATGTGTCTTTTACCACATAAAAGATGCTAAAATTTTCTATGCTAATTTATAATAGATCCGTTGATGCAAGAAAAAACAAAATTTTTTTTATAATCAATTTCAAATGTTCTAAAAAGGATTAAAATTTTTAATTAAATATTTAAAAAATAGTTCAATCTTTCTTCTTCATAATAACAAAGATTTTGACAATAAAACTGTTTTCATTAAGTTTATGGCATTTTTTATCACAGTATGTTAATTTTTTAGCGATTTTGTGGGAGTACTTAAAATGGTTTTCGTTCGTGCTGGTCAAATTATTGGTATTGTAGAGCCTGTTGTTGGTCTCCCTATCAACAACACTAAAAGTTGTAGTCCAGGAGATTCAACCTAGGAGAAATAAAGGGCCACATGCTGGGGATGATATGATTGTGAAAATACCAGTCACCTACTTATGGGCCGTGTGGAAGAAGTAGAGTCATACTGGTAAACATATGTCCATCATATTGATTCAGCATCTTGATATAAGAAGTGACATTAGCCCTAAGATCCTGCAATAAGAAGTAGGAGGACATCAGGATATAACCCTCATTACTCCCAACCTACAGAACATCCCAGATTATATAAATTTGGTGTGTATCACTGTGGGCACTTCCATGTGATCCATACACAACCACTTGTTCCTTCTTTTCACCTGGACACTTTCAAGAAGCTCACTAGTTGCTAGGTTAGTGGCCTAAGCATGGCATGTCTTTTTCATTTCTTGTGTCACACTAGAAGCTGCCATGCTAATGCATTCTGTATGTCTGAAAGAGAAATGAATGTTGAAATGTAGTGTATTTTGTTGGGTCATCTTCCATTTATGACCTGCTCAATAGGTGTTCTCAAATACCCAGCACAATATATTTACCAATCATTTTCCTGATCACAGGAGACAATTTAAGCATTGTCACTACATAAAGAATTTGAGAATGAAACTTACAAGCAATCATCATTCATCCAAATATTACTGCATTTGAAGAGATCCTCAAGTTTATATGTAGTTTATAGTGAATAAATAGTAAATTATACATTATTATTATTTCCACCAACAATTGAATGAAGCTTCAATAAAGAAATTTATTTCAGTGTTTCAAGTATTTTTCTTTTTCAAATGAAACTTGAATTTTGGATATCATTTAAGATATTCTGGGCACGTCAGGGCAGTGTAATAGTTAGCAAGCTTGTCTCACTAGAACATTTAGGAGTAGTGAGTTCAATCCTCACTGGGTGCCCCATACTTTCGGCCTTGTGCCACATCTAAGCTATCCTTGGAAAATCACTATCATTTAAGATATTCAGGATAAGAAAAATAACTTAATACAAAATGAAGTGTGCAGATGGAATTCAATTTCTTAAAATTGTATAAGTTATTTTTAGATCTATTTTTTTTTAAATTTTAAATGTTCTACTTCCAAGCTACTATTCCTTACACTGTAATAATTTAAATTTTTAGTTTTACAATTAATGCAGCAATTATTTTTTATGCATTGTACATGCAAATCAAGAAGTTACATACAAGTTTGGTCACAAGTATGGAGAATGAAGAATATTTTCATAAATACACATTCTTATTAAAAAAAAGAATTGCCACCTGAAAATGGAAGAATGGGTAATTATAGAGTTGCATTAGAACATTTATACAATGAATTAAAAAGGTTATATATTCCTTGTGAACTGTCACAGTTTTATCATAATTTTAAACAGTGTTGCTACCAGTGTATATTGGTTCATTTGGACTAATTTCTTTGCTATTTTAAATCAATGTTTTAGCTTCTGTAATTTGGCCTTACTCAGGTGTCCATCTTGATTTTAATTGTTAAAGCTTGTTCTGAATTGATATCCATACACAAAACACATGAACCTCAGAATAAGGTCTGGTGTTGAAATACAACAGAAGCATGAGGAAGACTGGAGAATACCTAACACTAAAAATGTTATGATTAAAAACAATACAAAGACTAAAAAATGAATCCAAAGGAACCAAAAATGCAATTAAAAGAGAGGGTGTATGTATGTGCATGCACAAAGTTATTTCTTCAAAATAACATTAAAAAATTGCCATATTTCTTTACATTAACAGCATGCTATATTAATAGTTATTGCTTAATGAGATATCTAATTTGAACAGCCAGCTTTAAAAATCAAACAGCGATAAATAACTTTGGCTATTCATTTTCAATTAGATCTTTATAAATAAAATTGTGCAGTTAGTTAAATAGTCACTTTCTATCCACAAATTGGTAATGACCTTGGCTTTTAGATCTCAACTTGAATCTATAACAAGAGTAAACATTTTGAAATTAAATTAATTTCTGAATTTTTTTTATTTATTCATAAAAATAAATCGAACATATTCAATGTTTTAATAAAAACAGTTTACTACAAACAGAAACAGTTTTTAGATGAAATTTTGTGCATAATTAACAGAACTGAAAAGCTGATTTTTCTAGGTTTTATTTAATATTCTCATTTTAATCTTTTCTTAGACGCAAAATAAATCAAAATAATAAAAACAAATATTGCTGCAATTTTTTTTTTTGCTATTAATCTCTGAAAAATGTGTTGTTTTTTTTTGGTCAATGGTTTTATGAATTACAAAATTTATGTATATAAAACAAAATAGAAAGCAACAAGAGATTCTAAAAATATCAAATTTAGAGGTTCTGTTTGTCATAAAATAAATTAGAAATTAGTATTATTTTTATATTTAAGAAAAATATTTAATAAGAAAATTTGCCTCTTTATTTATTTTAATTCATGGAAAAATACCTGGCTGGAAGGATAAAATAATCATAATTTAAGTTTGCAGTTTGTTCACACTTTTTATTTTTGAAACTGCATGTATTTGAAATTTAATGGCAAGAATTTTTAAGAACCATTTGGTCCATTTATCTTCTTAATTTGTATTTTTAACTACTCAAATGACAGCCATTATTTTGGAATTATCAAGAGCTACAGTAAATTAAAAATCTTAAAGCTGAATTACTTTATTTAAACCTAAGCTAATTTATTAAAAAAAAAAAAAAAAAAAAAAATAAAATCAAACTGTTCTCATTTACTAACCCAAGCTAACCTTCATCTAATTGAAAGCATTACATGTGAGAGAGAGAGAGAGAGAGTGAGAGAGAAAAACTTTTCTACTCAAAATATATTTTAGATCAAAATGGTTAAATGTAGCCATCTATTCTACTCCAATAGCTTCATGTCTTGCACTTCCCGTCGTGGAACTCCCTTCCTCTTACTTGCTTCCCTGATAGCTATAATCTCCAAATATTCAAATGCAATGTCAATCAACATCTCCAGATGCCTTGATCTATTCCCCATCCTTCTCTTCATCCTTTCCTCTCTCACGCCTCTTTACTCTTGCTCCCACTTTCTGTAACTCCTTGTGTGCTTGTGGCACTCCCACCTTGCTTGGGATGAAAAGTTATAATAAAAAAAAAAGAAAAAGAAAAAAAGGTTCACTTTAGCATAGAAAAATACTTTTGTTTAATAAAAAGAAGAAGTTCCTGTTTTGACATTGATCCTTATGTCTTATTGTATAATGCTATCATTAAAATCTATGACTAATGCTAAATAAGTTTCTAATCGAAAAACCTTGTCTGTCATTAGCTTTTGCTCTCATAAAATAATGATACAAATCAGAGAACCCTTACACTGCTTTCATTTCTCACTCAGATCTAATATAAATGTTAACTAGCTATAAGGAAAAAAAATCAGATTAGTTTGTCTGCATATGACCATTGTGTTAGAGTTAATATTATTATTATTTCATTTTTTTTATCCCATACAATGCCAAGAGCTTATGCTAGTTATAATCTATTTAAAGTATTACTGCAGTAAGGATTTTTCTTTGAGCAAACAGTTACTGTTAATTCCTTTTATTTATTACTTTTGGCTAATATTATCCCCATTGTATTTTATGAATGATTGAAGAAGATTATATACATAAACAAATACATAAGAGTTAGCATTAAGGATTCATAGATAATGCTTATTTATAAACTTTAAATCAATATTCTTTTGTTACAAATAAGGTTTCTAATTATATACCAGTTCTATTAACAGCAAATGGATTATATTATAAAACATAATGCTATGTATAAAAAGATATGACACCTAATAACTAAGAATACTATATGCACATCCGGAAAGAAATTCTAACCATAAGTATGGGAAAAAAATCTAGTTTTCAATTTATCAGAGAAATTATAAAATAAAATTTGTGCTAAACTACTGCATTAAACAAACCTTTTTTCTGTGTTTTTTTTTTTTTTTAAATATAAACTACTTAAATTTATAAACACATTCAGAAAAATTGTTATACTTTTTTTCTTTTTTTTTTTATAGAAGCCTTAAATCAAGTGTGACCAAGTGGTTAGAATGCTAGCATTTTCATCATGAGCATTTAGTGATCTTGTTAATATTGGCTTGGGGAGATTGATGGGACGTGCCTAAAAACCATATCAAGCCTTGTGAGTGAAATTGATTGACAAAACCTTGGAAACTGTTGATGATTGTACTTATATGAAGTTACTGTTCCTTCCTTAAAATGAAATAAATCCCTTTTATATGACATGTCATGTGGTAACAAAGGCAAACATGGCTCTCAACAACTTTGTTTTTGTTACTCTTATTCTTGAATTTTACCATCTCTTTATCATCCTTATTTCAGTATCCTAGACACATCTAGTAGGTTACTCGCCTTTTTCCCCTGCCTACTTCTCTTGCAATTCAATATGCTCGATGATTGTTGAAATCTTTCTTCATTATCTCCATGAATTTAATTGATTCTTTTTGATTGTTAGTAACAATTTCTTTGTAGTTCTTAATCTCTTCCTTGTTACTCACATGCTCTGTCCATGGCATTCTCAGCATACATCAACAGAACAACATCTCTCATCACATGTCTTTATTTCCTTTGTGAAGAAACTGTCCAATATTTACTGTCATATAGCAGATCAGATATTATATGGTAGTTCAACACTTTTCTTTGTTTCTCAGGACATCTTGCTATATCTTAATACTTTGCTCAGTTTCACAAATCTTTCACTATTTCTATACAGCTTCAGATTTCTGCATTATATTTTCCAGCGTCTATTGTTATCCTGACTGTTAAATTTTTGCATCTACTTGATTTTGATATCCTCAATATATAGCTCACTATATTGGACTGTCTCTTTTGCCGACAACCATACATTCAGTCTTCAAACCGTTAATAGTTAGTCCTTCTTGCTCTTCTTGATTACCTTCTCTAATAGTTCTTGTCCTCCTGAATATGCTATGAACACAGTGTGCTATCTGTGTAGTATGCCGTTACGGTTATGTCCACCAATAATAAATCTTGGTAGGGCTTTTAACCCTCTTAGAATTGTCTCACTGCACAAGTTAAATAAATCCAGGTTGAAAATACAGCCTTGTCATTTCTCTTCCTAAATTCATTTTCTATATGCAATTATTTGTGGACAGGTTATGGATTACTTTAATATCCTTTCCATGTACATCAAGCTTTCCTAATATTTCAATGAGTTCCTCAAACTATATCTTATCAAATGTTTTTGTGTAATTTATGAAACAGTTATAAATCTTTCTGCATGTATACAGATCATTAAAAACCCACTGTTATTGTTCTAGTGTCATAAACAAAGCCAAAAGATAAAACAAAATAAGTTGTTCAATATCATAAAAAAAATTACTTGTTCATTTTTTATTTAATACTATTTTACTAATCTAAGAAAATAATTTTGTTTTGTAAATGTCTATGATAATATTTATCGTTATAAAATGAAATCATTAAATGTCACCAAAATTTATGTTAATTGTTGATATTGGAAAGGTTAATGCTTCAGTTAAAGGCAACTGTATGACTCAAGTGAAGAAAGGGTTAAATGCTTTCTGTGCATTTCTTCCATTGTTTTATCAAGAGCAAATATAAGAATTTTAATCAGATTTGCTCTTATCTATATAGAAGTTGGTTATAAATCCATGCTTTCATACAGAAACATACATCAATGATTGGATATTGATTGAAAACTGTCTTCTTCATGTTCTTAGTTATGATTGCTGAATGACATATATGCTTATATCAAACAGGATCTGTTCTCTTAGTTGGCTATGTGAGCATGCAGAAATCAAAGTTATATTGCCTCATAACTTTCTTTAGAGGTTTTACTAGTTACTGAATGTCAAAAACAGAATAAATTAAAATTTCATACAAGTAGTATTCTAAATTGCAAACAGAAGGAAGAAAAGTTACTGTATGCTTGTGTATATTAAAAGAAATCTCTTGATATGTGTTAGGGGAAAGGAAAAATTGGGGAATTTTTTTTCTTTTACTTTTTTTTTCTTTTGGACGAGGAAATTGGGTTTTACTGATTTGAAAGCAGACAAGAACTGTAGCAGACTGCTTTGAGCCCGAGTACTACTTTACTGGTTTTGTTATGGCAGCTACATTTGTTGTGGTTTCTATGGTAACTAATTATCCTGGCAAGCACTTTGAAATCTCAACATTTTCAAATGGCACTAGCCTTTGAACACAACTTCAGTAGTTAAAAGCATTCACAGAAAAGCTTAGAGGCAAGAGAGTGTATGGATGCAGATGTAAGTAATAATGGTAGTAACAGTAGTAAAGAATGGTTTAAACTCAATTACAACAACTGAGGCATAGTGGAATATAAATCAAAATAGTGAATGTATGGTATGTAACAATATAAAGTTAAGCAGTTGAACAGTCATTATGGTAGGAATTGGCAGTTAAACTACTACTGCCTATTCCCCTAGAAATCATACAAAATAAACAAGAGACTGATAAAGAGGGAAATGTACCCAATACTACTTGGTATCATTGATTGCTAATTAATTAAAATCATTTGCAATAATTGCAAATTATAACCAATCAACTCAGAATATAATTGCAATACTTACTCAAATTCAAATAAAAAAACTTTTGGATGGGAATAACATTTTTGGAATTGTATTTTTTTTTATCATACAAGAAATATTTTCTCTCATGATAATTTACTCTAACAGACATTTTATTAGTAAGATAATGGCAATGTATATTTACCTTGTTCATCTTAGTTTTCTTTTAAATAGCAGATGTATTTTGTTTGAAAGCACTGAATCTTTTCATGGTTATAAAACATTTGGACAAAATAACATTCAAGATAAAAATAAAGGATATGAAATGCTGTTTTTTTTTTCATAGTTTTATTAGCAGTTTTAATAATTTTTAATGAGGGTTGAAGTCAAGCTAAACCACTAGTTTATTAAAAAAAAAAAAATCAATTTATCAACTGAACCTTTTGTTACATTCTAAGCCTTACTAATTCTTTCTTTCTTTCAATTCTTTTCATATTTAATGAATATTTTATACCATTTTATTCATAAGGCAGAAACCAAAAGATAAAATTGTAATTCACAAAACAAAAGCAAAAACAAGTCTTCTTTAGCTTGATACAAAAAAATTTTCAGCAACAAATCCAACAGAAAAATGAAAAATAAAAGATAGTAAAAATGGAAGGTATCTCATAAAAAGCAGCCCACAGTATTGAAGGGTCACTGCAAATTATACTAAAATCTAAATAATTGAACTTCTCACGATATCAAAAAGTTTTCTCCAATCAGAATTTGAGCTAAAAAGAAAAAAAAAATTTCAGTAGATTATGAATCAAAATAAGAAAACAGATTTCAATCGCTAGGCCTTATCAACTGAATAAATCTATATTGAATGCTAAGGAAAAAAAAAATTGATCAAGCATATTTTCCTAAGTACACGAAAATCAAGCTGCATCCACTGATTTGAATCAAGAGTTAATTCAACTGTGCAATATCTTTGTATGTCCGTTTATGTACAAGGCTTGGTCAAGAAAATAATGCTCATTTTTTTTTAAATAAAAAAATTAAATGGAAACATGCAAAAAGACAAAAAAAATTTCAAGATTCAAAATCTATTCCTGAACAGTCATTATCAACTGTTGTGTTCCACTTTGAATTAAGGTATGTATACCTGCCTTGTAGAAGCTTCTATGCTTTCTTAGCCACATACAAGTTTTGCTTCTTTCACTTAATTAGGGAACCACTATCCACTGAGTGCCCAAAGAGAAGAAAGTTTGAGGTTACCAAGTCAAGACTGGTTAGTGTATAAAGTTGAATAGCCATGTGCTGCATCTGTTTGTCTTCAAGTTGCTGTGAGGCGTTGCAAGTTTCTAAAGCACACCTCCAAATATGACCTTGTTTAAAGAAATATGGCCTTCCTCAGTGTTTTGACAATGAATTCATCAGAGCCAGAATTGATACTTGTGCCATTGGAAGGCCTTGTCACTAAAACCAGTTTCTCCTTTTTTTACTAGGATTGCCATTAATTCTTCTGACAGTGCTCACATAACATACCTTCCAAAAACAGAAATTCTACAACAGCTCTTTGCATTCTGTATGTTCAAAAGGAGGGACATTTTGAAAGAGGATTATCAGTTGGAAAAGAGTAAACTTTTTCTTTGGAGTAAAAGACACTTTAGGGCTTATAGCAACAAAAGACAGACTAAAAATTAAGATAATACTGTTGAAAATAAATTAGAACTGGCATTACTTTCTGATTTAAGCTAAGTAGGCTTACCATATATCCCAGTTTGGATGAACTGGAATATAAGCTATCAGTATACATTTTTAAGTGAATGCGTCAACTTAAAGGGGCGTTGGGTCATAAAAATGCCTTATTATAAAAGAAAACCAAAGCTATAAGTTGAAAACTGTCTCAGTTTGAAACTTGAAAATTACAGTAAACTTAAGTGTAAATCATTTTAATTTTACAGATCACGATATCTCTCAGAGATTAAATTTAAATTTTTATTATTGCATTATTCCAAAACTTTTAATACAGATAACAGATAGCTATTAATGTCAACAACTGAGCATAAATATTTATTAATTAAAAAAATTAGTAATTAATGTATAATATTTATAACATGTACAAAAATGTCATTTTTGATAAAAGTTAAAACAAAAAACGAAAAACAATAAATACATAAAAAATGAGTATAATTGTCAAAAATTCCTTTTCCCACAATATAGCTATTTGTGCTATGTTATAATGCTTATTACCTGAACAATAATAATACTGAATAATTTTTTTTAAATATTAAAGTATATTTAATCTCATCTCCCTAATAGCTGTTGTGATCTAACAACTACAGAAGTAATCAAAATTTTGAACTTTTGTTAAAATAAATATAACTTTGACTTAGTCTAAAGATAAACTTTATGAGAAAGCTAAATTGAAATCTATTAAAAAGAAATATCTTAAAAAGTTTAATGAAAAATTACTTAGAAAATAAAAATGAAAAAAGTAATAAACAAATACAAGGAGTTCATGTGTTCCAAAGCACTTTCTAAATTGTTTTTATTTAATTTACAAAAGATCCTAGAATTAAAGCATTAAAATAGTGTGGTTGGAAGACATGCTGCTTAAACATATGTTGTCAGTTTGTTCCCTTTGCAAGATCATTTAGTGAGCCAGTGAAACAATATCACAAAAACCTAGGTCTTTATTTTCAGGTTTTATATTGCAACCCAGACATGTTCACAGTCAATCTAGCCAACAACTATTGGGTTTACTGTATCCAATTTCCTTTGATGATGCCTGTGGCCATAAAAGTTAACCATCTTGTGCTTTATTGCCAATATCACTGGAAATATTTTTTCAAACTATTTTACTACCACAAACATAATGCAATGAAGCTGTCTCATAATACCCGTACATATTTTAGAATAATGAATATGTAGTGGTTACATGTCCATTTTTATTTGTGTGTATATATATATATATATATATATATATATATATATATGAGAGAGAATAATCTGTCTTAAAGTAAAAAGTTTATAGAAATGGCAAATGTCTTTAAAAAGATATTCCTAACAAACTTACGCTTAAAAAGAAGAAAAAAAAAAAGTAGAAGACAAAGTCAACTGACATTACAATTTGGAAGCACATATAGGCTGAGTGAAATTATTGAACTTAGAAGAAAACTATTCAAATGATATACAATTCTTAATAGCTCAAAATCACAATGTTAAACCCTGTCAAAATTGGTTTCATGGTTTATGCAAGTTGGTCAATAACCCAATTCCAGAAAGATAACTAGAAATTAGAAACATCCAAGCATCAATCAGAAGAGACAGTATTATCATTCGGAAATTATTAATGTTACATTACAAAACAATATCCCTATGGTCTTCTATTTTTTCATTAAGCCAATCAAAGAAAAAATATTTTTAGAGCAACAGGGCATGTATGCTTGTATTACCAGATGAAGCAAGACATTCCATGTACTGTATGCTACAAGTAATAAAATTAGTGTCAGATTATAATGCCAAAAAGTAATTACATAAAAAAAATTTATGCTAGCAGTGAATTTTTTTTAAACAATGAAAAATGTGTTGAGTTTTTTTTATAAGCCTTACAAAATTAGGATACAAAATGTTTAAGTTAACAAAGATTAAAAATAAAAAAGTTTTAAAAAAATAGCTTAAATAATGTATATTTTAATAACAATTAATAATCTCTCTTAAGAATGGCTTAAAAAAAAAAAAAAAAAAAATTTACACTTTATAAATTCTACTCTTTCTTACTTCAGTCAGAACATAAATCTGATTGTCTGCAAACAAAAAGGGACAGTCAAAGTGCTTTAAAAGTCATGACAAAAAAAAAATCACAGTGACAAAGGTTTTATAAAAAGGTGTATTAAAATTTTGTTTTAGACTAATGCAACCAATTTCATTAAATGACTTGTCAACTCCTTGTCCTAAATCAAACTTTATAGCTATTAATAAAAGCATGGTACTTTTCCAACCATCAAAATTTGAGACAAGTTGCCTCATTTAACAATGTCATTATCACTAATTGTGACTGGGACATCTCAAAATTGATTAAAAGAAATATATTAAAAAATACAATGTAACTGTTTTTAATGCACATGCTATAGTTGCAGTAGTTATTGCTTGCTTTCCCTTACAAGCTTTATTCTCTGAATCTTGCCATATCAAACTATTATCTCTAGCCCATACTGTAATCTTATTTGTACAGTCAACATTTTACTAAAGTCATCTGGTTTTCTTCCATGAAGATTAGGAATGCAAGATTAAGAATAACCAACAATAAAGTTTCTATTTTTTTTGTTTTTTTTTTTAATTGAGACTGAGTTTTGATTGATCTTAACATATGAGGGTTTCATTTCTTCACTGTATTCATGGTTCGTTCAAACATCAAAGTGTAAAATAGAGTTATGATTTTGTGAATTGAAGATCATATATTTTATTTGCATCTATTAAATATAACCAAATGAAAATATTATGAAATAATTTTTATTATAATTTATAAAGGACCAGTAATTAAGACTTACAATAGAAAGATTTATAGAAATTAGAAATCATAAAAAGACAAAAAATAAAAGTTATAAAATCAAAACTTTAGTATCTAAGTAACTTACGAAAATTAAGCTCCTCCAATGGTATAAAATTCTAGGAGTTTATTTTAAGGATTGCATTAATTTTCAATACAAGAAAAAGATATTCTTATTGTGTGTCATGCATAAACTCCACAGATCAGTATCATTTTTAACTACAAGTAAAAACAATTTCCAATAATTTATAAAATTTAAAATCTTTACCAAGATTTCCCATGATTAAAATAGTTTTCCTATTTCAATTATATAACCATTTCTAGTTGATATATACCGTGAAGAATAAAACTGAATGTAAAGGTTGAAAGAGATAAGGATAGAAGAAAAAGATGGTCAATAAAATTCAAACTGAGAAATTTAGCTGATGCTGAGAACTAAATATTAAATTCTTCCTGAATTTGCCTTTATTATTTTGATTTACCACAAATTCAAATTTTGATACAATGACTTTTTTTAAAAATCTTTCTCTCTCTCTCTCTCTCTCTATATATATATATATATATATATATATATATATATATATAAAACTTAGGTATAGTCAAACTACAGACTTGAGTAAAACTCTTCCTTCAAATACAATAGGAAGTCTTCCTTTGAGGGAGTAAGGAGCTGTTAAGTTCATATTATATGTTTGTATTTAGTTTTTGACAGTTCTATTTAGCTTCAGATCTCAAAATGTAAGTTACATACAATATTTCATTAAAAAAATGATCGGTTATGTCATAAATTTATATAGAGTAGGTTTGCCTATCACCCAGTTCACACTCCTAACCCATCTTTGAAAAGAAATAGAAGTAACAAGAAAGAAGGGAACTTCACATTCTCTTTCATTTCCAGTAGCACCTTGAGTCTTCATGGCATTATGGACTTGATTGGGGTGAAATGTTAAAAAATAAATAAATAAATAAAAAAAAAAAATAAAAAAATACAGAAGATATAGAACATGCAGTTTATATTTTAAATAATAAGAATAGCAAATACAATCACTTAACCCATGTTGCTAAACAGAACCAACCTTCAAATCTGTAAAATTCTACAAAATATCAATTTCAGCTTTATTCCCATTCTGATCTCATTAAATCTAAGACAGTTGACCAAAGTATGGTAAAGAATTACTCTAGATTCCCAGAATATATTGCATCCCATGAAGGTTTCATGTCCACATAGCTTGTAAAAAAATTTACTGATACAGAAACTGATACAGCATTATTAAATCTAAATAAAGAAAAAGTATTCTTTCAGTTGTATGTCATTAGAGACAAATTTAAATACCAAAGAAAGCAATAAAAATAATAGAAATAAATACTTAATTTTTATAGAGTTGTCTAGAAAAATCAAAATTTTAGCAAGTATGCATATTTACAGTTTAAACTTGCTTTTCATGTAGTTGTGCCTTTTGTCAACTTAAATACAGATAAATCATATAAAAAACTAATACATTTCTTAGGTAAATAATAAAAGCTAAGCAAAAATATCAAAGAAAAATTTCTGCTAGCAGAAAAAATAAAAACAATAGACAAAAGTAGAATATTTCAAATTGTTTCACTCATCACTAAAAATGTAGAAGACTAAAGATGTTCTTCAAGAGTTTGTATATGCTTTGTATTTTTCCTTCAAGACTTAAGATTTTTATAAACCTGAGATAACCAAATTATCCATGTTTTAGTAAATGTAAGTATTCCAGATTTATTAAACTTAGCTTTCCTAACAAAGGGGGAAAAAAAAGGAAGAAATTTAAAGATATTGCATTCTTTGTCAAGAAAGGCATAAAACAACTTTTTATCACCCTTTGTTCTGGAATCGCATATTTTAATAATGTGTGGTTGTGTGTCCTTCCCAACACCATGCACTTCTTCCAAAGTAAGATCCGTTTATGATCATGCTTGCTGCTGCAATACCACTGGGCAATTAGGATGTCTAACAGCAGGAAGAAAGATTTTAAATTAAAAATCCTAACAAATGTACACATGCACACAAATTCAAAGACACCCACATCTGTGTACAGACATACCCACATAAGATTGGAAAATAAAAGAAAGTCAAGACAAAAAGAAAAATTGTCAGAGTTAAAACTAACTCCAAAGAGATAAACAAGCATCTAGTAGACAGGTGTTATAGAAAGGATGTTTTTAATAAAGATTTTCAAATTTATTGTATTACATGTTTTCTAAAAAATGTAGTACATAATAAAAATCAATATCATTGGTTATCAATAAAACAGAAATGTACAATACACTTTGAAAATACATATTTGAGCCCTTGAAACATTTTTCCCCCTGGAATATTTAAATGGAATCACAAGAGGGAGTATCATTATTTGACTTGAAATCAATTGATACAATTATATCTCAATCATAACCAAACTGAAAATTATCAATTAAGTTTTTGCTATCAGAAGGAACTTTCAATAAGTTTGGGATTAGTATAAAAAAGAAGTTATCACAAACGTTAAATGTTCGATCACATAACCACCAAAAAACAAGATACTTACTAAAATGCAAGTAAAAAAAAAAAGTCTTTGTATAAGAGATAAAGTCTTATACTTACAATCTTAATAACCAAGAGATATTTTTCTTGTAATCAATACAAAATGTCTGAATAGACACAAAATTATGCTCAGTTCTATTCTCATGAAGACAAACATTTTAATGTTAGTATTTTTATTGGATAATGATTATGTACAAGACTTGCTATTTTTCTTTCCATAACCAACACTGTTATAGCTTTCCTAAAATAATAAACAAAAACTAGTCCATTAATAACATTTTATATTCATACATACTAATGAAAATTACAAATTAGTTCAACTTCATTGTTTGCAAAACTAACAACTAAAATTCTCATTTATTTTGTCTTTAGATTGGAAGATATTTTTATATAGACATTGCTAAAATGCTCTTAAAAATGCAATTATTTTAAAAATGTTATTTCACAATAAGAAATTTAAAGAAATGATTGGCTGACATGAAAGCAAAATGTGTCTACTCTAATGATAAAACAAAAGGAAGCTAGAATTTGAACCAGTATTTTCTTAAATTAAAAATTTTTAAATCAGTGCTTTTTAAAGTTTGTAGTGAGAATTGTAAATGAAGAAAATGTCCAAAAGAGTTTTCTAAATAACCAAGTTATATTTATGTTAGGAACAATATAATTTTACATTTATTAACTCTAGAGTTGAACCCAAAAGTTGGATAATTTGGAAAACTGGACAAAAAAACAAACATTGTTATTCATTTAAATTGGCAAGTATATTGGAAGCTTTAAGAGCGGATCCCACCACCATGAGAAATAAAAGCTGAATTTTGTATTCAAATTTGAGGTAAGTTCTTTAAAACTAAATTAACAACTTGCTACTGATGTTATATTGGGTACAACATATTCCTGTTTTATTTACTTCTCAATGAATTTTGATAGCTGACTGATTGTTCATTCCAAATTTTTTAAATGTACATATCCAGTAAGTTATATAGACAAAATAAAAATTATTTCTTTGTCAATTTTCAATGTTCACTTTTAGCTGTTCTTTGAAGTTCTGATTCACAATTAAAGCCTTTAACAGACTAAACTAAACATCACTGATCAAATCTTCAACATCAAACCTTGATGGTGTTTGCAAAACATGTTAAAAGGTACATTTAAACATTGCAAACTGAAAATTGAAAAAACACTGTGTTGAAAATTAAACTAACTCAAATTTTCTCTGAATATTGATCCAACAGATGATTTGTCTCTGCAAAAACTTAAACAAGAAAAATTACTATAACATTTATTCTTTGCTTATCTTATAAAAAAAAAAAAAAAAAAAAAAAAAAACCCTCTTAAAAAAATGAATGATGATATTAGAAATCTTTTATTCAGGAAATAATGAACATCCTTCATTCCTAACATTGCAAACCTTCTCATGGTGATAAAAGATATAGATCTTTTATCATGAAAACAGGAAAAAAAATAATCAGTAATAAATTCTTGCTTATTCTAAATGAAAGAAAATCAGTTCATCTTTTCCAAAAGGAAAAAAATTATTTTGCTGAGAATGAAATAAAATCAATTCTAACAAGGGAATGTTTTAAACATCATAGACTGGTGCATGGCTGCGCATGCAAAAATGCATACATGAACACAAAAATTACATTTAAAAAAAAAAAAAAAAAAAAAAAAAAAAACTAAAAAATTACAATGTATATAAAAAGGGGGGAAAAAAAGTAGTAAATTCCTGATACCCCCGAAGAGTGGATGGACAGGCATATATATATATATATATATATATATATATATATATATATATGTATGTATATGTATGTATGTGCGTGCGTGAAATGGACAAAATCCGACAATTATTTTAAGACATTCTTTTTATTATAAAAAGAACATAAAACAAAAAAAATGTCTTAAAATAATAATAATATATATATATAAACACAATGCTGACTGCATACTGATCTGCTCAAAATGTAGATCAAATCAACTATACCATCAACAGAAGAGATGTACTTAATACAAAGAGTTAAATGGAAACTAATAAAACATGTGACAATTGTTTAATGATTATATATTAAATAATGAAAACAATTCTCTTATTGACAAATATAAAATAAATTGTAGAAAAAACAAACTTAACAAAAATTAAATTTTTTTTTACACGTCTTAAGCACAATGGTTTATGATCATAGAGCATTTTACTCATGGTCAAAAATTATCCCGCATCTTAGAGAAGGAAGATAAATAGGCAAAGCAAAATACTAGTCTTTCCAAAATTAACATGATAAAAAGAAAAAAAAAATATATATATAATTTATGAAGTAAGAATATTACCCTACATGGACACTAAGTTCCTTATTTCTGACTGGTTGTTTGAGGAAGGGAACAAAGGAAAGAAGAAATATTGAGAAGTAGACTAAATTTGAAGACCATTTAATATGGAAAGTATTGCTGAAAATGCAGCAATGCTGCAGGGAAGAATTGGGGAATTAAAGCTAAATAAATAACACTCATACGTATGTGAATAATGCAGAGCAAGTAAGAGGCAAAGCGAAAAGATAAATTTATCTTCTTAGGAAGAGAAGTTGGTTGCCATGACAATGATGTCAAGATCTACCTGGGATTAGGCCGAGCATTAAATGAAAGAGATTCCACTTCAGTCAACATCAATAATGTCTGAAATGCTCATTGGCCAAGTGGGGATTGTCTACCAGAAAATATGGACAGTTGGTAGCAGGAACCTAAATCTAAACCTTACAGAAAAGGTTCTTAAAGTCAAGAGCAACAAAAGGTCCATTATAAAGTCAACTAAAATAGAAAGTCTATGAAATTCTGTTATTTTCAAGTTTAGCACTCAGTTTTATTCCTAATATTTTTATTACCTCAAGTAGTTTCTACATGCAATGAAAATTGTGAAGTACAATTCCTATAAAAAAGGATGCCAGAAAAATATTCAATAATCTAATTATGGTATAATCAGGCTCATATAATGTCAATGTCACTACCCTAAATTATGCTAATATCAAATGTAAATAACCCAATCACATTTTCCCATTTTTTTCTTTTCTTGACAATAATTATGGCAAAAAAAAATAAAATAAAATAAAAAATATCTGAATTTATTTTAAGAATACACAAAATAACTATAATATAAAATTTTGATTTCTTTTGACCAGATTATCAACATTAATTTGTAGATATTTTTGTATGACATATGTAAAATAAATACATGACATTGATCTTTGGATTAGATATTTTTTAATTAATAAATCCAATATAAATCAAAATTATTCCCTCAAAACATGAAAATTGCAAGTAATATAACTAAATGTAATTTTTTCCATATAACAATGAAAAAAAATGAAAAAACAAACAAATTCTTGTATATAAGTAATTGATATCCACAATAATAAAAAAAAATTAGTTCTAAAAATGTCAAGTGATATATTGGCTCACTTGAATTCTGTTGTAAATAGAAAACTTAGGCCATTATTATGCCATTGAATGTTGTTTTAGCATATCCTGAGCTAAAATATATAAAATCTGCAATAGGATTAAGGCCTATATAAACACTTATACAAACAAATACAAGATATGAATAGTTGGAACTACTTTTCAGATCTTTATAGATTTCACAAAGAAGGAATAGAAAGCATCTTAAAATTCCTTTAGTGTTGGCAGAAAGTAAAGACATTGTTATCATAAGTTCTTTTGTGGAAGTTAAAACATTCATTTGAGTTCAATACTCTAGCTTCATCCTCCATACGTTTCCAATGAGCAAACTATAGTAATTTGACAGTAAACTTATAAAATCTACTTCTCTTAAAACAGCATCAGATGAAACAATGGTATCAATAAATAGCTACTATATTTTTTTTGAAGAATGGCTGTTATAGACACTACATGGCAGCCTGTTCCACTTTTTAAAGTGAAAATTAAGCATACATTAAAAATATCACAAAATAGAAATATAACTAATTATAATAGGTATAAAGCTGCCCGCACAAAAGCTTACAACCCACATATTAGAAAGAAGTACAAATGTCAGCATAATATCATAGATATTCAATTCTTTTGTAATAAATTTATTTTTATGTGCATGTGTCAGTAAATAAACAAAAGCTGATGATCTAGCTTTTGCTTTTAATTCTATATCAGAATGAACATAAAATCAATTTACAAAATAACTATTAACAATCTATTAGAATTTCAATAACATCTCTATTGTAAAAGGAGAGCTGATTACACTGAGTGGGATTTTGCATTCACATATGTAATGTATATGTTGGGCATAATTTACACATGCTTGTACCATTTAATATGCACATACACACACTTTGACCAAGTTTGAAAGGGGATATTGGAATAATACATCTCCTGCTCATTCAATTTGGATAACCCTTACCCTGGGTTGAGCAATAACGCCATAAGTTGGAAAAAAAAATAAAATAATAATAAATAATGACAGGTAAACTCTTTGCTTCCATGAGTGTATGATTGTAAAAAAAAAAAAAAAAAAATTCCCTCTTACCTATGACTTATCGATAATTATTTCACACTGTTTCTATCTATCGATACCAGTCTAGTCATATCTATCATAACAATACCCATCTGTTCAGTTTATTGATACCTATAGCCTGACAACATAGAGATATCCACAAATTAAATATCTAGTTTATTACTGATGCCGATGAATTGAAGTAAAAAAAAAAAAAAAAAAAAAAAAAAAGTCACAAAATTCAGGTAAAAAATTATTTTTAAGTTTTTTTTTCAATTTTGCAAAAATATTTTTTTAGGTCTGTCATTGAATTCAAATATATGTGCACACACAGAGTTACAGAAACAATTTTTAATGAAACTGAATTGGACATCTGTGTCACAGGTCTAATTTCCCTGTCTGGCTAACAGGAAAAGAGGATATGAGAGCTTTGAAACCATTTTTATGATTCCTATATTTAAACTGAAAATATTTTCTTACAAATTTATTTTAAATGGACAAAAAAAAAAAAAAAAAAAAAATTAGATTCAAAATGTGATCATTTTGCTATCAGCAAAGCAATGATATAGATGTATATATTTTACACACACACAAAGATTCACTAACAAAAATTGGCATACATGATAAAAAAAATCCCAAAACTTAATAGAAACAAGGTCTTAATTGTTAAAATCTTTGTTATTATTTGAGCAAAAAGTCAAAGAATTTTTTTTTAATGGATTTTAAAAAAAAAATTTTGTTTAAGCCTTTTTAGAACCTTTGAAATTTTATTTAAAAACTTTTTTTTCAGCATCAATGTGGGACCATAATTTTGTATTGGAAATTGGAACATGTTTTTGTGGTAAAAGACAATGATTGAGAAATTCTTATTTGTAGTGCTTAATTTTTATATTAGTTATAAGGGCAAAAGAATTTAAATAAAATTTTTTTAAGCAAACAGTACACCAAGTTAGAGAAAATCTGGTCTGAATCATAAAATAAAATATGCAATAAAACTAAGACATTATTGTCTTGCAAAAAAATTTTTTTCAAGGACTAATGAATTTCTACAAGAATTAGTTTTATTAATTTTTAAGTTTTAATGAGAAAATATATAAACTTAAAAATCTGTATTAATTTGTAAAAAGCCAAATGATACTGTTATTAAATAAAAACTATTTACTAATGAATGGGAAAGATTATTACAATTCAGTGACACTCAGTATTTTCAAAAGAATTTTGAATTATTGGGTGTAAACTTGCTGATTTTTCTAATTTTTAAGATAATTATGAATATATATATATATATATCTAACACATACATTGTATATGTCTCGTAATTTTATTTCCAGGATTTTATAGATTTTACTGATAATCAAAAAGAAAAAAAAAAAAGGAAGAAAACCATTCCAATTAATTTAAAACTAAATTAAAAGCTCCAAGATTTTTCATTTATTTTTAAAAATGCATTTTAAACTTTAGGTAGTGTGTGTGTGTGTGTGTGTGTGTGTGTGTGTGTGTGTGTGATATCAAAAGTATATAGGATGGAATTAGTGTAGATGAAAATTATTTCTTTTATAAAATATTAACAATTTAAAAATAGATCCATGACCAATTAAATGAGATTTGTACATATGTTGAAATAAAATGTAAATATAACAATATCCATATGAATTGGATTTACATTATAAAATAAGTAATAAAACATATAGTCAATGAAAATAATGAATACTTACAATAAAAAATAAAAATAAAATATATCTTATTTAGGTGCTAAAGAAAGTATAAAAAGTTTAATATGTTTAAACAGTATCTATTTTAATATTATTAGACATTATCTTAGCTAGAAAAGATGATAATTTATAGAAACCTATATTTTGAGTAACCAAAATGAATTTTGGTATCATTGCTGATTCAATCATAATTGAAACACCCTTGTGTTTGTGCCAGGAAGCTTGATCAGTGATGTTCATTCCTAGTGTCATTGAGGGTTTCAGGTCTCTAAAAACATCAGATAGACACCCTCAACCAGGTGACAGAGTGAGGAGTGACCATATCACAACTAGCTTCCCATACACTGGAATGAATTTCTGTGCTTTTTATTGGGTTGATTCATTTGGTTCTTGTTTTTTTTTTTGTTTTTTAGCCAATGAAAATTAGGTTTACTGTTTCTGCAGTCTCTGTTTACCTATTTAATGTCAATGACTTTCTTTGTCACTTTTTGAGGGGTGGGTTGGTTGTCTTTGTGGTGAGTTAAGTGCATCTAAACTAGAGATATGATACTAGCTACCAATTCAATAAAAACTACAATTGAAATGAATTTATCTGAACTAAAGGAACGTGAAATATGTTACAACTATATTAAAAAAACAAAATTCTAACAACCTAAAACCTGAAGCAGAAATTCATAGAAGAGATTAAAAACAAAAGGGTAAAAAGCTGAATGAGGTCTATTAAGTTATGCTGCGTCTAGATACATTGGATGCTGCAAAATTTGATGGTAAATTCCCCTGTATCTCCACCATTTTGATGGATAATTTTTACTCTTTGTTGTATTTGTTCGCTCGCTTTTATATATATATATATATATATATATATATATCTCTATCTCTCAATCATTAAAAAAAAAAAAAACATTTATTCTGAAGTCCTTTCAAAAGACAAAGCATGCAACATCAGAATTTTTTCCCATTTTATCATTCAATTTTGTAAATACATCTATTGGATGTATTTGGAACACATCATCAGTGATGTTTCTAGCAGAGGTTCATTAGGGGTTTCAGGTCTTTCAAGATCATACCCACTTTCCAATGAATAAAGACAAAAGGAAATTTTCAATTGAATGTATTTCCAAGGATCCATAAACTAATGTAATATTTTATTCATTATAAATATTTATGCATTCATAATAAAAATGTGCACTAAAGTTAATATTTGAAAAAAATCTTGCAAATAATTTTCCTATTAATACAAAGATGAAATTTTATACAGCACATTAATAACTCTGCAATAAAAGATGATGAAAATAAGTCAACATGGTAAATATTTGTTTTCTTTTTACTTTTAAATTAAAAGTATTGCTTCCAATTTGGTTGCTAAATTAGAGCAGTATTGAAAATTAGTCTATACTTAAATAGAAAACTAATTTAGCTGGCTAAGTGCTCTGAAAGCTCTAGAAAATTTACAAACAGCAAATTAACAGAGCACCAGTGTAACAAATAAAGGAACATTGTCTCTATTTTATCTGATTTTCATGTTCAGATACCGAAAACTGATTGCAGCAACAAAAAATTATTTCATCCACTAAATCAATTCTACAGATGCCAATAAGCCAAATTAGGAGAAAAAATATGGCAATATCTTACATATGATTTTTACTTAGCTTACAAGTTAAATTTTTCAGAATACTCCCAGTATATACTTACATATATTAATAGCAATATAAAATTGTATTGCTAATTTTTTTTAGACTTTATAAAAATGATAAATCTTGTGAATAAATCATTTAAGAAATGAAGATATTTACTTTAGAATATGGACTTACAAAAAAAAAAAAAAAAAAAAAAAATATTTCTACTGATCAATTGTCAACAATTAAAAAAATAATTCTTTAAAAAATATATTAGGTGCATAGAAAAGTTTCTCTCAAGAAATTGATTTTCAGTCATAAGTTTTCTAAGAGTTTATGGAACTTTTGCATACACTTAATAGAACGCTTCTGTACAGTATAATAATTCCATCATTTGCAAGAAGAAACAATTTAAGATATAATTTATAAATAATAATTAACATGAAAACCCTTAATAGTAAAGTATTTTGGATCCATAATTAAATCAAGGTAAATAATATTTCCTTTATATATGAAAAAAAAAAAAGTTGTATAATGCATTAATGATGAATATTTTATTTTTTATATTAAATTTAAAGAAGAGATTAAGATAAAGGAAAATGGGCAGTAACTAAAGATGTATGTGCAATGAATTAAAAACTCTTCAGAAAGCAATTATTAAATTTTTGGCATGATAAAATCTACAAGCAGTCAAATTCTTAGATCACAGTGACCTATTCCATTTTGATTTAAGCAAAGTAAGCAGAGGAACAGACAGCATACATCTGAACAGTCCTATTTCAAATTCAAATAACTGAACAAAACCGCTTATAATCTTAAATTTCTTACATTCAATATCTTTGAAATTTGCAATGTTAACATCTTTCTCTCACATATAGGTTATTACATTAAAGACCTTAGTTCATCTTAAAGAAAAGAAAAAAGGTGAATGCATATGTATCCATTGCTAAAGTGCAAGCAATTAAGTATCAAAAAGAGAATGTGTCATAAAAATCATTACACATGCAGGAAATTTTCATAAATGTATATGGATCAACGCAAGGTTTCCTAATAAAGAAAATTCATTAATAATGCATAAAGCCTGAGTGTTCAAAACAAAGCAGAAAAATGTAGTTTTTTTTTTAATCAACAACATTAATAACAATACCAGCCATTAACATCTTAAAGCCTATTCTGCACAACTTATTTTGGTTAAGTACATTTCTTTTTCACTATCAAGCATTTTTAATAACATTTTAATAAGCATTTTTTAATATTCAGACATTTCAAGAATTTTAGTCTAGTCACCTTGTTGATCAAAATCTTTGAAAGTATACAGAATACTTATAAGGTCTTTATTCAATATTTTATCAAGTTGAAATGACATTTGTTACTGAAGGAATCAAATGACTAGACTTTAAATTGCATTCACCCAAAATGGGGCTTGTAATTATGAAATTATGTTTTTTTAAAGACAATATAAGTACCCCAAAAATGTATTTATTACACAATGTTTAGTACTCTTGAAATCAGAATCTCTAATACAGCCAAACCTTAATTAGTACAATTTGGAACAATATTATTTATGCTGAAATCTTAATCTTACCATGTCAATGCTTCTATTTTAGTTCTATTTAAACTTGTTCATTCGAACACTTATTAGATGTTCTAATTACATGTCAAAAATCAGTAAGTCATATCAGTATTTTGTAATATAACCCATATAAATAAACAAAATGATAAGGAAAAAACAAAACAAAACTATCATCTTAAAAGCAAAAACAAAAATCACAAACTTGATATGAAGTGAATGTAGATAAAGGAAACTGCTGAAGTTATGTCTTTTTATGGTCTAATAATTAGGGATAAAAGTATTGATTTGACAAAGATAACAGTCAGGACTTATCTGCTTTATTGAAGACTGCAACCTGAAAAGAACTTCATTTCAAATAATATAAATCCAATTCATATAGAAATTTTGTGGGGTGTTTTATTCATAATTAGGGCTAACCTATATAATTAACAATATACAAAAGCAAAATTTACTATTTTCATCATTTTTTTTTTAATAAAAAAAGTTAATACTAATTAGTCAATATATTAATCACTTGCACCAACATTCCAAAAGTTGATATTTTAATTGCATCTTGATAAAAATTACATTGGCTTCAAGGCAAATTATTTGTCAATGAAATATTGAACAAAGATATTTTAAAATGTTTAACTCAATCAGGCATGCTAAATGATAAAAAAATAAAAAATAAAATACAATTGTGCCCAGTTTGATGAATATATATCAGATGAGGAAGTTTCTAACAAAACTATTATGTTTTTTGTTTTTTTTGAGACAACAAAGCAATGTATAAACATTCTCATCCAGCAATATTACTTTCTAACATCCCTAACCTGTAAATTGAACTTTTTCCTGCAAACTTTTGTTGTCGTTCAGTGTGTTCCTCCCACATTTCAGTAGACCCTGGTAATTACACCGCTCACTCTAGCGGTAGGTTTGAAGCTAGTGTCCAGCTTCCAGACAAAAATAAAGTCATAACTTAATACGAAACTCTATAACAGTGCACGTCACCACGGTCCCAGCTGCATGCCCAGCCAATGTCCCAGACCGTTTTTCTTGACCAAAAAAAAAAACAAAAAACGGTCAACACACCAACCCTTGCTGTTGGCCTCATTCTCAATCAGAATCCCCAGCTCGACCAATCAGCATGCAGACCGCCACTAGACAAATCGTGCCAAGCGGCATAAAATAAACAAATGTCGGAGAATGTACTTTTCTTGGACCGAATTGTCTAGCTTGGGTTTATGCACATATCCATCATAAAACAGCAACCCGACAAGCAAAACATGTTGGACGCTTCGAGGCCAGTAAGTGCGAATATTTATCATCACAACTTTTAAGGTGATAATTGTGAGTCTCATCAATTTGTAATACAGTAATGCCTTTAATATCCCAATGTAGAACAATAACTTTTCTCCAAAAGGTTAAGTTTTGCTGTTGATGTTACAGATAGTCCTCATGATTTTCAACCCTTCAGATTATTCTAGCAAATACACTTCATATCTAGTGACAATTTTCTACCAAAAGTAGTTGTAAGAAGGTACTGTCCAACACTTCAATGACAATTTATGTGAAACCTATTTTTCAACTTTTCTCATTTCCCCCACACTTTGCTAATGTCTTAAAACTGTTGAATGATTGACAAAAGTTTTTTTCAGCCAATTCCAATGTTGACCGAGTGCAGTTACCATCCAAAAGAGTTTACAAGATGTCTGTCACTTGCAAATTCTTGTGGTCTACCAATATATGGTTTGTTCTCCAAGTCAAATTCACCTTACTAGAACTTTGCAAACCATTCACAACACATACTGTTTCCAACTGAACAATTGTCATAGGCTTCTATCATATTCTTTACATCTGCTACTGTCTTGTCTAACTTGAAAAGGAACAACTGCATATTTTAATATAAAAAATGAATTCATTTAGACTAAAACCTTATCACATAGAAACACTTAAGATAATCTGAAGAATATTTTAAGGTAATTGGATAACTAATGAAAAATCTATTTTATTTATGCAAGAAACTACACTGATGAAAACATCAATCAAAGCTAGTCTATTTGATGTTCATTTTTTATTAGATACCGAGAGCCAGAATACTAGCCACGTCTGGACAACATGAAAAGCTTGTGAAACAAAAGCTAAATTAAAAGAAGGTGTCAACAGAAACATCTTTTGATTACAGTATTTACTTTCTTAATAGTAATTTTTGGGACAATTCTAAGTTCTAAGGAACCTACATAAATATTCTTTGGAATTATTTATTTGCAAAATCTGTGAAAAATATAAAATTTTAATTCAACAAAATCAATGATTTTTTTTTTTTTAATATTGAGTCATAAAATGGTTTAAATTTATATTAAAATGTACACAAATTTAAACTCTTCACATAAAATTTATTTAAAAATTTAAAACTAAAATTTATTAGATTAAATTTATTTTCTTGTTATGAAGATTCATTTCTGACAAATTTTTATATCTATTATAAAGATACTGATTTGAACTCAACAAATTGCAAAAAATATCCAGTGGAAGTTTAGCAAAAAAAAGTGAAATCACATGATGAAATGTACACTTGTCAAATTTAAGAGTGAATCCACATAACTGAATTTACCTGTGACTTGTAAACTTAGAAAGTATGCAAAACACTGTTAGTCTACCTAGAAATGGGATACATCAACAGAGTTGATAACACTGAAATCTTTCAATCAACCTATTCCATTTCTTTTATTCTCTTTTCTTGGCACAAGTGTCAACACTACTGAAAGTGAAAAGTTTAGTGCTCAGAATATAATTTGGGTCAAACTTGTCATGATTACCAGCAGAATCTTCATATCTCTTCCCCTACCAAGTGACAGAAAATCAGACGATTACAGACACCACAGTTGCACCAATTCAAAATTAAATTTGAGTAATAAATAACAGACTGCAGATATGGGATCAAAGAATGTTAGGTCTAAAATTATTAGCATTAGTAAATTTATCAGTTACAAGAAAAGAACAAAAACGATTTTCTGTGTCAATTTTACTTTGGCCTGTTTGAATGTGTGTTTCTTCTGGGGATAAAGATAATTTTATATATTTTGTAGAA
Organism: Acanthosepion esculentum; assembly: GCA_964036315.1. Taxonomy (NCBI): domain Eukaryota; kingdom Metazoa; phylum Mollusca; class Cephalopoda; order Sepiida; family Sepiidae; genus Acanthosepion; species Acanthosepion esculentum. Next base: position 41,102,910 of record OZ038485.1, read on the forward strand.
AAATGTACAAGTGCTACCTTTTGTTTTTATTGATCATGCAATTCAGTCAAGTGTAGCATGCCAGTTTTAAGCCCTGAGAAAAATTAAGCATTTACAAAAATGAGTTCCATTTGAATTTACTCTTACAGAAATGAACTTCAGTCAACTGTTAAATACTTGTCCTTTTTTCATACTTGACTCCTCCAAAAATCATTTTGGTGATAAGAGAATAAAGAGAGACAGTGAACATGGCTTTATTATGAAAATCCAAAATGAGGATAATTTTAGTATAAGTGTTGAGCATAGCCTTCAACATTAAACCTCAACAGAATTTACTGGGAAAAATTATTATTTTTAGGTGGATTATTATGATTAACTGTTAGAACCTGAATAAATTATTGCCGTCCAATACTATGAGCAATTGGCTTATTTGAATAAGTGAGGTCCTTTTTCTGGGCAGCAAATTGATTGGTTATTTTGCTACATGACACAACAAAAGATCATGGAACTGAGATAGGATGTTCTTTTGCAAGCAGTATATTTTCCAGACCAGTCACTTTCAGACAATCATTGCCTTTCTAGAGATCAGCAGTTGCAACAGATTAAAGATATCAAACACTTCTTTAAAAAAATTCATCAATTCAAAACCAGAATCATACTTTTTCTATAATGAAACAACTTTATTGAAAGGTGGCATAGCAAAATTGCCATGGAAAATACTTTGACAAATGATAACTGAATAATGATGCTTTGAATTTATATAAGATTTTGAACAAAAAAAAAAAAAAAAAAAAATAATAATAATAATAAAAAACACTGGAAACTTTTCATAAAGACATAAACAATATAATATTTGCATTATTAAAATTGTGATAGAAATAATGCAGAGATATGAAACTAATTTTGAAACTTTCAAATAATTTTATATACTTGAATCTACATGTTTCTCATACATCATAGATGACTATCAAACTGGATTATTTTTAAGAATTAAGACATGGTAACAAAATTCAAATCATAATTCTATAAAAGACAAAATTAAAATATGATCAATGAATTATTACATTATTTTCACTTTCCACAAAGTAGCTTAAGATTGATTTGATAAAATGTATATTTAATTTTAAAAAAATTATTTTCTTGTTTGTGAATAATGTTTTTGCTTGCTACAATCTCATCTAAAAATTAATATAACGTACTAATTCTTCTATTAGTTTTTAAACCTCTAAGCTTCTTATAATTTAAAAAACAGAAATTTCTTTCATAATCAAATTTGAATATTTTTTTTATTAAATTTAAGCTATTGAATTAAAAAAAAAAAAAAAAAAAAACTCAAATTTACTCTAGACTTTTATGCTTAGTCTGGCACAAGGTTATAATTTTTGGGCTTCCTAACAGGATCTATCTCACTCCACTGATAATATCCTGTGAGACTAACTTACTAACTAGCTGGTATCCTAAAACACCAAGATAAGTACTCATTTTGTCCATGAGATTTAAATTTGTTATGAAGGATTCACTCATCAAAGTACAGAAGCAAACCATTTCATGAAAATGATGCATAGTGATTTGTAACTGAATGTGAGCAGAAGGTAACACCCCCCCACAAAAAAGGGAGCGGAAGGTGAATGTCTAACTAAGGCTTTGTTCACTACAAAAATATGACCATGCTTGATATTATCAAAAAGTAAAAAGGATTTTCACATTCTAACAGGTGGGTTTTTATGTAAGAGGGTGGAATAGGATAGATAACAGGAAAATAATTCATAATTTTGGAAAATGGAACTCACTTCAAGCAATGTTATTTATGTAGGGATGTCTTTGCTAAGGGAAACAGGTGACAAGATAATCATTTCCCTGCTGATATTCAAGATTCAAGACAGAAATTAACTTGGACAGCTATTTCTGAATATGGCTATAACGGAATTAATTATGTTTGACATTAATGTGATAGTGTAGCTAGCCTCCTTCCCACTCCTGTACATTAGTGTGTGTGCTAACATTGATATATGTGAGACAGATTATACTATGCATACATCCTAAAATGAGAAGCAATCTGGCAGCTGATTAAACAACAGTTAGTGGATTGGGAAAAAAACCAAAAAAAAAAACTGGTCAGAATTTAAAGAGTAACATACATTTAATGCTTAACCCCCCCCCCCCAAAAAAAACAATACAACACACCTTTCATTGACATGAATGTACTCACTACAGGAAAAATCTTGAAAGTTTTATTTCCTTGCATTGGCTAATTTCTATTAAAATCTTGAGACTTCAGAGAAATTAATTAACAGCAGGAGAGAATGGTTGACACAAAAAAGTTAAACTGAAATAATTACAATGAAAAAAATTAAATGTAAAATTCAAAAGTTTATTGAACTATATTTTGCTGAAAAATTGGATACTCTAACACATACATAGATGAATGCTGAGGTCATATAGCATACTTTAAAACTATATTTTTATATAATTTGCTAACAATTATGTCTCAAACCAATTACAAAATGTATAAATTAGAACAGGGCTGTGCAAACCTTTTTCCTGGAAGGCTGCATCATTGTTGACCCCATGTAAAGTAGGCTGTATCATAACAGCACGGGTTTTACAGCAACAATATAAATAACAATCATATATGGGTCTGCTATTTGTACATTTGTTTACTACATTTTGGGAACAGACTGTACAAATGTATAAGAAATTAGTTTATCTGTTAACACTCTGCATTATTCAGTACTTTCCTTTCCATTGCTTTTCAAGGCTCCTCTACTGTGCTACTTAATTTCAGTCATGGCCATTTTCTGTTGCCATAGCAGGATATGACAACACATCTGCAAAATTCAAACATTATTCATTGATCTGAGTTACTTGCAAGCAAAATCATCTCCAGTATATTAAAGGTATATATTTGATATATTTGCTACTATTAATAAGATATTTTACATCCAAGAAAAGTCATTTAAAAAAAAAAAAAAAAGAAAAGAAAAGAAAAAAAAAAAAGAGAGAAATTGTTGATATATCTTTTGAGATATTTATAGTAAATGCAGAAATGACATCCTATAAACACACAGAGGCACCTAGTTCTCTTCATCAATTTATACTGTGTTGTTGATTGAGTATTGACATTGGCAAAGTGTGGGACAACAATCCAGACACACACACACCTAATGTGATATGTTGATTTTGTAGGAAGCAAGTTCCCTGTTAAATATATAGGATTTGCATCTTTGTCTTTAAAAATACCAAAATCTATAAATGGATATTTTCAAAAAATGTTAGGCATGATGAATGCAGACCATATTTTGCCCATCACTGGATTGGAAAATAAATAACTATTTTTGAACTGATCAAGAGTCGAAATTTCAGGAGTGTCATTTCTTTCATCCAACTTTCAAGATATGAATAAAATAGATAATCGGAAAATAGCACTTAGTCCTTGTCAACGCGTTTCATCATTTGACTTTATCGAGACAAGTGATGATCAAAAAGCAAAATTTTGTGTAGTTACATGAAATTCAAAAAAATTATAAAAAGATGCTCCTGTGTAATTTCAACTACACAATATTTTGCTTTTGTTTATCATCGCTTGCCTTGATAAAGTCAAATGATGAAACATCAGCAAGGACTAAGTACTATTTTCCGACTGCCTATTTTATTCAATTTGTCTTCTCTACAGATTTATTGAGAACTTTAACACACAAAGATTATTTAGAAAAATAGTATGTCAAATTGGAAAAAAAAATAATTTTGTAACACATTTCATCCATTAAGATTTCATCATACTGGGCTTTGTTGATGTTGACGAAACAAGAGATACTGGTAGTTTCAAAGTTTTTGAAAGAATATTTTTTCAATCTAACCAAATTCATCTGTATTCTTTTTTTCTCCATCTCCTTTGTCCTGGACTATCCCACATTGTGACAACAGAAATTTCACCAAGAATGGTGATATATTGTAAGAGTCTGGATGCAAATTTACCGTGGCTGAACTAGCAATCAAGGCACTTTCCAGACATTTTCGTCTTAGTGAATTATTTTCTCTTTTAATCAAAGTAGCAATTCTAGTCGATTTCATTACAGTGAACAACCAATATGTTTTGTGTTGTTTTTTAAAATGTCCCTTTTGTGTACATATAGTCCTTTGTTTAATCTCCTTGAGGTTTCTCAACTGCATACTGAAATTTATCATGTGACATCCACACACAAGCAACTGAGCTGACGTAATAGAATAGTGCCTTGCATAGTTGATTTTTTTTTTTGTTTAAAATCGTTTAGAATTTTTTGCATCTAACACCTTAAAAATAAAAATAAGCAGTGTGAATAGGTTTCCTAGATTCTGAAAATGGTTGTCTGATTTAATATGGATCAAATAAGAAAAGAAAGCATACAAGAAGCAAAGTTTTTTCCACTTAAATATTTTCTACAAGTTACATATAAAAATTTACAACTGTTTTCAATTCTGAATGTAGCAAAATATCAATGAAGTTTAAATCAATTATGTTTTCCTTTACTTTGTGGTACTTTAACATTTTTAGGACAATCAGAATAATTTAGAGACAAAGTCTGGTTTATAAATTTTGTCCATTCTGCTCTAGACTTCCAAATACCCATGTCATAAATATCTGCAAACATAACTTGTGCATTACTTTAACATTTTATTTTTCCTGTGCATTTATACACAAAGTAACAAACACATGTTCATTTTTTTTTTTAATTTTATTATCCTAACCCAATTATAGGTACAACTATAAGGAAAATAATAGACAAATCTTATTTCCATTCTTTTCAAAGATACATGTTAAAATGTAGAACAAAGAAATAAAAAGTTTAACAGGAATCCTCATATTACACTGCACAGGAAAATATCTAATTGTATTAGTTTGACATTAATATATCGGCCACAGTATCAATATACCTAAAGTCATTTTCTCTCACACATTGCATATGAGAGAATTCAGCTGTGTAGTTTAAATTTTTATACAGTGATCAAAGAAAACATTAAGATGAGCCTAGAACAGAGAATGATTTATGAATCTCAGTAGAGGTGATTTTATTGACATTTACTTAGAAAATTGTTGTTTATCTGCATAAAATATACAATGGAACAGGGTATTATGATTCCATTGTTTTTTTTATTTGACATACGAGAATTTCCTGACAATAATAAATTCATTAAAACTGCTGGTAGAATATCTTTATAAATTTTTGGTAGAAGAGCATCCCACATTGATCACTTAATTATGATTATCATGGTAAGTTTTCATGCTAAAAATTAAGAAAAAATTCATAGTAATTACAACTGTGATCTAATTTTCAGTATTTTATTTAGGAGCAGCAACTAAGTTTCATCCCTAAACTATTTTAGTACATAAAATTAGCTTTGAAATAGTTAATTGAAGAAATGCAGAAAAGTAATTCTGTAATTAGATATGAATTGAGTTTTGCACAAACTGACCTTTTTAAACAAGTAAACCATTCACAGGGCTTAGTCAATCTGGCTTCTCAAATCCAAGTTATCTTTTTGTAGTTATAAAGATAATGTTCTGGAAATTTTTAAATTGTTTATTTCATAAAGAGGAACTCACTAACAACAAAATGACAAAAATGAGAATTATATTGAAGCTAATTTTAAGGAATCAATTTCACAATTTCATTAGGAAAAATAATATTCGTATATAATTATAATTCTGCTTGTTCCTCTAGTAAGTTAAGTAAGCATGTACATTATGCCTTGCTATTACCTCAGATAGTAATAGGCCATCCCATTTTTTTCTGCAAGGAAAGACTGAAAAGATATATCATAGAAACTGTTTTGTTTTAGTGAAAAAAAGAAAGTGTACATAATAAGAAATGGAAGATAGGAGGTGATAACTTTCATGCATTTCAAGTCTGCTTCAGTGAAATGGAAAACCTTATCAACTTTGAATCTTTTCATTTGTACCCTCTTACTTCTTTAAATAATAACTGCATTCATACTTATAATTTTTAATGCAATATTTTTGTTGTTGTTTTAAGTTCTTAAGCTTAAAAATTTCTTGATGCAGCAAGGGAATTTCCATGGGTATTTTATAGTCATAGAACTCACAAGGAGTTTATTCGTCATTAAATGAAGAATTAGGATTCATCAGAAAATTCAAATAAGAAAACCATGAAATTTTCATGGGTTCTCTAGTAATGAATAAAGATTGCTAATCAAAAGAAATACATTCTTTGAAAGATTATAAGTTAATGCATTTTAAAGAAATTAATTTCCTTTGGGCCAGAAGAAACAAATCAGACTTGTTGAACTTAATGAAAAAAATTATTACTTATTCCAAATAAACTAGAATGAATTGAAATCAGTTTTTTAAACTGATTCAGTAAATTTCTTATCCAATCATTGCAAAGACTTTACATGTGGTATTATTTAAAAAACAAACAAACTTAGAAATGGTAAAGAAAAAATTTAATTCATTTTCCATTGCTAATTTCTGAGGATTCCTAGATCTTATACCTGTCCAAGTACAAAACACTCGAGTTAATCTTATATCCACAAAATGCCTAATAAATTTTGTGTAAATATTTCTTTGGTGCCAAAATTGAGCAATTACAAAATAATCACTATTTTAATCTAATGTTCAAAAACGTCTTATCCTACTTTTTTTAAAAAAATTATTTTTTGTTAAGTAAAGATATGAATAAATACAGTAACCTGCAAAAGTATTGGACATAAAGAATACTTTTAAAAAATTTCTATTCTTGCCACTAACCTAAAACTTCATTTGAACATCATAAATATTTAGGGTTACACAATGTATGAGGAAACAAAGAATTGTTTGCCCCCACATAAACTTATTGACAAATAATAGAATGTAATACACAAAAGTTTTGGACACATTGTGAAAATATAAATGAAGTAGAATAAAACTGGAAAATTGGGATTGACTTTATTTCAGTTATTACTTTGCCAAATTTCTGCCCAACCTATTAGATCATGACAGGCACCATGAAAACACTCAATGATTACATGTATAGATTAATCACTAAAAATCTGGTAGGCATTTCTGAAGGTTTTTACAGAAGACAAAAGAATCTCTCTCTCTCTCTCAAGAATTCTGTGAGGTGATAATTGAGCATCATAGTTGTAGAATGGTATATCAAAATATTTCCAATGAACTCAAGATACCATAAATATGATTAGTGCCATCATTTAAAAATGATTTGTTGCAAAGTAATACACAAGCCATTTACATCTCAAGGAGAAATGTAAGATCTGCATGCAGCTGGCACAGAAGTGAGCAAGGTTACAGTTATTTGGACACCCCACCAAATAGGACTGCATTCTTGAACTCCTATAGATACTGCTATGTAAAAAACCTAGATATATCAAGCTTGTATAGATTTTATCCATTATTAAAATCTGCTTCCTTCCGAGACAAAATAAGTTTAAAATTAAACTCTTTGGTGGAAACACATCTTGACAGTTAAACAAAGGAGTGAAAGTATGATTTGGAGTTGTTTACCTTGAATTGGTTCAGGTGCACCACACATCACCGGAGGAACCTTGGATAGCACTATGTATTACAAAACACAAGAGAACAACATGCTTCTGTCTGTAACATTTCTTAAACTGCTGAGCAAGTGGATTTTTTCAGCAAGATAATGATACCAGGCATAATGCAGTGAAAACAAAAAAAAGAGTGGTTCAAGACAAATAAAGATTTTAGTGTGGCCTAGTCAGTCATCTCACTGAAATTATAAAAAAATCTGTAGGAGATTATAACTTTTTAGTTTCTGCAAGAAGCTTACCTTAAATTAGTTCAAATGTCTGACAGCCATTACAGGAAATAATTGATACACTGTTTATTAATGTGTCCAAAACTTCTACATGTCAGTGTTGTATCAATAGATTTATGTGTAGGTAAATGCTTCTTTATTTCTCCGAATGCATTGGATATCCTAAGTAATATATTCAGCTAAAGTTTTAGATTAGTGGTAATAATAGAAATAATGTATCCAATACATTTATGGATTACTGTATAGAGATTGCACCAACATATTTTAAAGAAAGAAAAAAAAAATGCTTATTTTTATCTTCAAGTAACGATAAAACTTATCCAGAATTATTTTGCTAACTTCATAAAATAAAGGTATTAATAGGATGAGGGTGGAAAGGCTCATTATATCTAACCATACCTGTTAGTTCATATATTAATCAATTACTTAAATTCTAATACACTTTGAAGTCTATGTTTAATTTTTTTTTTTTTCTATTGTTTCTGTATAATCTTCATATACCCAATTAGGTACATTGTTAGAAAAGATTTCTTTAAAATTCAAACATTCTTCAATGAAAACTTTAATTTTTTCCACACACATTAACAATAAGTTAAAAAAAAACAATGTCAACCTGGGTAATTCTGGAAGATAGTTCTTTTGAGGCAATCAATCATTATATTTTTGTAAATAAGTTCAATTTTACTATCAAGCCCTTTGACAAGTGGATGCAATCTCTGCAAAATTCACAGTAGAGACACATAAGTAAACATTTTAAAAGAAAAACCATCTATTAAAATTTTTGCAGAAATTACACTATTGGCTTTTTGTATCATTAATTAGTTACTATACATTCAGAGAGAGAAAAATGCTGTGTCTTAAAAAAAAATATTGTGCAAACAGAAATAATTATCATTTTAGCACTACTTTAAGTGTGTACGCATGTGTGTGTATATAAACTCACACACTTCTACATACCTAGGAACTTCAAATAGACAATAGTCAAGTAAAAAGTATCATTATTGAAATAAACTGTTCCTATTCAAAAAGTACTTAATTGTAAAACTTTATTTTGTACTTAAAGAAACATTCTGTTTTACATTCTTCTGGCAATATAAAAAAATATTTTTATTGTTTTCTTTTCAACAATTTGAATTTTTTTTTATTTCTGGAGTGACCTCTTAAATTCAAATACAAAAGTTTAAGAAGTTACTATTTTAAAAATATGTTTTTAATATGCACCAGGAAAAGGCAGCATTATCAATTTTAGGCATTACTTGTAAATCTTTATAAATGAAACGTCAGTTGGAATCAATGAATTATATATCATCGTTATTTTTTTGTTAAATATAAAATGAATTTTGATTAACTAGTAAATTAAATTTCACTAATTATTAATGGAAACCAGTTTTACATTAGTGGTCTGTAAATTCTTAAAAAAAAATAAAAAAAATTGAATTGAGATTAAATATTCAAAAATTATCAGGTGATTTTACATAAGAGTTCTAATATAATGAATTAAATAAATTGAGATTAAATAATTAGATTATTTGATAAACATACTGAAAAGTCAAAACGGCAATATTATTTCTTGTATTTGAATATATTCAGGTAAAAACAGCAGGTCTGATTAATAAGATCAGATCTATTCATACCTTTTCACTGCCTAACACTAGTTATATACACAAATATTTAAGTTCTTTAAAATATAAATAACTAACATGATTCTCTTTTGTAACAACAAATTTACCATTATTGTCATTATTTTTGCCTAATACCCCTTTTTAAAATCATTTCACTCTAAGCAAAGCAATAAAGCCACTAAGACTCAGCAGGTGGGAGGAGGGTACGGAGTGTTCAAGAATATGAGAAGACAAAAGATTATCAAGGAGAGAAAACAAAAGAACAGAAATGAGACAGAAGATAATGATTGACATTGATATTTGAATGCAAAGTTGACTGGGAAGCAAAAAGTCAGAAGAGAGTTCCACAAGTGAGAAGTGTGATAGAAGAAACTATTACCATAGAACTTATGGTTACATCTAGCCATCTCAACTTTAAAATGAGACCTTGCTGCCAATCTAGTACTACACTTAAATTCATAAAGTCTAGGTACCATAGAGGAAAGTACATCAGAACAATTACCATGAACGTATTTATAGAAAAAGGCACAGGAAAGCACATTACAACAGTGGGAAAAGGGATTGAAGTCAGGATGCTAGGTCAAGACCAATAACATTGCAGATTCTTCTTTGGATTTCATCAAGAATCTCTAAATATATAGCAGAAGCACCAGACCAGATGTGGCAGCAATATTCAAAGCTAGGATTAATAGTAGACTTATAAATATGTAAGATAGATAGCATGACTCAGTGAATCAACTTTCCTAGCAGCAGAACTAATAATTGATTCAATATAATCTTTCAACTTCATGTCAGCAGAAAAAAGCGAAAGGAGTCACTCTCCTGGAGATTAGCACCAACCAATCTTGCCGACGGAAGGAAAAAAGGGCTCTCTTGAATTAAAAGAGAGCAGTTTCATTTTGAAGGGGGTTAAAATTAACAAGCCATTCCTTGCCCCAGTTAACAATAGAGTGTAGGTCATTTTCGAGATCAGCTGCCAATTTGACCTTATTGAACCAATCAGACTTACTATTAAGACAGGAGTAAATAGTTGTATCATCAGCATAGATACCAAGTTAAGAACTGATGACCTCAGGAAAATTAGAAACAATGTAGGTTCAAGGATATTATTATTTTAATATTAATTAATATTTTTACACTTTGCTTCTGCCTTGAAATGTTATACAGCAAATATCGAAAGACTCTTGTACACACAGCTTTAATATTAGCTTGACTAATTTTTTTAATTTTCAATTGTGGATCTTTTGCAATATAACCTATGATTAATTTTGCATGTAGTTTTATTTTTACTTTTTTTTTTTTAAAGATGGTTAATAGATATTATATATTTTTCATCTATAGAATAAATGATGTTCTACTAAAATAATCCTGCATCTTAAAACATTAATAAAATCCAGTGTCAGTTCATTGCAAGGAAACTTTTCCCAGCCTTTTGCTGCTTTGTTATTAAATTTATCAAAGGTAAAATAATTTCCTTTATATTCATTTTGATGATGACTAAAAAATTGAATTTCACATAACAGAATTAATCTTTCCTCTCTGGTTTTAAAGCAACAAAGACATATGAAACCAGGGTTCATGATATAATTTTAATTCTAAAATCTAGGGTTTAAAATTTTATCAGCAGCTTTGTGTGTGTATACTCACATAATGTTTATTTTAAATTAGAGCTCAGAGAATATGTGTTCATGATAAAATGATGCTCTAATATTGAGAAAATAAGCTATATGATTAAGCAATCATGCATATTCTAAAGGCTAGGAAGATTTCCCTTTAAGTAACATCTGTATAAACCAGGGGTGGCTATAAGAGTCATACATGATAAATTTCAAATATCGGAGGGCAAAAAGACAAATATTCTGCTGTAACCTTTTTGCTGACCTGAAATTCCATTAATCCCCCTGCAACCACCTCCACCCATCATTTATTCATCAACAGTATGGGAACAATATCTCATTCAAATCTAGTATTAAAATTACTATTTAAATTCTTTAATATTTTTATTAACTATGAAAAGTAAAATTTATCCAATGTAGTTGCAGCTCATGGTCCATAAATTATTATAAAACTTGAATTTTTTTTTCCATTTGCTTTTTATATTAACTGTGATGAGAAAAGTAATTTGGCTAAGCTAATTCTATGAGCCATACATTAGGCATAAAGGAGTTATGTGCAGCTTGCAAGTTGCTGTTTGGCCATCTCTGATATATATATATATAAAAAAAGTCCTACATGTAAAGTAGGACTTTCAGAAAAAAAAAGTGCTACCATATATACTCGCAGATAGGCCGCACACTTAGTTTGGGGTGGTTAAAGTGGGTATCTGTGGTTGACCTGCAAATTGTGGAATATTATTCTAAAATGAAAGTGAAAAATATTTAATACATGCTGTCTAAATAGAATAAATGAAGTGGAATGATTTTATAATAAAAAGAAAAAAATAAGCAAAACATTAATTAGCATCATTACTTTTATAGTAATTACTATGATACTACTATTGAAAATAGTTTTCAGGGTTGGTTTGATTGATTTATTCATTTTCTACAGTTTATCAACCTTTTACAGGTTATTTAAAGCTAGAAAATATTTTTAGATTATAAGGATTATTTTTTTGGTGTGTTTGTAGGGGATAATGATTTAGTGATTCAAGTTTTACTAATTAACCCATAACTAGGGGGAGAAGAGTCAGATTTATAGCTTTCCCAAGGGTATTTGAGTGTAAGTGAATATAACAAACCAAACTGAAATTAGAACTCTACTCTCTCATTAACAATTCCAAGCTATTATTGATTACACCACCTGCATATCCAAGAGGTCACCCATCTAGGTACTGAACAGGCTTGATATTGCTTGAATTTGGTGATCATATGGGAACTGGTATTTCAACATGATATGGCCATAAGCCATTTTTATGGTTAATGATGTTGACAATCAGTTGTCATAATTAAGATGAAGTTGACAGGGCTGCTATTTAGTTATTTTATCTTAGGCTGTTACTGAGAAATTATCACCATAGAGATAAGGATGTTGCTACTGTGGATGATTATCATTACTTTTCTGACAAAGTCTAATAAAACAAATTTATTCACTTACTGAAACAAATATCAAACGCATTTTTAAATCAACCCAAGTTTGAAAGAATTTATCCAGGTCAATTAACTTATTTATGCAGGCAAGTATTCTTAGGTTCACTTCAGAAGAGAAGGGGATTTTTTTTTCAATTCCATCTTTCAGAAAATCTTGAAATAGCAGTTGAAAGTGAAGTCTTTTTCTTTCTTTCCTCCATCCCACTCGAAATCTCTACTTGACAGTCTTTTTAAGTAGCATGAGCTTATATAGCATGCTCCAGTAGATTTGAGTAGTTTGATGTTAGTAATGCAGAGATGTAAGAGATTCTTCTCAGCAAAATGATAAACATGAGATGAAAGGTTTGTGTGGATTAGACAAATAATTCATCTGAAGTTGAAAATCTGTTAGTCAACTGATTAAATAAAATAATCCATCTGAAGATGGACTTTTGCCTGAAACTTGTTAATATGATTTATTGGCATACAAACTAGAACAAGTAATTTACTCAAATTGCAGGCTCATTCTAAAGAGTTTTTAGTCTCCAAGATTTCCATTAATAAATATTTTAGTCAATTTGACACTGAATTGATAATTACAAGCAGAAATAAAGACTTGCAGCTTATAAATTCAGTTTGTTCTATACAAACTTTAAAATTGTCACAAAGAAATATTGACAATATATTTAAATTGTAGAAAATTGTAATCTGACAACACAAACATCTGTTATGGCTATAAAAATCCTTACAAATTATTCTATACTTTGTGTCTGGTACCTAATAATTATTGTAAATTCATTGAAAAGTTTGGAAAACACTTAAGCAATAAATCTAATTTTACAACATCATGGACTGTAGAAACTGAAATCAATTATTTTAAGAGTTTTCAAAATAAATTGCTTTCTTTAAAATTTCAAATAAACCTTGGTAAATCATTTAGATAAAAACATTCACTAATTTAAAATCAAGTAATGAAGCTACATTTTGGGACATGAATGACAAGTTAAATGGATTAGTTAAAAAAAGAAAAGTCATAAAATCTAATTTTTTTATAAAATAATTTTGTTTGATTGCAGATACACTGTACTGCATGTGGTTTATATTTAGAACATCTTTGTGAGAAAGAATATTTTCCATTTTCATTAAATTCTATCAATGAGAATAGTGCTGCCCATAAATCCATTATTGGTATGATGAACAACATACAATGCCAAAATATAAAAATATAAAGATGGATGTTTGAGATTTGCTGATTTTTCATTATACAGAGAATCACTAACTTGGATTAAAATGCAACAATTCAATTTAATAAAGAGTTAACTTCAATTCTATTATGTTAAAAATGGTAGACATTAAGAAAAATAAAAAAGCTCATATCAATGTCGCTAAAATTAGTGCATATTATTGGGTTGGTCAAAAAGTTGTTTTTTCTTCATAGATTGCATTAGTAAAAGTGAACTGTGACATCTTTACATCAATGTACATTTTTTTAAATATGACAAAACTGATATTTTTTTTTATTTATTATTAATTCTAACAAAGGAAGGAAGGAAGGAAAACTTTTTTTAGCAAATTATATATTTTCTTGAAAAGGTAAATCAAATACAAAAAAATACATTTATGTAGTTTATGGAGAAAGTACATTGAATGCTTGAATATATCAAGAGTGGCTTGTGATATTTTATATTGGAGATTTAACACTGAAGCATGCTCCACAGTTAGGCAGACCAAATTACATAAATATTGATCAAATCGAAACAATTATTATAACAAACAGACAGTCAAAATATAGAAATAAAGTTAGCTGTTTTCATATGTGGATTCTATATTATGAAAAAAAAAAAAAAATATTACTGGACCTTACTTAACACTTTAGCATTCAACATACTGTAAATATTGTCTCTCAAAGTCTCATTGTTTGTGTCACTTCCTGCATTATTTGCAATGATATTGTTATATATCATGTCAGAGTATACACGGAGCAGTTTACAGTGGGAGCGCCAATATTTATAGGGTAGGTTGAGTGTAAAGGTTTAAATGTATGTTTTGGGGGGTTTTTTTGGGGTTTTTTTTTAGATAAATTGTGATAACAGTAAAAAAAAAAAAAAAAAATTCAGCAGCTTGGAGCACAAGAGATTGTATGGCAAACAAAATGAACAACCACTAACAGTATCAAAAAGTTGTTCTTCATTTGAAGAAGCTGATGCTATCTACAGAGTGGAACTGGAAAGAAGTGGAACCAAATGATGGATTCAAACAAACCAACTTATGGTAACAAATGGTGAAAAATATCCAAAATTAGTTATGAGTAAATGTATAATATATCATGATAAAGGTAAACACTGCTTCTTTAGTGATCAGGTAAAATGATTACATATTGGCTAAGGAAGTTTTCCCTCCTCTGCTGTATTCAACAGATATTACACAATCAGATTACCTTTTATTCTGGTCTTTAAAAAAAATTCTCTTAATGAAAAGAATTCTATTCCTTAGAAGACAGAAAAGGGCATGAAAAACAGTTCTATGAAGTTGTCTGAAAGATGTCAGAAGATAATGGAACAAAACAAAAATATTGTTCAATAAAGAAAACCATCTTATTTTTATTAAATAAATTGGATGAACTTTATATTACCCAACAAAGTTTCAAAAGACTGGATTTGATGCAATAAATGGATTATTGAAAATGTAGCTGCAAGTGGTAGTAAAAGGGAAAAATCAGAAAAAAAGTTTTAAAGTTGCATGATTTATCAATGCATTGCTTTGTAGTATAATAGCCTATTGAAGGATTAATAACATTCAGCTACCTTTTTAGCAGGAAATAAAAAAGGAAATAAGGAAAGTAGCAATAACACCTTTGCAAATAGTGAAATTGATATGCAACAATGACTAAAAACACAATACTAAACACATAACATTACTTTATTATGATCATAGTACTACAGTATCATCATCATCATCATTGACTTTTGTAATCATAGTGAGGATCCGAATGCAGAAATCACACTAACTCTTTTTCCACAATGGTCTAACAGCAGCCATCATCAATTCTGGTAACGTCATACCTGTCCACTGTTTGACATTGTCCAACCAGTTTTTGTATTGGAGTCCTCTCCTATGTCCACCTTCAACGGTGCCTTGCATGATGGTCTTGCGCAGACTGTCATGCCATGTAATGTGTCCAAACCATGCCATTTTTCTCCATTTGACAGTGGCGAGAAGCTCCTGGTGTCCCACAAAAGTTTCAACCCTTTTCCACACAAACTCATTGGTTTTTGTTCCCAATACAAAATGCTAAGGAGTTTTCTCATGCATTTGTTCTCAAATGCTTGGATCCTTATCTCTGTATCTGCCAACAGTGTCCACATTTCACATCCCTATAGGAAAATGGAAACTACCAGCAATTCGTACAGACTGTACTTGGTTTGAAAGCTGATTTTGCTCCTCCATATTCTTGTCAATCTGGCCATTGCTGCGGCAATCAGTGTGCAGATTTCCAAGTTGCAGGTATCATCTTTAGACAAGATTGCTCCTAAGTACTTAAAACTGGACACTACCTCAAGTGAATTCCTAATCATGGTAATGTTGACACAGGTGTTACTGTTTGTGCTATTCACCATTACTTTGGATTTCTTGGAGCTGACCTCCATTCCATATGCTCCTGCTCTTTCAAAAAGTCTGTTGGACAAGTCCTGGAGCTCACTGTTACTACTTGTTATGCAGTCAATGTCATATGCAAAACGCAAGTTACAGATTGGTCTGTTACTGATAGAGATTGAAGGATCATGGCCGTTCAAGGTTTCTTGCATGATTCTCTCTAGAAATAGGTTGAACAATGTGGGTGAAAGTATACATCACTGTCACACACCGACAATTGTCTGGAAGAAACCTCCCATTTGTTTTCCCAGAAGAACTGCACTGGCGGCACTTTTATATAGAGCCTGGATGACTTGGATAATTCTGTTATCTACATTGAATTCTCTAATGATTTGACAAAGACCATCATGCCATACATGATCAAATGCTTTCTTGAAATAAAAGTTGCAGAATATGTCCTTCTGATGTTGCAGGTGTTTCTCTATGAGGATCTGACAATTGAAGACCAGTACTATAGTATAGTGAAGATTAAATGACATGATCTTCACCAAAATGATGAAGATTGTAACATACAAGGTACTGAAAAGTTCATCTTGACAAACTTCCCAAAGCCTGACCAAATAGAATATTTTTAATTTTTAAATCGCTTCCAGGTAAGGCCGAGAACTTTTCAGCACTAGCTCATGCAAAATTACAAGGAGACTTTAAATAAAGTTAAAAATTTGTTTTTATCAAATATCAAAATAAATATGGTTTGTGCAAGTAATTTATATAAAATTTTCTACATATCAATTTTTGTAAAAGCAGTATTGGACCAACAAAACTCACAATAGATGTGTGATATAAATAATTATATTGCAAAAATAACAAAAATAATTAAAATTAAAAACGAAACCTCTTACTGGTAGTCAATTTTGAAAAAAATAGTCCTAAAAACAATGAATGCAAGTCAATTATATGGGCTTTAAGTAAATGCAAGATATTCAGTAAAGATTAGATACAATATCAAAAGTACAAGTAACTGCACTTTAAATAATAAAATAACAGACTTTATAAATTAACATACCCAGGAAAGGTTGCTGTGAATATTCTATAAAAAGCAAGTGCATATGCAGCAATACTTAAAGTATATAATGTTTTTGAATATATTTCTGCTGTGTAAGAGAAATTTAATTTCATGGCATAAGCAATGAGGAGGTGGCAGATATAATGCAAATTTAAGGTTTTTCTATTTATCATCTACTAATAAAAACTCGAATAAGTTTTAAGACAACATATGGTCAGCAGTTGCAGTGCAGTCCATTAGACAAGTATCAATGTATGAATTCATATATTATGTTGCTATTGTGACCATTCTAGCAAAATATATAGTCATTACTTTGTTTATTTTTTAATTTAGCAACTGTAATGATAGCTTTTACATAAGTTTACTCATTTTGTTTTTATCCCCAGTTTGATTTATTCCTCTTTAAAACTAGGTCAAGTCTATTATGGCTCTGGTGAGTTAAAATACATGAAAACTGATGACCAGTATCAGAAGAAATCTTTGTGTCTGCCTTGTAATGGATTATGATACCAAATATTTTATGTGAAAGTGATGTAGGACAAGAATGGATTATAATTAAGACTGACAGTAAAAAGAGAAAGAATGCACACAAGACATATTTCCTTAAAGATGGAATAAATAAAGTGAACTGATGTCATTCATGCATTATTTCTTCCTTTTCATTTACTATACTTCAGCATTACAGCACAAAATTTAGAACATAGGATAAAAATTTGGAGGAAAAAACGATATAGAAAAAAAAAAAAAAAACATCCCAGTGATCATGATAAGAAAGCAATAAATACTATCACACATTGTTGTAGGCAATAACAAACTGTCATTGTTTCCAAAAGATATTTGATACAAACTGTCAGCTGTAAAATTATCATCACAAAAAGCAAACTAGTCATTAGTTTTCCACTTATGAATAACAAATACAATATTTGCTAATGACAATTGCATAAGTTAGAATAGGACACGTATGTGCAATGTTCCTTCAGGATGTTGAAAATCATAGCTCAACAATTCCCTGTCCTTTGTAGCTCTTAGTAAATTTTATCTTCTTGTGACCTCTCCTAAACCCTGTTCTGCACGTTAGATAGGTTATGCACGTTTTTTTTTTTTTTGTCACTCTTGCCTACAAAATGTCCTGGCAGTGTCAAATTTTTCAATACCTCTTTCTTCATTATGCGCTCTAGAAACTTCAGCTATCTCCTTTTGAGGTTAAATATAAATGACCTTTTTATTTCTATTTTCTTTAAAACTTTTTTGTTCACATCTTCGGTCCAGGGTATTCTCAGTGTCCTTCAATAGAACCCTATTTCTGTTTTCATCCGTGGGGATATTTTCCAGTATTTATTGCCATGTAGGAAGACTGATATTACATAACTGTTCAGTACACATTTCTTTGTTTCTAATGAAATTTTCCTATTTCTTAATACATTGGTTAGCTTTTGGAAAGCATCTTTTGCTATCCCAACGTGCCTTCAGATTTTTGGTGTTGCACTTTCTTTCTTTCTCTGTTAAAACACTTCCCAGATATTTAGATTGATGCACTTGTCTGACTTTGGTATCTCCAATTTGTAATTTGCATGTTGGATTGTTCCTTTTTACAGACAACCATGTATTCTGTATTCTTGCAATTGATGTTTAGTACATTTTTCTTACTTTCCTTCACTACCTTCTGTAGGAGTTCTAGTAGTCTCCTGTCTATGTCTCCTATCAACACTGTCATTTGCATATCTTATGTTGTTAAGACTGTGCCCGCTAATGAATCCTGATAGGATTTCTAGTTCTCTCAGAATCACCTCACTGTATAGATCGAATGTCTGGTGAGAAGACACCTCTTTATATATTTACTGAATTTATTATCTATCCATATGCAGGCAGTTTGCTCCTAGTATAGATTCTGGATTATTCTAATATCTTTCCAAAATATGTCAAGGTTACCTAACAGTTCAAGCAATTCTTTGTAATATACTTTATCAAATGCATTTGCATAATCTATAAAACATCAGTATAAATCCTTTTGCATTTGTACTGCACATCTCTGATATCATTCTGAACATAACTATTGCATTCTTCATTCTAGTGTCTTTAATGAAAACGCACAGTTTTCTTTCAGGACTAATCCTATTCATCTGCATTAAGATGATTGGTCAATGAAGTTCACATTAGTTTTCACCTGGCTTCTTTGACAGTGCTATGAAAATGGTTCTACTTCGGTCTTTCAGCATATCACCACTGTTGTAGATTTCATTATATCTGTAATATTGTCAATGCTGAAATCATTTAAGGCTACCAGCATTTCTATTACAATTTGGTCATGTTCTGCTGCTTCGTTTCTGTTCAATTTGGCCAGTGCTGATTTCACTTCAGAGAAAAAAAATTTCTAGAGAGAATTCTGAGATCTTAAATGCACATACTTTAAGACTGTAAGAAAAAAAAAAGGTTGTGCAAGGAATAGTAATAAAAGCATGATAGAGAAGTTAAAAAAAACTAAATCTTATAAATTATACATTTATTTTTGAGCTCAACATTTTATATTTATAGACTGTTAGAAACTTAATCATGAAAATTGTACCAGAAAATTTGATTTAATTAGTAGATAATTGCATAAGTTTAATGAATCAATTGTATAGAACTGATGAAATTAAAAATATCTAAAAATCAATTGCTATTCGAATTTGACACTTCAAAAATATGAATTTGTTTCAATGGCAAATTGAAATTCTGGTCACAGACAATGATTCCAATTTTGTGTTAATGCCCATGGAAGATACACAAATGTATCCATTTCTGTGCTTTAACCCCTAACAAAGTACTTTCACAAGCATCTTGAAATGGACATGCCATTACTGTAGATTAAAAAAAATGAGCACAACATTGTATCGAATGCAATAAATGAGACTCAATCTTTAAAAATCATTAGATATAATAATTGAAAATGAGTGATAATTCATTAACCTTCAAATGTATCATGCATTTAACTTATAATTTATTCCAATTTATACATTAAAATCTGTACTTTTTCAGTGAACTAGAATTTTAACTGTTTTTGTAGTGAAACTAAAAAATTCCTACCATTCTTTACTTGATATTCACCTGATTGTTGCTGCTAATATGAATCCTCTAATTCTTATTGATTACAACATATTTATAACGCAATTTATATTGCCAGTAATTCAGAGCAGTTTTATGGCCACTAATGTCGACATTCCACCAAATAAATAGTATTGCATCAGTTTCTAAGGAAAGATCTTTTTTGCAACATTTTTTTATGGAAATACTATCATGTAAAAGTTCAAAAATAAATTCTCATTAAAACTTAATTAAAAGTTGTATGTGTTGGGCCTTTCAAGTCATAAAAAATAATAAGTACCATCAACTTCATTTTTAAGGCAGTTTCACAGGTTGAAATAAGTTTTAATATTCTTTCATAAAGTGCCATGTCTCTTCAAGATGAGAACAATCATGGCTCTTCACACCTTCCTGTCTTGTTGCATTCAATAATACTTATTCCTTTGTTTTGTGGTACTTGTCAAGTAGATTTCTCACTACTTTCTTCTGTTTCTCTTGTATGCCCTGTGGGTGTTTTCCAAGTCTACTTTCTTTGTTATGTAGACTCAAAACTTCAGCTCTTTCTTATTGTTAGCAACAATTTCTTTGTAGTTCCTATTCTTAATAAATAAAATTTCTTTCCCCATTCAGTGAGGAATAACATGAACTGAGTTATCTTAGTACCAAATCCAAATAGTCAGCTTATATTTTAATATTAGTCATTAACTACTGTTATGTGAACTTAAAATATGCTTGTATGTTTTTGACCCAATTACAGTTATACAAGTGGAAAAATTATACCAGAACTGACTTAAATTCTCAAACCAGTGAAATTCTAATATTAGTAGCTAAGTTATAGAAAATAATTTTATAGCTCAAGAATTGATCTAAAAATCATATCTCCATGGTTTAATCTCTCATGCCAGTCAAATAAGATTTACTAACCGATGACAATAATCAGTTTGGGAATAAAAGAATATCAAAGAGTACTGAAAAAATAATATAAAATAAAAAAATCTGTTGTATGAATGAAAACTTATTAAAATACTTGAAGAACATATTACATTTTAAATTGTTTCCACTACCTAAATATTCTAAAATAAAAAGAATTAAAATTCAAAAGCAATTAATGTAATAATGTTTATATCAGAGAACCACAAACTACTAATTAGTGAGGCACAGTGAATAAAATGTTATTTTGTTCAGTGTTTACCTGATCCAAATCAAATATTCCTGAATCATAAGATGAAAAGTCCAATTATTTTGAAATCATTTATACATTCTGAAGCAGTGTGCACTTCCATATTGCTCGATAATATCTTTCAATTATCAATACAGAATGAAAGCTAATGAACCTTAATATTAACAACAGCTGAGTCCAGATACAAATGATATTACATAAGGAAAGTGGCTTAGGAAACAACTCATTACTAACTTTTAAATGATTAATCATAAATTGCTAATTAATAACTAATCCTGTTTTCTTAGATATTGGTTCTTCAAATTATAATCACTACAAAATCTTTAGAATAATCAGTTAAAATCTAGATGTACTAATAATTTATTCAATCAGAAAATAGTAATTATTACAATGAAAACTAATTCTGTCTTTAATATTTAAATAACTCATTATTGTAGTGGGATCTAATGCTCTGGGTAAATATAAATCTTTTGTCAAGTAACTTATAATTATTGTAACACTGTAAAGAATTTGAACCAGACTAACAGCATAATCAACTGACAAATTCATGATTTTTATAAAGCTTCACTAAAATGATATTGCAAATCCAATAACATTAAGGATTTAGATTTAAGTTTACAAAGAAAATGTTACTTTTAAAACACAACACAAAAATGATTTTAGGAATGTATAAAACATTAAGACAAGCCACTAACCAGGTAGATATATTCTTTAGGGTTTTGTTGAGTCATACACAAAATATTATCTATTTGACATTGTTATCAATATTTAGAATAACTGTATATTATGTTTATAAACTTTGTCCTCTAAAGAAGTTGGTATTTGAAGAACCTCAAACATTTCCTAAAATGGTTTCTGCTCTTATAAATTTTGACATGTTTTTCATATTTTTTCTCATATTAAAAGATCTATTTTACTATTAAAATATTTTAAAGAATTCAATTATGATTTCAAGAGAACAATTTAAAAAACAAAAAAAAGTTAATCAAGGAAAAGGATGCTAATAAACTTTTCATAAAATGATAATTCATCAGCATTATTAACTTTATGAAACTATACTATGATAGAAAACTGAGCTTTCCCCCAAAACAGATCTTTTGAAACTTCCTTTAAAATATTTTTTGTTAATTTTGTAAATGTTATATTTCTCATTCACAAATAATAATTTTCGGGCAATATAGTGTAATTAAAGATGCTACTATTCTAGTTTATTTATGAATATTTTAAAATGTCTGCCAGAATTTTTAGATGCTGAGCAATATTTATGCCACATCATCTTATTCATTGAATAGTTGTATAGATGTGAGAGGGAGAGGATATTTTTCTAAAGAAAAAATTAACAGCACCTGTACATCCTCAAAAAAAAAAAAAAAAAAAAAAAAAAAAAAAAAAAAAAAAAAGAAAAAAAGAAAGAAAGTGAAAGCTTTTTTGTTCTTTTCAAACACTAGTATGTACTGAAAAGTTCTTGACCTACTTCAAAAATCTGACCAAATGAACCAACATTTTGTTTTTTCCTATGTTAATTTCTAGGATGAGGAGTTATTATTTACACTATTTAAATTCGGACTATCGTCCTCATCTTTTTTTTTTGTTATCCTAACATTTTAGCCATTGTACCCACCAGCCTTCATCAGATGTATATCAATCTGGGTAACCTGCAGGGAATTCTGAACTGAACTCTTTATTTAATCTAGTGGGGGTAGACAGTTCTCATTCCACTGCTCATGTCTAAGGATATCTTGCCTAGTTCTTATTTTTAGTAGTGCTCACTCATTTTCACCGAGTCAAAGTACACGCTGCCCAGCACAGGGATTGAACTCATAATTACTATGTCACCAAATTCACAAATCAATGGTTTTGATCCACTAGGTTATTGTCCCATTTTTCTTCTCCATATACCGTATGTCAGCCTATTGGACACAGTTTAAAAAAAAAAAAAAAAAAAAAAAGTGTCAAAAAATTACCTTATATTTAATATAGCAATATCATGTACGAGAGGGACATGAGGAAAAAAAAAGGGTGGGGATCAATCATTGTATGCATAGAGCTTAGCTTTGAAAATAGGACTCCTGGAAGTGAATAAACAAGATACCAATAAAAATATCCCCAGAAAATACACCAAGGAAAAAGAAATTAAGAAATTTATGGATTTGCACAATATTTTGCTACTCATTTTGTAGAAAAACCAGATTTTACAGAAATATTTGCTTTGACTGGTATACTGGTTGCTTTCTGTGTGATTTTGTTGGTATAGAGGTATTGGAATTTGCTTTTCTGCATGTATATTATAGGACTTTGTTTATCAACAAGTACCATATTTCCATTTTCTTGTTTATTACCCTACATGCCAGTGTTCACTGATACCTGTAGATTTCTTTGTAGCTATTATGAATTTACTGTATGTGCAGATGTTGCTCCCTGAAAAACAGTTAAAACAATTTTCAATAAATACATGATGAAATATACTAAAATTCTTCTTAACCCAAAAATGTCCTGGTAATTAAACCTTGTTTCATTTCTATTAAAAAAAAAAAAAAAAAAAAAAAAAAGTACCAGTAATATAATTTGTGCTAATACTGTGTTTCCTCATGGTTAATGAGAATGTCACAAAGGTAAGGTTATAATTTTTATTTTTTTGGTTACAATGTGTGCATGTTTTTTCCCCTAAAGATTTCATGCCAAAATCTGGGTGCATCCAACAGGCTGGCAAATATAGTAGTTTCTTCCTGAATTTGTCAGCCCTCACTCTATTTTTACAACACCTATTTCTCTTAAGAAATAAAACTAAATCCAAATTGATTTTGATAAGAAAAATAAAATATTTAAAAAATGCCAGAAGCTTCATGCAGTTTAAGCTCTGCATGGTGATATAAATACAAGATTTTTAAGATAACAAATTGATTTCTTAAAAAAGAATTTTATGATATTCAAAAACATCTTAAAATTGATTCATCTTCATTTCTTCCGATGTAACAAAAAAAACACACACACACAAAGTATTCATGCTTAAATCTGGTTGATTAGAATAATTCAAATAGTGATAAAGTTACTACAATCATTGCCTTTAATAAAGCTGAAATAAAAATCAACATTCAGGTTGAGCTTGAAGACAAAGTAGATTCTTTTTCATTGAATATTCATCTCTTTAGCCCAAGAAATATTTGTACTTGTCTTTTTAAATCAGTAGAAAAATTTGCAAAACCCACCCCACAAATCACCAAAATGTGTTATTGCTCAAATCTACTGTGCTACTATCTTTCATTCTCAAATGATGAACACATAAACAAGTGTCCATCCTTTAAAATTTTGTTGATAATATTTTATGAAGGTCTTGTTTCTTAAATAATTTTTGGAATGTAAAATTTGTTTGCATTATCAAAAAGTGAAGGATTAAGAAAAGTGGAAGAGCAAGAGGAAATATGCTTTTACCTTTGATATAATTTTTGATGAGGAAGAATCTGAAGTTGTCTTACATCCCAACATATACTGAGAGTTACTGAAAAAAGTGCTAAAGGTAGACAAAATGATGCAAACCATCTTCTTGATATTAAATTTTCAGGTGAATCATCTGAAGAGAAAAAGAAAAGCAATGATAAGTTTACCAAAACAAAACAAAAAATGTTTTAAATTCACAGACAATATTGCAAGATTTGAAAATGATCAAAACAAAATGTAAAACAATTATTCCTCCCTGCCAGTTTCTCCCCACCTCAATAAAAGCTCTGTCAATATTAAAAAATGAAAGTCTTATTTTAAAAGGTAAAGACAAATTCATGACAAATAAAAATATTCTTTTATACTCCTTTTCATTAAATTATTAAAATACTATTTTAGTAATTTTTTATTGAATTTTATATCCGGTCACTCCAAAAGTGATACTGGTACCATATAACACTGTACTATTGGCTGCATGGTCATTAGCAACTAAACTTGTTCTCCAACCAGGTTTTTTCTGGTGAGGAGGATGGCCAGTCACCCAGTGAGGTTAAAAACAAGACCTATCAAAAGCACAGATGGACCTTCTTTGTAGGGATCAACAGTCATCTAGCACGATGGTGTAGACTAGGATCCATAGTGATGTATATAGCCACTATGGTGATGATATGGCATTGCTGGGTGGTAGGGTTTTCTAGACTGAAGTCAACAGCCAGGGCAAAAGGTTTCTCTGATGGAATCAATGACCAAATGACCTGGAGATGGATAAGCTCTTTGATTTGGCCAAGACATGCCATGCATGAGTGAATACCTTTCCAGCTTTCAATGCAGATATATGGTGCAAACTAGTCAGGTGTCCAGTTTTGTAATGGCCTTACAATCACACCCAGCCTTGAGAGTGATGATGAACTGCATTCTGACCAGTTCATGCCATACTCAACTATAATTTATTAACAGAACCAAATAAACTTTCTAAGAAAAAAAGGCAAACATGGAGAAACATGCCTGCAATAAGATGGAGTGTCAAAAGGACAGTTTTTCCATTGATGCAGCTTTTTAACTACCTTTACAGCAATGTTTGTTTAAAAAAAAAAAAAAATGATTGGAATTTTAATAAAACCTAAACATATGAAAGTGAATTTATACATTTTCTTTGCTCTTGAGAATTGGCAACCAAAATAATAACACTATTTATTATATTATTTATTGGCATGGTTGGCAAAATATCAGCTAATCGCTAATTGATTCAAACTTTATAAAACTGTAATTAATAAGGATTTCCTTATAGTTGGTTCACATATTTTAATAATTTAGTAAATTTACAAATAAAAAATGGTTTTCATATTAACTGGTAACTGATAAATACTGGACTGCATTTAGTTTTAATTGTACTAGTTTTTTAGAGGTTTTGTGTTATCCTTGTAAATAAACAAACTAATAAAATGTTTAATATTTTTGCTGTAAATTCTCAAGAAAGAAAGAAAGAAGAGTGACTGTGGTAAAAAAATGGTCATGACAAAAGTTGTCCTTTTGATACGTCTTATTGCAGGCTTGTTTCTCCATGTTTGCAAAAGAATTATCTATTAAAAACGCATGATCCATGCACAAAGATTTTTTTTTTTTTAAATCATATCACCCCAAGCAAGGCCGGAGGCCACTATCACGCAAGGGGTTAAAGAAGGGTTGGAGGAAGAGCAGATAGGAGTGGCAAGGGAGGGGATGTGGAGAAAGAGAAAGACAGTGGGTCGATCAAGGCAAGGGGGGCACAAAAGATCCGGAGGGAGAGCAGATAGGAATGAAAAAATGTGGAGAAGGGACGTGTATAGATCAAGGCAACTGGAGATGTCGATTGACGCTACACTTAAACCGTTGGAGATTGTATTTGTCAGGGAAACAGTAATAGGGAAGGGAGTTCCATAGGCGAGATGTGCGAGACATGAAGCTATTGGAGTAGAAGAGACGTCTACATCTAACAGTTTCCACGGTGTAGTTGGCAGTTAAGTGAGTAAATTCTTTTAACTGCTTACATATCACTGTTGAACAGTGATATGTAGGGACAACAAAATGGTTCTTCTATGTACCATGTCCCTTCAGGATACTGGCAATCATGGTTTTCCTGCATTTGTAGCTCTTAATAAATTTTGTCTTTTTATTATTTCTCCTAAACCTTGTTCTGCCAAACATTTACTCAAGCTCGCTAGATAGATTACTTGTTTACCTGTCCCTCCTGCCCTCAATCTGTCCCATAAGTATCAAATTTTCCAAACCCTCTTTCCTCATTACATACCCAAGAAATTTCAACTGATATGATATTTTAATTTTTTCTAAATACATTTTGATGTGTAATTATTTTAAAAACAAAGTACAGTCAAACCTTTAAAAGATCAAAATAAACCAAGTTTAAATCCGTCAGTTATGTTTAATGAAAAAGAGCAATGCGTATTTTGTTTAACGAAAGGAACAATTAATAATTGCAATCAGTACATAAACTAATAAAATGAAAAAAAAAGTGAACATATCAAGATTTGCAGAGATAATTATATTCAACCAAACACAGGCAGATGTAACAAGAAATTTGACTATTTTAACTGTAGCAAACTCAGTTTAGGACTGTTTAGGTTTAATTTTATTTACCATATTCATTAGACTTCGAAATAAAACTACTAAAATTATACAACTGAATACCATTAGGAAATATAATAATGCAAAACAAAAGAGTATTCTATATTTTCCAAATAACCTAAGATATATAACTTGTATACATGATGGTTAGTACAGTTAATAGATCAGTAAATTTTACTTTAAATAAAATCTTGAAATTATACAAGTTTTACAAGCAAATTAAATATTTAAAGAAGGTGGCACTAAAATGTTATAAAACCACAGCATTTTTATATTTTCTTTTTAACAAATAAATTATTTTTAATTTGATAAAAACTAAATTAATGGAGATAATATCATGGCTTCTACAATAAAATATATTAGTATCATTAAAAAAAAAAAAAAAGAAGCTTAATAACAAAACAAATGATAAAAGCCAAGTTTTTTTTACCCCCTTATAAATAGTCAAATCTGCATAATTTTAGAATATACTTAGAATCTTACAGAAAAAATTCCAACCTATCTTAAGTCTGAAAGCATGTTAAAAAGCAGATAGTTTCATTAAATCCCTGATCATAAAGGAGAGCTCAAATTAGGTAATTTAAATTACACTCATTTTTTTTTTCATACATTTTCCCAAATTCTCATGTTTTTGAAGCCATCAATTTTTATGTAAAAGGAAAATGCAAATTTTATGATCAGTTCATCATTTAATATCTAATAAATGAATACTTTCAAAACTAAAATGTCAAAATTCCTACATAGATGTTAACAGCTAAACAAGGAAGTACCAGTTCCACAGAGTAAACAGGAAATACTGAAAGCAATAGGGAAAATTAAATGTGTTGGTGATTCTAGACAAATAAACTACTAACTATATTAAACTTAGCCCCAGCAGATTAAGTAATAAGATTAAAACATGATATAAAAATCACTCTGGATTAAAAATGGTAATGATGACTGATAAAAGGTTAATACTTGAAAACATTTAAACACACAATGCTATGAATTTTTTAACTGAAAATAAACAACTTTTTTTAAATACGAAAGAAGGATATCATAACATTCACTATTACATAGTTTATGTGTAGTAACAAAATATTTGTTAAATTACAGAATCAATCCTGGAAAAGTGGCTTCATCAAAAAGACAAAAATATTCAGAGAAATGATACATATTAAACCAAATGAAAAGACAATAAGTTGAGCTTGACTGAAAAAGGTTTTTGCACAAAAAAAAAAAAAAAAAAGCTGATTTGAACTGATATCTAACTATGTAATACTAAAAAACTAATCTTGTATGTATGTAGTTGTTCCCGAGATACAACTTAAATGATATATAATACCCCAAACAATTTAGGAGCATATTGTACCATGAACCCCTGCCAGGTGCAGTGCCAAATTTCATTAAAATTAGGCAAGGGGTTCTTCAGTTAGGGACGTTTTTGTTTTTTAAAGCATTTCTAATTGGAAATTCAGCTTGTTTTCGATACACATTCTTATATCAATCCTTGTATATTCTATTCCTACTATTATGTATATGGAAAATAAACATTCATAATACACTATAACAATATTATTAAATAAATTTAAATATGCATAACACGCAATATATTTATACAATTCATTACACTACATTAGAACTTATTTTATAAACAAATAACTCAGATGTCTGGCAATTATTTGATAGGTGAAGAGGTTACGTGGGTGTGTCATTGTAAAGCATAATTTATGTGGCTGGAAACATCTTTTATCTGGAAACATCTTTTATGTGCCATGTCCCTTCAGGACATCGGCAATCATGCCTCTCCACTACCTACTGTCTCTTGTTGCTCTTAATAAGTTTTGTCTTGTTAATTCTCCCAAACCCTGTTCCACCATCCATTTGCTCAAGTCCACCAAGTATGTTATGCATGACTTTTCTGTCCTGTGACTATCAGATTTTCCAAATCACTTAGTGGTAAATAGATGTATGCCGGTTTGCTGCAGTTATGTATCTTGAAATAAATGTCAGGAAGAAACAAGTATGTATAATAAAAAATATACTTATTTTGAAAAAATTACCTAGAAAAAATAGAAAAGAAAAGAAACTAATTGCACAAAAAGGAGACATCCATACTTTATATTATTTCAGTAAATATGAATCTACCATTTGGGAGAGGGATGACCATCTTTGAAAATTATATGTAATCAGTTCATAGTAATTAACTATGACTAAGGGGAATGTCTCCTTCATACAAGTCTAATTTGTAGAATCAATATATGAATTGTTAAAACTATTAAATTTATTTCAAACTTTTAACATGTTGAAAGTTTTGTCATTTTTTTTCTCTTGTTCCGTGTATCAGGGACTGCATTTTTTCAAATTCTGAAAACCTTTTCATTTATTAATTTATTATTGCGTTTAATCTAAGTATATTGTATAATGCGAGTAATAATAATTATTGCAATAACTTATATTGCAAATAGAAATTAAAATATGTGTAATTAATAAAATTGATAATATTGTCAGCTTATCATTTTGTATCAGGAACTCCTTTTAAAAGGAACCCAATGCTTTTATGGGGGGTCTAGTATCTTATATAATCCTTGTTAACAGTAAAATTTTAGGACCAAGATTTTTTAGAAATATTAACTGTTTTTTATTTTTGAATAAAACAAGTTAACAACACAGTGAATTGATGGAATAGAAATGATTTTTCAAAACAATACACTATTTTATAATTTGAAAATATAAACAGTGGGTCAAAATCACAAAAAATGAAGCAAAGTGAAGAAATTCAAACAGCGTATCAATATAAGATTAATATAAATTATTTTTTATTCCGAATTTTTACATTGACAAGACCAAAATAAAGATGTCAGTATCTACTTGAACAAAGTGATATTAGAATTTATCAGTTACACTTGCCATCAGTGTTTTCAGCTCCTTTTGTCAGCATATACCTATTGCAGTAAGATGATATAAAACAACTATGAACACCAAAAAGTTTTGTTTTTTTAATGCTATGTACTTCAGGAGTAGGATGATCATGGCTCTCCACAGATTCAGTTATGTGCCATGTGTGATACATGCTTAGGTGGCCATGTATCTTTTGATACATGACTGACAAAGCAGATTTTTTCCCCACAGTAGATATGCCATTTCTTTCTGTGGTAGACCAGTTGTTATCCAAGGCTATAGAACCCATTTTGTCCTGCTATTTACCTATAGCTGGAGGGGAGGGAGAAAAAGAAGACGAGGATTCATACCTTTCAAGGGTATTAGCACATAAGTGAATGTAATGGATTTGATTGGAATCCAAACTTGGCTCCACAGATTACCTTTCTTTATTCTGTAAATTGTCATGGTTTCTTTAGAAAGAGAATAAAGTGGCTTCCCATTGCCTTCTTCACTTTTGAATTCATAGTAGTCCTAAACTGTCTGCCACCCAAACCCAGGCTACTCTGCTATATAATCCTTATCAAGTAAGGAGAGGAACTGGATTCATGTCTTTCTCAAAGACCTTAGTGCAAAAGGAGTATAACAGTCTCAGTGAGATTAGAACTCAGCTTGCCAGTTCCATTTTCCAAGCTGATTAAAGTTACATTAACTACACAAAAGTAGTTAGTTATAGTAAAATTAAATGTTGTATATCAAATGAATTTTTAAAAAGTCATGATTATTAAACTTTATTAAATTCATTCAATGAATTATTTGAACAAAATTTACTTATTAATTTATAATGTATATTACAATTTTACAAGTATTCAGATTGTCTGCACTTTGAAGAATACAACAGAAACAAGTGACAATTATTAGTTAATACTTTTAGAAACCAATCTTATCCAATCATTACAAATCCTGTAAATCCACTTATCTCTTGTAATCTTCTGACCAATCTCCAATCATCCAACTCAAGATTTTCCACAAACAAATAAACACAACCTTTCTGTTTACAATAAATAATCCATCTTAAACTCATTTAACTATGCTATTTTTACTGAAAAGTCTAAATGGTAAAGCATTAGTCTTTTGGAGCTGTTCAGCTATTTTTCACAGGTCAGGTTAACCAACAAAAGTGCACTAAACTAAATATAAATGAGAATAATACAATAACACTTTTATATAAACAAAATGACTTGATGTGATCTCAAAACATAAGTGAAAGATTTAGAAATTTAGGATTATGGAAAATACGTGAAAAAGAATAAGTTTTGACATTAATGCATTCATCAATCCAAGTGAAATACTTAAAAATAGAAACCAAAAGATATTTCTCTAAAAATTCTTAGAAGAAATAATGAAATAGAACAATGCAAAATAGAAATCATAAGAATGATCTTTATGAAAATTCCTTTTCAAAAGTTTGTTTCATTTTGAATTTGTGAGTTATCTTTCGACATATGTAATTGCTCTATTCATCATAAAGCAGATGTCAGCATTAAAGTTAAATGGAAGATGAAAAATTCAGGCCAAATAAAATCTAAATAAAAAGACAAAGTCTAAGTTTGAGTAGTTCTTTCAGACTTTATAGCTACTATATTCTTATCTGCAAAAAGTTGCAAGGTCTAAATTTTATTACCAAATCTATCTAGAGCAAATGTTTAGCCTATAATAGTTGACAAGAACATTAAATAAACTCTGCCATAATCTGTTATGACACACACACAAAATAAAAGGTCAAGTTTTTATGAAATTAGTTTTCTACAGGAATTTCAAGATTGCACTGTGAAATCAATTACATTATAGTTGGAGATGAAACCTGACAAAAGATTTTTGACAATAAAAAGGACTTCATTTGATATTTATTTCAATTTAAAGCTCATTTAATTTTCTACCAAAATTAAAATTATATTCTTATAAGATATATTGACTTTTCCCCTACATGAAAATATGAATATACTCAAAAAATGTTATATCTTATTACCAAATTGCATAAATAGCCCAATCAAAATAAATATAGCATAGCTACATTTTGACACAAACAAAAGCAAAGGAAGAAAAGAAGAGTGTAAAATATCTATTTTGATGCACAGATAAGGTAAAAAGGGTTATAATATTACAAAAATCTAATAAAATACATGTTAAATATAGAAGGAACTTTTGTTTTGCATTTATTATTCATGTAGAGAGCATTTCACTCACAAGACCATCTCTTGAAACCACTCACTGATCTATACCAAGGTTGATACCACTTCATAGGACAATCTACTGATACACCAAAACTGATTGGGATAACTTCAGATCTTATATTGCAGAAGCACCTCTTTCAGGTTTCTTCAAAAAACAGTGCTTCCACAACAGCTTTCTTTGTTTCTGAATGGATTCTCTCCAGCATAGAAAAAAATATCAGCTCATTAAAAACAAAGAAGTTTTTATCCTACAAACATAAATTTGCTATTTTTTTTTAAGTCCACTATAATAAGGTTTCATAAATTTAGCAGTCATTACCTAAAACATACTTCCAGTAAGGTTCAGAAAGTCATGGATTATAAACCACAAAACTTAATTACATGCTAAATATATATAGCCTTCTGACTAATTTAAAAACCTAGCATAAATAAATGAAAGGAAATTACTGTAAAATATCAATAGGAAATCAAACTGAACAATCCACATCAACAATGATAATGACTCGTATGAAGATCTTTCAATCTGGCGACAAATGAACACATTGTCTAGTTTATGGTTGACAATGAAGCAAAAAGCTTACATATTATCAATGACACAAACTCTATAAAAACAAATGAACCTAACATGCAATCTTCTGCAACAAATGCACAGCTACTTTTATTTAGTTTCATTATCATATTTTTCTAATTTTATACTGATATCAACATCTATTTTCTATGAAACTGACACAACAAACAATGGCTATTCATTATATACTAATAACCTAGCTAAATTTATTTACTCTCAAAATAATTTTAATCTATAAAAGGATTATACACCTAATATCAAATTAGGGCAATATTACAAATATGCAAGGTTTTTTTTTTGTTGTCTTAAATTGATTTTACAGATATTACAAGTATGAATTATGAAAAATATTTAATTGGAAAGAGTTTTGATTTATCTTTATTTACACAAAGCAGCATCAAGAAATGATCCATTTTTTCACACTGACACAAGAGATGTGCAATGTTAACAATCTCAATTGTTTTGGTTTACGGCATATCAACCTCAATGAGATATTTAATGACAAGATTTTTTATTGCTGGTAATATTTTTGTTCAAAAATATATTGCTGGTAATATTCTTTTAACTTCAAAAATGTATTGTTAGTAATATTTTTTTCCTTCAAAAATGTATTGCGGGTAACACCCCACCCCCAGCATTGCTGGTAATAATTTTTCCTTCAAAAATTCATTGCTGGAATTAAAACCCATTTTTACACTTTAACAGTGTTTTGACCACAGATTGAGGTTAACTATTTACCCATAGCAGGGACCCTAACAGGCACTACCACCCCGGATCAGAGTGGACCTGGGAGCACCAGCAATTAAGAGGTGGTCCCACGCTCCTCAAAACCTCCTGATCAGAGGCCTTGCTGTTGGATGTAGTTTATCGTCTTACCCAGGACGTCTCAATTGTTGATGCAAGTTGTATATCATCTCATATGTACAGGTTTTTATTAGAGTATATTTCAACATCCAAACTAGAATAAAACTTCCAAGTATATTTGACATATAAGCAAGACAACTTTACAGGTTCTGTTTATAAGGGTAAAATTAATTTTTGCAAATAAATTTTGTAGCATAGATGACAGTTCCTTACAAATAGGTTTGTCCAGTGTCAATGAAAAAAAAATCAATAAAAAGGTGACAAGATAAAATAAATCAAACCAATAAAGTTATAATATACATTCATATAGATGTTGGCAGGCCCATATATGAAGAAGGTAAGAAGTCTAATACTAATAATATTTTTTAAAAAAAAAAGCTTAAATTTTCTTT
The DNA here is from genome assembly GCA_964036315.1 of Acanthosepion esculentum. Taxonomy (NCBI): domain Eukaryota; kingdom Metazoa; phylum Mollusca; class Cephalopoda; order Sepiida; family Sepiidae; genus Acanthosepion; species Acanthosepion esculentum. Next base: position 41,137,222 of record OZ038485.1, read on the forward strand.
TCATAATTATTCATTTAAACATTTGTCACAATGCTAGAACATGGTGTTGAAGAATTTCTAAGCTTCGCCCAATTTTCAAAATAAGTATTTTGATGTTTGGTTATTAAAATAAAGATTTCAGAAAGTCTACAAGGACAGAAATTTTTCAGCATCCTCTAAATACAAGAAGAAAAGATTTACAAATCAAATTAAATCCTTAACATCATAAATAAATTAAAATATTTGAAGCAGTAGCAAAACCAGAATTTCTACTATAAATTCCAATTTAATCACTTATAAACGTTTGATCACTTGTTCTCTCCTTTATTTCTCTCTTTTGGCTTGTGCTGATGAGAATCCATAACATCAAAAGAGCTATGATCCCTGGCTGATTTAGACCTAGTCAAAGTAAATCAAAGAATGATAGATTTAATAAGAATAAAAAAGAAAATAAAGTCCAGAATAAAAAAAAAGAATATAAGAGAGAAGAAAACAGAAGATATATATATATATATATATATAGATATATATAGCAAGACTGTTAAAAACAACTGCTCAGTAAAACAAGTTTATGGAGGCTTGGGTTATAGATGCCATGCTTTTATTGAATAGCAGCAAACAAGCCAAACAGAATCCACTCAAATGGGACCATCAAATCAAGATAGGAGTGTGTTTGAAAAATGAGATTCCTTCCATTCTATTGGAAAGCTATCCTACCAAGACTGGCATTTGATGGAATGTTTAGAGCTGTCAAGTACATCTGATTTGGTAAAAGAACGCAGCAGCTACAAACACAATAGTCTCACTACTCTTTGTTTCCTGCTTTAAAGAAATGAATTGAATTTTTTTTTTTCTTTCAACCTATGAATAACTATTTCTGTAGTATCATACGTAGGACCATATCATTTCAATAAATGTTCAAGAGAAAGTGAGTATGTGTTTATTATATATATATATATATATATATATATATATATATATATATATATTATATATTATATATATATATATATATATATAAATAATATATAATATATAATATATATATATATTATATATATATATATATATATTATTTATATATATATATATATATATTATATATTATTTATATATATATATATATATATATATATATATATATATATATATATATATATATATATATATATTTCATTGTGTGTGTACATACACATGAGATAAATTCTGCCACACGTGCAAAATTTGTGAAAAGTTATTGTGTGGGCCAAGAAGCTCTTAAGACAAAAATAAAGTCATTTGGTCAGATTTTGGGAAGTCAGTCAGGCTATATACATAAAAGCGATAAAAAAAAAAAAATATTAATGCGCACATCATTCAAAGATTCTAAAAGTGAGAGTCAGACAAATGACAAATTTTAAGTTACTTGCGCTTAAGAAACAGTGCATTTAGACTAAAGGATAAGCTTATATTATTTAACACATCAGTATATAATTAAAGAGGAGGATAAAAGATAGACTAACTGTTTCTATTTCAATTTAATTTTAAGTAAATTTAAATTGCAATTAATCAATATTAAATATATACAAATTTACTTTAAATCATTAAGATTATATATAATCAGTGGTTATTTGTTTTGTTGCTGAAATAAAACTTGGTAAAAGTTCAAATATATGGTAAAACAACTGAAAACTAATTTTGTTAATAAAAAAAAATTTTTTAAAAAAACTTTATGAAGGTATCTTATGAAAACATGCTAATTTATAAACAATAGAACTGTTATGTTATCTTTGAAGGGATACAAATTTTCAAATCTCATGAATTCACAAAAAAAAAAATAAAATAAAAAAATTAAAAATCTATTTGGTAATTGCTTCTTATATCAATAATAATCTTCCATGTCTCTAAAAGCCTATCAAAATTAAATTATATACCTTTACTTATAAACAACTCAGTTCAGCTTTGTTACCCTCCACTTTATTAAGAACATTTTAGATTTCCCTCAAAAACTGAAGTTAAGTCACTTACTTTCAACATATCAGATGGAGTAAGAAGAATTATGAAATTTGGCCCAAATACTCTAGTCCAAGACTATTTTTCCAATAATGTCCAATTGATCAGTCAATTATTCACCATTAGGATATTCTCAATAACTTGCCAGTAGTTCTCATATTTTTAGCCAAGTTTCTATTTTTTTTTTTAGCATTGAGATTTATAACCTAAATCACAACTATTTGCTATTGATCAGTGGAATAAGTGTTTCCTAAAATTAATAATTAAAACAAAAAATAATTAAAACAATTAAAAAATACAATAAAAAAAGCTGGTTTTTTTACCCTTCTTTTAGTTATTACTGGATATTAGTTCATTAACTTTATATCCAACAACCTACATCTTTTCACAAACAGACCATAAAAAAGAACTTGTTTTGAATATTTTCCTTAGTCTAAATTTATAGTAATAAAGATCCTCAGCCAAGCTTTTGGTTGCTAGTTCAAAACAATACAAAAATGACTTATCTGCTTAACTCATAACAGTGAGTGACATTTTAAATAGTTGTTTAACACCAAACATAGTTTTATATGTGTCTCTACAAACATTACTATATTTGGTGAAACACTTGTAGAAAAAGTAGTACATCATTCTTGACAACTTTACCAGAACAAAAGAAAAGATACAACCAAGATTATTTAATAATTTATATACTTCAACTATTTCAGTTGAAACCTGTAAATATCATAATTTAAAAAATGTGAGTTTATTTTGTTTTATTGGTAAGCTAAATAAAGTTCCTCTATCATAAGATGTTTCAGGATAAGATTTAAGCAGCCATTAAAATAATTTTCACAAACCATTTAGCAGATAAGAAAACAAAACAAAAAACTTCAAAATTAACAAAATACAAAACTGATTTAAAATTGTACGTCACTGAGAACAATGACTTAAATAAATACAATAACTCTTTATGCATATCAAGTGAAAAGAGGATTTCAATAAAGGAAATTATCATTAAATTATAATTTAAACAGAAAATACTACTTTTCTGCATCAATTAAAAATAGGTAGCTCCAAAAATTCACTAAAAAAGAGCATACCTTGATGAAAAAGATTTTATCAAGTTTGAGACCTAAATTTTATCATTACTATAGAGGAAAGACCAAAGTATTTTTTTATTTTGAAAAAAATTTTTTAATCTTTTCTAGAATGTTCAAAATTTTTAGTTAAAAATCTTGTTTTTCATCAGTGGGTGGGCCAATGATTAGTATGGGAAATTTAGCATTTTTGGGGGGTAAAAATCAGTTGCAAAAATCAAATAATTATATGAAATTTTCAGGACTCACAAATGAAATTATTATTATTACTTTTTTTTTTACATCTGTTGCCCCTACTTAATTTTATGAAATTTCAAGAAATTAAAATTCCATCCTCTTCATATTTATACAAGTTAAAAGCTAAAATTAGTTAAATTCCTTAGAGAATTTAAAATCATCAATTTGTTTTTGTTAAAAGAAACTCCATGAAAATCTTTGAATCATAAAAGAAAAAAATGCAATAAAACTATTACATCATTTAATTAGAAAAGATTCTAATCGTTTTTATAAATAAGATATATTAATGACACTATTGTCTTAATAAAAACTTTTTTGATAGCTAATGAATTTTTACTTAGAATACTTAAGTTTTAAAATCTTAAAATTAAGTATCTTATATTTACTAAACATAAATGGAAAAGCTTAGTACAAATCATCAAACACCAATATTTTTAAAAGAATTTTGAGTTTTTTTGCATATATATATATAAACATGCCAATTTTTTTAAGAATGGGTATCATTATCAGAAAATAAGAGTGATAACTATAGTAAATTTAAAGCCAGAAAGTATATAAAATTCAATAAAACACATTATGGAGAGTATTTTATTAAATTTTTAAAACTTAGTACTTAAAAATTATATGTAAAAGGTATTCACATTATATTCAAATATTTTTCTCCACTAAAGCATCCATAGAACAACATTAGATAAATATCAATCTGTCAAACATGTCAACAGCTTAAATAAGTAGCTACTGCTGTTACAAAATGCATTTCTGTAATATTTTAAACTTAAAGTAAATAATATTTGTTTCAAATCAGATTTTAAAAAAACCAAAGAAACCCCCTTCCAGTCAATTTAAATTAGTTTTTGAAATACAGCAAAGTATTTCCCTTATTGGAAATATTAAATTTAATCTATTCACTTGAAATAAAAACTTCAAGAAAGAGTTTCTTCATTTTTAAAAATTCATTTTAAACCTTAGGTATTGCATTGTGTGTGCGTGTGTGTAAAAAATGAAAAGTTTGGTAATCCGTATGGATAATACCAAGGAGGATGTAATCCAGAGGGCTCAATGTCAAATCAGAGCAATTATTAATTCAATTTAAATAGAAAACAGAAATGTTCTTAAATTTAAAACATTTTTTCACCCTTGGAAGTGCTGTCTGATGAAACAGGTAAAAACCATATACCTGGGGAAATAAATTATAACCAATGGACCATTAAGGTTGTCTGTTTTCTATTTAAATTTATATATATATATATATATATATATATATATCTACACACACACACGTGCTAACTCTGGGAGTCAGGCTTAGCTGGACTTAGTCAATGTTTAAGTATATGTATTTCAAAGCAACAAAAATCTTTTGTGGTGCCTTGTTTCCATTCCTCACTTCAGCTGGATCCCAAATTGTTTTAACTCCATGCCTCAAAATATTGACCAAAATACATTTTGTTGATATTGCTCATAATAAAGAAGAAAGAAAAAACAAAGGAAGTAAAAAAAAAAAGAAAAAAGAATGAAATAAAATTAACATGGCTAGTTAGGTGACATAGATCTGAGCCCTATCAAAGCTGGAGACATACTTAATAGGCAACATATTTCTTGCTTTTATTTGATAAATAATCTTCTAAAAATCTCTAGTAAACTTGTATGCCCTGTTTTTCAAAGAATACATTTTTATTTGAACTTATTGTTTTCAAATGTCCATTTTAAATAATTTATTCTGTACAGTATAAAGTTTTAGCAAAATATGTCAATTGAAAAAAGGGGCAAATTAAATTTAGTCCAACTTAAGTCAATAAAAATCAAAGAAAATTACAGTCTTAACTCATCAGTGTGACTGGGGCAGTGTTGAGGAAATGATATCATTCAGCAGTACTGATCATAAATATATAATAAATCGAACTAAAAATTTACAGAGAGATACGTAAAAACACTAATGCCTAGACATATCTATACAAAGACACACACCTTATTTTAAAACAAAGTTTTTTTCAAAATTCTATATTTTAGTTAGATGCTACAATGATTCCTTTACTCTAAGTTATACCAATAGTATATTTGGTTAAAGCTTGTAATGACCCTAACAAACATTGATGACCTATAGTTGCTACTGACACACACACACACACACACATTATTAGATACTGTATTTCCTGTGGTGGTACCTAATTAAAATAAAAAAAAAAAAAAGAAGCAGCAGCAAATACCTATAGGCCAAGTCAAACCCTGTATATATTATTTTTAGTGCATTTTAAAAACTTCAAGAAAAAGGTGAGGCACTTCTTTCAACATGTTCTTAACTAATTATTTTTTTTTTTTTTTTTTTAAATCATACATTTATTTGCATCATAATGGATAAGGTTTTCAATTAAAAATTGTCCTCCTGTTGACATTTTGATAAATATTTCCAATGTATAGAAACTAAAGTGGGACGCATTGAGAAGCCTTAGTAACATCAGCTGTTGAGATCATCGCAAAGACAACTAAAAGAAAAAAGGAATGGATAACAAACAAAATTTTTCAATATGGAAAGGAAACAAAAAACAATGCCAAAGAACAGCACAGAATATAGGACACAGCATAAACAATTAGGAATAAATGCACGAAAAGTGTGCAGAAATAGAAAGAATGAGTATTAATGATAAAGCAGATATGTATTAAAAAAGAGAATAGGACAAAAGACATGCTCAACAACAGTATGCATAAAATCCAAGGACAGGACACAGATATTAGAGAAAGAAAAAATACTTCTGAGATGTAACAAATACATAGAAAAATCTTCCATGATGAAAAAGATCAATCAGCAACACACAGAAATAACAAAGGACCAGAATATTAATATCTAAAGTGAAACCAGCACTGGCCAAATTGAACAGAAACAAAGCAGCAGGACCAGATGAAATTGCGATGTTGGCTAATGATTTTGGCATTGACAAATTCCAGACATAATAAATGATTATATATAACAAAAAAACAGTATCCATTTTCATAGTACTGTCTAAGCAACCAGGTGCAAATGAATGTGAACTCCATTAGACAATCAGCTCAATGAGCCATATAGCCAAACTTATCCAAATTCTGATGAATAGAGCTCAGAATGATATCAGAAAGAGCAATACAAATGCAGAAGGATGTAAACCTAGAGTTTACAGATTATGCAAAAGTGTTTGATAAAATATGCCACAAAGAACTGTTGGAACTACTGTGTAACCATGGCATATTTGGGGAGGATATTAGAATAATCCAGAATCTACACTGGGAGCAAACTACCTGCATATGAGTAGAAAGTGAATTCAGTAAATATACAAAGATAGAAAGAGGTGTAAGTGAAGGATGTGTTTTCTCACCGGATTTATTCAGGTGATTCCGAGAGAATTAAATGTCCTACACATGATTCATTATTGTCAGCTACAATCTTAAGATATGTAGCGTTGATAGCAGGTACAGAAAGGAAACTACAGGAACAATTTAAATATCCAGAAAGTGTTTTAACAAAGGATGGAAAGTACAACACTGAAACAGAAGGGACATTGGGATAGTGAAAGATGCCTTCAAAAAGCTAAGCAAAGTATTAAGAAAAAGGAAACTTTTATTAGGAAAAAAGGTATTGAACTGTTACTTAATATCAGTCCTTCTATATAGCAGTGAATGCTACATAATCCACTCAAAGATGAAGAGACACAAAGCAACAGAAATGTGGTTCTACAGAAGGATGTTGAGAATACCATGGACTGAACATGTGAGAAATGACAAAGTGAGATTTTTTAACCAATTTTGTTTAATTTCAAGAATGATGCTGTCAGATGTGTCAAATATCAGTATTATATTTACCAAGAATGAAAAATAACAATAAGGTATAAAAAGAATCATCTTTCAAAATAGCAAAATGTTTTTTTAAGGACTTTAATTTTAAAGTCAAGCTTAATGCTTATTAAATTTGCTATAGTCTGTGTTTGAACTAATTTATAACTTCATTTGTGCAAATCCAACAAAATGTAAATATTAGTGGCTGATACTTGTAAGATCTACAATCTACCTAACCTTCTATTCATAACTAAATTATCAATAGAATTTAAAACAATGGTATACTGGATAATCTTAGCACGGAACTATTGCATTAATTTGTTTTAAAATATTCTAAAATATAAAACCGAGATGTAAATTTGTTTTAATTACTGAAGATATGACAAGTTAATCGAGAAAAACATTTTTGTATTTTGTTCCCCATTTATAACAAAATTAAGAACGATTACCTTCAAACAACAAAATGCATGGTTTTCAACAAAAGAGATAATTCAAATTGTGAGCTACAAGCATGCACAGAAATTTGACTAACTGGGTAGTGTAGAAATAGATGAGATAAAATGTGACACAAATCCCAAGATGAATAAGATCAGTGAAAAATATTTTTCAGAAACTAACTAAAGTATTAAGAAATAGGAAAATGTCCTTTTTTTTTTTTTTTTTTTTTTTTTTTTTAAATGGCTTATCAACCAATTGTGGGTTATTTAAAGCCAAAATGTTTTGTAATATAAAAACAACATTTTTTCGCAAGTGACTATTGCATTAATAAGTCTTGAGCCAGCAGAGAAGTGGTTCTACTAATACTGAAAATACCATAGAGAGAACGAGTGAGTAACAAGGAAGTTTTAAGGAAAAAAGAAATTAAAAATTACTGTTAACAAACAGAAAGAGACATAATGAGGAAAGATATTTTAGAGAATTCAACACTTACAGGACATACTGAAGGCAAGAGAAACAGGAGAAAACATACTTGAAGAGTTTGAGTAAGTGGATAGCAGAACTGTGACACTGAGGCTGAAATAAACTGGAAGATAGAGAGATAGAAAGAAGAATGAAAGACATTTCCCTTGGTAATGTGGAAGTGAAGAAAGGGCCATCTGAGTTGCCGTACCCCTACAAATTGTAACAATGCACACAGAGAGAGTACATTTTTTTATTTATTGAAAATCTGGCATGCAAGTAAAGCAAAGTGGAAAACAGCTTTGTCTCTTTCTTGGGAAATTAGAAAAACATATTGGCAAAAAGAGAAGCAGATGGGAATGATATTTTCATTAGCGAAAACAAACTGAGAAATGAAAACGGAGAATGAACCTACTGCGCGAGTTAGAATTATGAAAATTGATTGGTCATAACAGGCAGGTTTGATCTGGTTTACGTTTTCACTAAGGCTGCGACAGACCCAAGGATGGAAAACAGTATTTTTCTTTGTTGATAATTTAGGTAAACAAATATATTTTCATTGACAAAAACAAATTGGGAAATGATTTTTATCTGTTGTTAGGAAAGTTAGAAATTTAGAATGCAGCAAAATAAAAATTAATATCTGCAGAAATCCGGACAAACAACTATTCAATGGTTGAATTGTTAATGACTTTCATATAGCAGAAAAGAATAGTATAGAAAAGAAACCGGTTACAGAAAAGAAAAGTATTTGACATAAAAACTCATACACTGGATTCTAGACAGAGAGAGAGTGTATTGTGATTAACTTCTTGTTAAATCGTCTCAGAACGATATATGACTTGCGATAGAGGGATAAGATTTCTGTGTGAGGCTTGAAGTTTATAGTGGCATTCCTCCTCAGCAGTAGTAACAGTAGTAGTAATATTCGTGGTAGCAGAAGCAGCGACACTTATATCAACAGTAGATGTTAGCAGACGCCTCGTTCCAATCTGACGTCACTTCCTCTCCTCTTCGAGTCTCCAACTTGACTCTCCACCGTTTCTAGCCCAACTCTTGCCCGGGCTAATTCTCTTCTCCAGTCTCACCAAGAATTTTCTCCCGTCTCTCACTTTCTCAGCATAACTACGCGTATATATAGAAAAACCCGGCTGGTCATAACTGACCCTTGGCCCTACTACTTCACATGCGATTATCATGGGATTCTGGCTGCTTCAACCAAAATCATGTGAATTCCAATGTTCCTTATAGCTTACTAAGCTCTATTTCAATTTTTAACTGATAAAAATTATTTTTACCATTTCCATTGTTTTCTAATGACCCAGATTCCATTGGGTACAACTTCTGCCCTAGATCATATTTCCCATCAGTAAAGAAAATGCTCTGATCTAATTTCGCTACTCAGATCTACTCCAATTTAAAAAAAAAGAAAAAAGAAAACGTGTGTGTGTGCTTCCCAGACTCTCTCTGTCACATAGTTGCAAATATAACCACAAAGAGAAAGTGGAAAATTTTTAATACAGATTAATGGTTAATAATTAAGTGGTAACATTAACTTCAGAAGAGTTTGTATAAAATGATTGTTACATTTAATCATTTTCTGATCACAAGAACAAAATATTGCAGAACTGAGTAATCCCAAGTCCCAAAGAAATAAATTCAATCAATTTCCTTTCTATATGTGAGAAAGTAGCCATGGTTGGGCAACAACAGCTCTGCAAACAAGTAGATATGAACAACAATTATTGTATTACTCAAACGCTCTCAACTTTCTAAGCTTTTTGAAAATTAAGGATTTAAATTTACCTCATATTCTAATATAGTATGTTTTAAACGATAAATACTTTCATAAGTGAAAATGAAGAACATGCTGACTAAAAGAAGGTTGAGCAAATGTGACTAAAGTAAACAAATTTATTCACTCATCCCAATCAACTTTGATTAAAAGAAAATAAAAAATTAAATTCACCAAAACAAAATGAAAACATGCATAATTCTCTTTAAAAATAGGTCAAGATTACATTAATACTGAAAGACTTTTAATGAAATTCATAAAGTTAATGCAAAAGTGATTAAGAATACAGATAGTAGCCACAAAACATGTACACAAGTGATACAATAAAGTGGCATTGTGCCAATTTTCAACTGAATCTTGGTAATATTATTTTTGAAAGCCCAATGGAAATCCATCTTCAGCAGTGACCTGTATAAGAACTAAAACTAGTAGAGGGGCTTATTTTCTGTGAAAATGGAAAAACAGAATGGCCTACTTGAAACAAAAACAAAAAAAAAAAAAATCACGATTTTGAAATGGACATTTTTTTCTAACAATCAGATTTGTCAATTGCCTTTAATTTGTTACTGTTTGCCTCTAACTCTCCTGTCAGACATCACAAGATAAATTCGGTAATGTTTTAATACATCCCCCTTACCCCCTGTCTCCCTACAATATTTAAGAAATAAGTTTTATGAAGTTGTTTTGATTTAATTAAAGAGAAGGAAGAAAAAAAAAAAGTGGTAGTGATAGTAGAGGAGGGGTACAAAAATTTAAGCTTTTTGTTTATTTTATCCTTTCTTTTTCCTATCACTCATGGTGATGGAGGGGGTTGTCATTGCAGAAAGCCAAATTTTACAAAAATGATGACTATGAGGCTGGAGAAGTATGAGGTACAAAACTTACTTATCCAATGGATGGATATTCCAGCTAAATTTTTTTATTTTCTTGTTTTAATAATATTTAATAATATTGTTACACTTTCTCACTAAGTATTATAATGAATCAAAAACAGAACTCTATACTGAAAACTGGGTGGGTGGGTTTTGGTTCTTTATGGAATTCTATACTGAAAATGGAAAAAACAGAATTCCCTAAAACAAAACCTGAAATGGAATTAAGGAATTTTTTCTAATTTAAAGAGAAAAATAATAATTTTCTTGATTATTTTGAACAGTAAATAGTTAGATATTACAAAAATATACAAATTCAATTAATATATTATATACAAGTTAATTCAAATTTTAAAAATAAATTACACACACACACACACACACACACACACACAATGCATAAACTTCCGGTAAGTTGAGTATTTAATATTTAGCAAATATGAAAATTTTACCAAGTTCTTGGTTTATAAAAATCAATAGTATTTTGTTATTTTTTGCACACTATCAATTTTGTTTCAGCTGAAATGTAAAACTAAACTTTAAAGCAGCTTTGTTTCTTTATTCATGAAATAAAACTCATGCATATCAATTTTCAAAAGACTTGAGTCTTCTCACTTTCCTGTCAGTGGATGAAGGTTGTTGTTAATGGCCAGTCCTCTGAAGCACACGAGATCAACGCTAGTGTCCTCAGTTGTACCTTCTTTCTGCTTTATGTAAATGATCTACTCAATAACACTCTTAGAACCTTAGTAAATATATATGTAGATGATAGCACAGTTTGTGGGTGCACCTCCAAATATCTTGATGATCAGTGCCTGGCAGTTGATTTCTCTGACCTAATTCTCACAGCTCAATGGGGAAAAGATTGGCTGATAGCATTCAATACATCGAAAACTAAACTAGTAACATTTCATCACCACTGAGCAGACCCTAAACCTGCACCGATCTTAATGAGTAGTCATACTATTTAAGAGGTCCCTTGCCTCAAACACCTACTGGGTCTAAAGCACACACTCAAGTGGAATGTGTATATTGGTGTCATCGTAAAAGATGCTAGAAAATGGTTGGTTCCTTGTATCGCTCCATAAAATATCTAACTCCAGCTGCTGTTTTACAAGAATCAGATCAGACCAAGATCTTGCTGCCACATCTGAGCTGAGCTACCCAATTCTTATTGTCCAGCATTGACAAAGTTCAAAAGCACTTACATGGTTGACGAATTATTCTCCACTCTGCAACCCTTATCCCAGATGAAACATTGCTAGCTTCTCATTACTATATTGCTATTAGTATGGCAGTTAGATTCCTTAGTTCCACCAGCTCAGGCTTTCACAGCTATGATCTGCCATGCGATGCTCATGGTGGCAAACTATCTACATTCCCTTTGTGTTCCTTTGATAAAAAGCAAGTTCTACTCAGATTTTTCTCCAGACGTGTTACTTTGTAGAACAGACTCCTAAGTGAATGCATCTGACAACTACAATCTTGGTCTGTTTAAGTCCAGGGTCAACCAATATCTATCCTACTCGTCCTCATAATACTCTTACTTCCCCCTCTCTTACAACAATCTCACTAAGTAACACTCACTTGAGTGCCACTTGAGCCTTGTATTGGGTGAACTTTAAAAATAAAAATAATCAATATATTTATAATAATCTTGTAAGTATTCAATAAGAGTAATGTGAAATAAAAAGGGAGATTACATTAAAAATAAAATAAGCAGTCAAACTCTGAGGAAAAAGTGAAAAGGTATGTAATGTATACATTTGCATTTTTCTTTATTTTGTAATATAAAAAACAATTAAATAACTCAAACAGAACAAGATTACCATTAAATAGATAAGATTACCATTAAATAGATAACAAGATTACCATTAAATAGATAACATGAATACATATTCAAATCTCAGTGCACTATAATTTTATGTTAATTTCAGGTATGACTAATTTAAAATCAAGACACACCCAGGTATGTAAATGATATTTGATTTAAAGTCAGATTAACCCATTAATGCACACTATAAAATCCAGTATTAATTATCAAAATTAAAATCCACCATTAAAAAAAAAAAATGGGAGAAGTGATAATAATTATTGTAAGTTTATAAAAATCTAGTATTAATTATAGGTTTCTACCTATAATGCATTAGTATCCACAGTCCATCCTATTTTTGGGATGGTAGGAATTAATGGGTTAATAAAAATCTCTTCAATTCAAATGACTGCTCACATAATATTAAAGACACTTATATAAGATTAGCTGATTGAACTTGCCTGGCGAAATAATCTCCTTGCTTAATCTTTCACTCTCTCTATAAGAAACATGATATTTCTTCCTTGACGATGGAATTGACAAGAACCAAACCCCCCACACACACCACAAATAACCAAATTTTAGGAGGTTCAATAACCAATCTTTGTATGCCTGGTTCAAGAACAGTTAGAAGTATTAAGTCTTTTTACATTAATCGAAAAACTCAACTTATTACTTCATTATGCCAAATTAAAAATTTATTTGGTCATATTTTGGGAATCAATATATGAAATGTAGAAAGCATTTGAAATTTTAAAATGTAATTACTTCAGGATGGTAACATTGTCTGCATTAAGAAAAGTGTAGGCCTATAAATTAGGCTAAGACATTGGGAATCATGTTTACATATTTTGGAAAAAAATATAAATAAATAAATATTTTTGTCATTATATATATATATATATATATATAATGAGAGAGAGACAGAGAGAATGTTTGTTTTTTTTTCATTTATTAGAGAAATCAGTATTAACTGCTCTTTAACCCTGCATTAGTTACATGGGATGTTTTGTCATGCCCAAATTTCTTGTAATTCCTAATTGGCAACTTTTCTTTTGCTCTGTCCCACTACTCTCATGACTCAGTGAGAGAGTGTAGCATGTGGTGTGGCATAGTTGTAGCTCATTTGTTGTGGAGGCAAATGTCAGAGGACTATACATTTTTGGAAATCCAATGCAAGGTTAAGTAATTAATAAAATCTTTCAAACTTGCAAAAAGAGTTATCTCCCACTTATCAATTCAAAGTGCAGTACAACTTTTCTACATCAAATGATAAAAAAAATTTAAAAAGTCATTAAACAATCGGAAAATTAAATATTTATTGACTGAGCTGGTAGTATAGCTGACCCACTAAGAAAAAGACACTACCATACAGTGAATGAACAGTTACATTGTAGCTGTATATCTGCTGTCAATTAAATAATTTATTGTCTGCAATCTATTTATGCAATTGGTGGCTAAATGAAAAAATTATAATCCTTTAATGAAAATTAAAATTTTTTCAAATTTGTTTCAGTGAAAAGTTTTGAACTGAACTATTTTTATGGAAAAAAAAAAAAAAAAGAGCACAGCTTGTAAATAAGAAATAAATTCTAAATATTTTTGTAATAAAGAAAGACCTTTATTAGCAGGTGTTTTTGTTATAGAGTTTCAAGTTTCTGGTGATCAAAGTAATTATTACATCTATAAAATATTAAGGAAAACATCTTTTTAAATTATGATAAAAATTTTAAAAGATTTTTAAATATTTCAGTATCATAAGTTTGAAGAGTTTTATATGTTCTTTTCAATACTCTTTAATATTTTAAATGTTGATTATTGTACTCAAAGAAAATTATTAATTGCTTTGTAAGGCAAACAAATTAAGTATACTTGGGAATCAAATGTTGAAAAAAAAAAAAAAAAAGAAAAATCAACCATTCCTTTTTCTGTATATTGGCTTCATTACAATTTTTTTTCTATAAACAGAGAAAAATAAAATGATTGATAATAATTACTTGTAACCATTTCATAAAATAACTACCATAGGTTAGCAACAAATTTTATGTGAAGAAAAAAACAAAATACTGTGAATTTCATTTACAATAGAATTACCATAAAAAGTAATCAACATTCACAATTTCATGACAAATAACTGTTCCTGTTTATTTAAATCATTTTAATCTCAATAACTTTTCAAGTTTAACTTTTTCAGCAAAGTATCAAATCTCTAATAATGCAGACGGAACTCTTTTAAACATCCTAAAATTATCTAATCTCATCTGATGAAAGACTAAACTCCTGATTATGATAATCAGTATTTTCTGAAATTAATTTTGGTACTGCACAAATGCTAATGAAACTCTAAAACTTAAAAGCCAAATTATTAATATGTCAATAACCAGCTATTCTATTTTACACAATACCCCAGAAATATAATAAAAATTCTGTAAGTAAAGGAGATAATAAATTAATCTTTTTTATTTTATATGCTTTCTTCTTTTTTTCTTTTTTTGTTTGTTTGTTTTTAAACTGAGAAGTCAAAATTTTACGAAATGAGACAGTAGGAAAAAATTTAAGTAGATTAAATATGCAACAATAGCCCAAACATAACCATCTGAACCTGTTACTAAATTCAATGGGTATGTGATTATTTATCTTTAATGAAACAAAAAAAACAAAAAAACATATTTATGGTCATAATCATTAAGGACCTATGATTGATCACTGCTCTGTCCATGGTAGGTGGTACCTTCCATCAGATATTTCCAGTACATACATGACACTGTAGATTGAAATGAAATGTTCCATCCATGTGGCACCTACTATCATGCTTTGTTCAAACTGATAATTCACATAGCCTTGCCATGAGCAGCCTACTCATCAGATGTCAAAGTACAACTGATATAGATTTGGACATTCCCATGACATCAAAGCAGTGGCACCACCTACCATTACTTTGGCATATTACTTTTGGCACATCATTATACACACACACTTAATACAGGTTATGGTATATAAAAAGGATTTAAATCATAAGTGTATTATAAAAAGATAAACAATTTATACAGCTGATTCTAAAATAGAATATTAGCTATTGTTTAAACCTAGTTTTCTACTTAATGTGGACTTGTTGAACTCTGATAGAAAAGCCAGAATTTGCAGTCAATTAGGTTATATGCCCACACACTTAACACTAATAACTTCCACAATTTCCTAATGGTGAAAAGTGATTAAAATTGTTTTGTTTTTTTCCCTTACAAAAAGGGCTGCAAGTTTAAAAAAAAAAAAAAATTAAATGCTTCGGAAATCCTTATCATTCTGGGTCATGTGCAATTAATCTTTTCCTTCCTTCTGGTTATGCAAAAATACTTAAGAATAATGAAATAAGGAATGTCCTTTGTAATCAATATTACCAGACATTGTATGGATTTGAAATGTGCAACTCAATAATCACAACCAGCCAAGATAATGTTTTGGGTAGGACGAGTGAAGCCACTAATTTCAAACATTAATGAGTATCCTTAAAATTCATTGTGGAGAAAATTGTATTATGTAAGGAGGGAAAAATAAAGAATTAAGAAAAATTATAAACTTTAAAATTAATGATGATATATCCAAAGAAAATAATGGTTTACTTTAAATTTCAATGCATACTATTGACCATGGGTTTAAAGAGCAAAGTACAATTTTTGTTTAGTTTTCTATACCTGTGAGTGTGAAACTAACAAAGAAAATGTCCATTCTCATGTTGAATAGAAACAGAGCATAAAAAAAATGAAAGACTGATTAAATGAAAAAGAGGAATAATAAAGAAAAAATTATTTATGTAAATTTGAATATTTTCTTTTTCCAGAAGAAAAATACTATCTTAATCAATATTTTAGTTTGTAGGTATATTTTAAATATAGAGGTGAGAAAGTGGAAAACTACAGTTCAATTTTTACCACTTGGTTTTGGAACTGAAGAAACCACTCAAGAAAATAGAATTTTTATGAATACTTTAAAAATCACATATCAGTCACTTGCCATGTACAGACAAACATACTGACCTTAAAAAAAGTCTTTAACTTTATTGAAAAAGTTTATAATTTTGCTTTATCTTTCAAACAACTTGATAATTCCAACCTTCCAGAATTGTTATCTTTCCCAGCAATAAGCCATGAAGAACTGGGTGTCTTTTGGTGGAATTAAAAATTACAAGAAATCAAAGTTTTTCATCAAAGAAATTCTATGAAAACCAGAATAAATGGTAATCTGAAGGTGGAATCTCTGGTTAATATGACAGACAATAGAAAATTCTCCAGCCAAGCTATAACAATTTTTGTTGATGGTCAGCAAAGAAACAGCCTTGTGTTATCTAAATGAAATATTATAACCTATTAACTAATTCGGGGCACTTTTCATTGATTGCTGCATTCAGCTGGTTTCACTGTGAGCAATACTTGCTTGAATCAATTGTTTCATTTTATAAACTCTCCCTTCCAATCCCCCACTATCACTTGTGGATGAAGACCTCTCTGTAGTATGGCTAGTGATAGTACAATTTTACTTGCCCCACTAGTTTTTGGGGATAATCCATGTCAACTCAACTATATGCCCCAACACCACCCATTTAGATTATTCCCATTTATGAACAATGTTAAGAAACCCCAAAACCAAGAACTGGAGAATTTTATCTATTTCTACAACAAAACAGAGCTAGTATATGGATGACTAAGCTCTCATTATCCGATTGAGTACTCTGGAGAAAGGGTAATTTCAAAACAGTGGCTACTGCTATTAACGCATCACTCTTCAATTCTGAATTGAGCCCTCTTGGCTACTGGCATTTGTATACATATGTTAAAATTTCCCTTTCTCTGCCGTGCGGTGATAACTTAGTGGTAAGATCTCTGTCTGATGCCAAATTGGTTGAGTTTCAATCCCGGCTTGAAACAATCAGACATCTAGCCACACTGATGAGCTGTGATACAGCAAAACAGGCTTGTATGTGGATGACACATATATTATTCACAGGAGTACTATTTTTGATGCATCTGAAGAATTTGCCATTGTCCTCAACTGGATGCTATTAAAAACTTAGAATTCTAAGATATAATACAATGTTGTAAATTCTAAATTTAATGAATTTTAATCCAAATGACATGAAAATTTGCACCCCGATAATGTTTTAACCAAGGACTCCAAAAATGAGTGTAAAACTAAGGGAAAATACCATTTTTGTCTTGAAATGATTTAATTTAACAGTTGCAATACAACATATTTTTGGAGCTGCTAAAAATGTAACTGTGGTGCAATGCAAGGTTGGAACATAGAAAAAAACACAAAGATGTCAGACTGCATAATTGGACCTTCATACCTAATTTGAAATTATTGCTATCTTTTGCATATTTCTATGAAACTACCTCAATAAACTGTCCCCTATCTGAAAATAAAGAGTCCATAAAGTTGAAGAAATTATTACAATGTATATAATTAGATTGAGGTCAGGTCCTTAGGTTCAAATATATAGTTTTCAATGATATAAAGGAAATCTTTAAGATTGCCAAACTTGTTATAAGCATCAGGATGTATTTTTAAAAAATAAATTTTTGTTTCAAAGTAATTTTGTTTAATACCTGGAGATAAATCATCAAAACTATTTTGTGAAAATTCAGTTTGACATGTGGAAATTAAAATCAGTCAGTTCAGTACCAAGTGCCTGATAGTATCGCCACAATGGTCCTCATTTTGAGACATTTTCATAAAGTATCAGAGTACTATCTGGTGGTTTCATGTGTCAACTTTTCATACTTTGAAGTACATCAGGAAACAAAGTAAGTACTTTATCACAAAACCATATACCTGCCTCAATTTCTACCTCTAAGTATCTCCCAGTTATTGGTTACTGTATGAGAACCTGGCACACTCAAAACAAAAATCAATTTATGTATGGGAATGCATGAGTCACCTCTCATAAAAGTTTGAACAAAGCAAAAAAAGGGAGGAATTTTCAGCAGGAAATTGTATTAGGAAATTTATTTATATGCAACAAGACCATCAAAAGATGGAATTAGATTCTGTGAATAATGTATAGAATTGGATTATATGAATGATGTTGCCAATACTAAATTGTCATTAACTTTTGTCTATCAAGGCTTGAAAGAATTGTGTATATTATTTTGATAATGAGACATGGAGGGGTATTTTTTTATTTATTAAGCAAGCAGTGACAAAAAGAATGTCTCACACTCCCTCTCTTAGCTCTCAGGCTTTTCTAACTGTGATTTAAAACCTCTAACCAAGGTTCTAAAACTTTTAAGACCATGGTTCAAGGCAATTTGAAAGTTTGATTCTGACATTAAAAAAAATTTCCAATCCATTTGAGAAGCTATAGCTTGGAATTTACTTTTGTTTCGTATCTGACTAGAGTAAAAATATTGAAACATCCTGACGGATGGTTGTGTCAATTTTTAAAATTTCTGATTGACTTGACATGGAATGTTCTTTTTACATCCAAAATTGTTATAAACTATACTACTTTGATCATCCACAACAATTTGCTTTAAGCAAAAAAAATGCAAATATTTAAATAACAAATTACAAAATTACAATACTTACTAATTTTTGGTCTGGGAAATTCTTCTTTTTCAATAACCTTATGTAAAGGAACATCAAAACAATGATCAGCCGATACAAATGATTTTCAGTGTTTTGATTTGAATATTTTGATTATGTTGACTATCTTCAATTGAATATTCTCAAGTAATGTCATTATTTTGTTCATTATCAAACTGATCTACCCAATGATGGAACATCCTTAACGAAAAAATATCCAGTATAAATCTGTAAAATGCTTGACACATTTGATCATTGACAGTATCTCCTCCATAAACTTTCAAATCTTTTTTAGTATTTGTATTGCATTTTTACCTTTTAAAATATATATCAATTTTTACAAGATAATAAAAATACATGTTATGACAGTTGTCCCAATAAAAAGTGATATTTTTTTTTAAATAAAGTTAGTTAAAACTAAGCACTCTTAATGCCATCATTAAAAAACATTTTTGGACAACCCAATATTTCACTTGTGACAAGTGCAAACCAAAAGGAGTAGATGGGTGAACCTAGCATCCAGTTCACACTTTTGAGGAGAAATAGAGGTTTATACATTGTTTCCTGTTTAGGAATGGGTTTCCAGTTCCTTCTAGTCTTTTCTTTCACTTTCAGCAGCCACTTACATCTTAGTGACATTATCACCTTGTGGTGAATTAAAAAAAAAAAAAAAAAAATCTGGTGTAAAAATGTTTATTTAAATAAAATTCATGGTCATAACTAGTGGAATATTTACATATAAGAATTGGTAAATAGAATAAAAATCTGGTATATTCAAATTATGCAACTCTACAGACTAACATATAATGAACATTAGGTATTAAAAAATGTTGATGGATTAAATTGTTGCTAAAGCCTAAGAATATATATGACTGACCAATTTTAAATAATTTGGCAACATTTCTGAAAAATAAGTGATATACAAAATGAAACAGATTTTATATAACATATGGATGCACAACTGAAAATCTGCTTTCAGAATTTTTTGAAAATTATTTTGTGATCTGATGACAGCTTTCTAGAAACAATCAACATTCCCCCCTCTCCATTTGGCAATCACAAAATTTATTTACATTATTTTTAGAAAAACATTTTATGACTTTAAATTATAAACTTTGTGAGCAAACTGTCAACACACTGACTAAAGCTACAATGTCATGTGGGCTCATACAAGTATTGCTTTATGATAGAGTACCCCCCCCCCCCATACACACCTTTATGACAAATTTACAAGATTTTCACTGAAGAAAGATTTTAAGAGCATTTGGATCTTCTTCCTAAGAATCAATAATTTAAAATAAAATCTAGAATATCTCTATGGTAGAACCCCCACTTTTTTTTTCAGAAAACCAAAACCTATTTCTCACATAATGAATAAGACTTACATGAGAAATAGCAAAAGTAGTCAGTATTAAAAGGTAAATATTTTGAAAGAAAAATTATTTAATGCCTTTGTATAATAATTTATACAATTGTTTATACTATCAGTGAGTAATTGAAATATAAATTAACTTTCTCACTAGTCAAAACTTTTATGATACAAGTTTTATATGAATTCCAATGATATATTTATAAGAGATCATTTAAGATCAACTATTTTGTTATTTCTGTTTCAATAATTTTTTTTTAATCAAGGCATTAACCCTATGATGAAAAGCCTTAATTTGTCCAATACTGTATTCCGTAAAATATTCATAATCCATAAACAAGTAATTCATGTACTATAGCTTATCAACCATTTACAGGTTACTGAAAGCCCCAAAATATTTTTTTTAGATAACAGTTTAGTGATACAAGCCTTACTAATTAATCCATAGTTGGCAGGTAGAAGAGATGGAATGGATTCATACCTTTCCCAAGAGTATTTGCACGTAAGTGAATATAATGAACCCAATGGGAATTGGAACTTGGCTCTCTGATTAACAATTTTGAGCCATTGTCCATCATACCACTCACATATCCAAGCTTACAGCAACTGGTATTCCCAAGAAATCTCATCTATGTATTGACCAGACTCAACATTGTTTAATGGCTGTGATCATACGGGAGCCATGATGTGGCTGTAAGCCTATAAACTATAAATGAAAAATCATAACCTAGCATTTATTGTTCTGATGAGCTTTCCTCTTTGGTACTTTAGCTTCATGAATTTAAGCATAATGCTAAGACTCATCATTTTACTGTTGAAATTGCTTGATATAACTAAATTCAATGCTAATGTTTTCTTCTTGCTTATAGAACTCTTCTGGCTTCTTGCTTTTCTGTCAAACATGATTTTCAAAACTTTAAATGCAATGCCAATCATTATCTGTCCTTTTTAACCCTTTTTTATTGTTGTTTCTACTCAATAACATTTTCTCAGTTTCTTTCACTCCCAGTAACTCCTTGAGCCTTAGTGAGTGGCTTTACATCTTGCTTAGGGCGAGATGACTGGAGAAAAAAAAAATTCTTATTTATTACAAACATCATTTCACAAACCTAAAGTTTATAAGAACTGATTTTTAAGTTGACAGCAGAAAATCAATTTTAAAATTACCTTCATTAATTGCTTTATGAAATGATTAGCTTGGAAATATAGTTTATTCAGTAAATTGCAAAATCCATATTTATTAGTCTTAAGGTTTTGTACACCAGAAAAAGTACACTATGAAGGAAACTGTCCACATTCACTGCTTTCTTAAGAAAGTACCCAACTACTGACATGTTCTGATTGTATATGTAATTAGTTGTTGAAGGCCTGAATTTAAGAAAAAGTGAATATGAATAATTTGTCAGAATTTTTCTTGCTAGTTTTGGTTTTAACATTTACTTTTAACAATGATGAACCAATAACATAGCAATATTTTACAGATAAAAAACTTGCTGAAAAATGATTATATATTAACATTACTTGATTAAAGTTAAATGAAGAATATAAAGAGAAAAGAATAAAATTTCTCAAGGCCAATAATTCATTAATATCCAGTATTGACAATGGTAGTTTGTAAACATGACAAAACAAACAAAGGAGAGAAACTTTAAAATCATATTTTCTTGGGCTGGTGACACACACACACACAAGTTTATATATGAGCTTTAAATAATATTTTCATAAATATCAGGTAATACTGATTAAAATGAAAAAAAAAAAAAAAAATATTTAAACCCAAAAAGTGATTATCACTAAGGTCGAATAGATAAAGGAACATTAATAAACTCAAAGTTTTAATATAGTTAATTTCTCAAAAACTTAAAAATATAGTAAAGAAAAAAAAGAAAAGAAAAAGAACAAAAATAGAGGAAAAATTATCGAAATGAAATAATGTGTCTATGAATGATCATGCACTGTGACTACAAAGTTCAATTTTATCATGAAACCTAATTTAGTCAAGATGGCTCCCAAATATGCTGAGCAGTCCAAAGATGAAAGAACTAATGATTTTTTCTATTAAATTATAATAATTAATAACATTTGTAAGCAATTTTTTTTTATTCAGTACTCAAGTGAACTTAAAGTTCCCATTTTATGTTAGTGAATAAAAATGGTTCTTACCGTGAAGATATCTCAGTTTTTCCATGAGCAGTGTTATTTGTCAAGTATTTAAAATTGGTCTTGATGCAAAAGCAATTCTTTTATATACAATTCCCACTGTGATCAGTTCACCTATATACTTAAGGCAAAGTATATAAGAGCAGTTTATTTAAAAAGACTTAAATATTTGAAATTGTGCTTATAAAACATAAAAGAAACTAAGTGAAAATAAGAGAAATTTTAATAAAAAATTATCCCTTTGTGAGCTATGAATCACAGAATCAATGTTTCAATTAAATTTAAGTCTTAATCGATAAAATATCAATGAACAGTTAAAAAAAAAAATTGAATCCAAGTTGTTTTTTTTTTTTTAATTGACATTTATATAATTTTTGAAGTCTTAAAACCATATATTAGCAAATACATAACTATACTGAAAGCAAACAACAGTACTGCAAATTTGTCTTGAAAAAATATAATCCTAAGTTATAAGAAACCTAAAGAAAGATTTGCAAAAGTTTGTTGTTTTCTAAAATAAATCACTTCAATTTAATTTTCCTGATTGCATGGATAGGATATATCTACCATATTTAATGACATAAGATGTGAGTGGTGGGGAGGCTAAATATCAAGATATCTAACAGTACTTATATGCAAAGTTGAGGTACCTTGTTATATATTAGTATCCAGACACTCTAATAGACAATACTTTTACATGGCTCATAATAGCAACTGCAAATGGGAGAGAGGTCTTATATATGATGAAATACCCAATCTCTTTTCATTTCTTTTTCAATTTTCATAGCAAACAAAATGAAAACAGCAGACAATACAAAATTCTAAACAATTTTCATCCTACAGAATTTAGTATACAAAAAAAAAAAAAAAAAAAAATCAATGCAAGTAAAATCAAATTTATAAACCAATACATTTAGCTGTTTGTCTCTGAATATCTAGTTTGTTCTTGATGATGTTAAAGATGTCGAGTTTTGCAATTCTTGAAATATTTTATTTAAATTAATGCAATTTAATGTTAAGTGCAAATAGCTTCAGAGATTTCTGTGAATTGATCAAAGCAGTCATCGCCAAGGATAGTTTAATTAGATTAACTCTGAAAATATGTAAATTAGTCAAGTGCATGTGCTTCCGAAAATTATGCAAACTTATTCATTAATATTCAAATTACTGCTCCGAATATGTGAATAACAGATTAGCCATTGTAGCACCAATATGCAAATTATAAAAGTAGACACACAAATTAGTTTCATGAAAAATGCAAGCACTAGCAGATTTTTCAATGAAAATTTTCTGATAAATAAAGCTTCTTTCAGCTGCTGTAATGTGACAGGCTGGGAAATGAGAAAATTTTACATTCTCTTTCATTTTGTTTGTCTGTTCATATTTTTCTTCTATGAGATGGGGAGGGGCAATTAAATTCAAGGACAAATACATTTGTCCTCAAACCATAAATAATCTAGTGTTTATATATTTTTCAATAAATAAGTATTTTTTAAAATAAAATATTTCACTTTAGGATTAATAATTACATTCCATACAGAACAAAACATGATAACAATTAAGTATATTAACAAGCATGAAAATTATAGGGAAAAATAAATATTTGTTGAATAAATAAATGCTTTTTCATAATTTGGCTACAGATTTAATGTATCTATATAGAATCTATCATTTCTATTAGAAACTTATTGAAAATTCACACATGTGTAAATACTTAAAATAACATCTTATAAATTTAACCCAAAACTAAATTTAACATTTTCCTGTATATAATAAAAAGAAATTTAATACAGTAAATTTGACAATTTTTGAATGATTTTAGTTTTAAAATATCTGATATTTATTCCACTTGACTACAATATTGTTCTCCAGTACTGAATTATCATTTAAGATGCATTCTAAAAAAAAAAAAAAAAAAGAAAAAAAAGTCATTAATATAATTAGGAATTATGGATTTTTTTGAAGCAATCAATATAGATGACTGAAAAAGAAAATGTTTGCTTTGAAGTCAACGAAATTATGACTACTGTCAGAGTGTCCTACATAATTTGTATCTTCAAAAAAGCTGAATTACAACTGAAAGAGTTTGTAAAGTAATTTCACTTGCTTACAAAGTGAAGCAGTTATTTTTGTCAAAACTAAAAATGCAAGTTATCTGTATAAATGAATTTTCCAATGCACAATAGCCAAATATATTGCCCTCTATTAGAAAGTAAACTGATAACATGGGCCAAAAAATGAGTTTATAACATTATATTTTGTTTCAAACATTACCAGCACTTTAAAACCCCATCTAATACTTGGCATACTAAATTAAGAACAGATGTAGGGGACTAATATTTGTAAGAAGCTTAACCCATTAATGCCAGTTGTCTCAAAATAAAAGAATGGATATTAATGGATTATAGGTACAAATCTATAATTAATGAACCTATAATTAATTTTAAATTTAAAAGTGAGCATTATGTTAGCAGGAAACCAATGATACATCTATGATGATCAGATAAAAAAAAAAAAGTTAAAAAGTAATTATTTTATGTATTCTTCACAAAGAAAAAAAAAAAAAAAAAAAAGCAGTGATTAAACCTTTTTAAGAAATGCTAGAAAATTAGTTACATTTTACACTTCTATTTAAGAAAAATTATCAGGTGGTGATTAAAAGTGATTTCTCTAAATATACTGTTGGATTCTAAAAACCTTTTCAATCAACACTTTATCATTAAATTAAAATTTGTAACATGTTTTCTAATAATCACTAAGTAAGTTTAGATATATTTGGACAAGTAAGAATTTTATGAAAATATATTTTCTTCATTCACGTATATTTTATCCAGACTAGAATGTTTTTTTTATCAGTGTCATTAGACTGAGTAAGTTTAGAAGTTGATAAAATGTTCCAATACCAAACTTTTGTGCAGCCTGTAAATTGAAGTTATCTGCATGCAATTAATGTCTTTTCTAAACTAACTATTTTGGGCATTTAAAAAAAAAAAAAAAAAAAAAAAAAAAAAAAACTAGTGTTGCTAAAAGCAAAAAATTTATTTCAATTAAAGAGAAAAAAAAACACACTAAGTTGTATTAACCTTAACCACAGTAGTAAAATTTTCATCCATCCCGCTCTTTGAAAATTACAAAAAACTTACAAAGATTGAAATATCATTAGTAATATTAACAAAATATTATCCAAATAATCTTGCCACTATTGGTTTCATTAATATATATATAAATTTTCACTGGAAAAAAAGGAAAGAAAAGTAATTGTAAAATATTTTCAGAAAAAGAATTTCCTTAGATTTGATGAAATGGTCAACCTGAAAACTTTTCAGTACATCTTCATTCAATTGAATTCACTAATACGCAATCTAGGAGATCAGCAGAATTTGCAAGTTGCAATGCAATTTACATAACCTATTAACATTAAAATATTAAAAACATTTACATTGATACAGTAGAAAGCAATATAACAGAATTTTGCAGAAGTTAAAATTTGCATTTGATCTAACCAAATAACTTACAATGTGGATTTGAAATGTTATATCTGAAAGCATATTGCAAAAAATAAACAAAAAGTTAATCAAATTTCAAAACAAAACTATAGCAAAATAAGTGCTGTAAACCAGAAATAAATGCCAAATAACTTATTAAAACGTTTTTAACATCTCAATTCTCTTGATAAATTAAAATTTAGAATACATACAAATGATTATTGAGTGGGCAAAACCATCAATAAATTTATAGTCAATGTGCACTTGATTAGCAGAGTCAGATCCAAGCCATCTGAGTGAAATAGTGAAAAGCAAGAGATAAACGAGTGTATAAATGGATGAAAACTTGTTTAGAAAGTGCGATTGCCTGCAGACAAAATGTCACTTCCTGGCATCTCTCCAAAGCACTC
The DNA here is from genome assembly GCA_964036315.1 of Acanthosepion esculentum. Lineage (NCBI taxonomy): Eukaryota > Metazoa > Mollusca > Cephalopoda > Sepiida > Sepiidae > Acanthosepion > Acanthosepion esculentum. Next base: position 41,163,693 of record OZ038485.1, read on the forward strand.
TTGTCCAACACGTGGCTACTTGGAGTTATGATGTGCCAATACTATAGCTAATCTACTTGTGCTCATATGACACAGCAATGATCTAAGCAGATGACAGCTTCCCTCTATGTTGCTCACTTAGTTAATTGAACAGAAAGTGTCCTTAATTGAAGGAAAATTCATTGCATAATTTCTTTAATTCAAGAGAAAATTTACAAAAACAAAAAGAATTTTCAGGATTACATTTTAGTAAATAGGGAAACTTGAGATGAGGAGTTTTCAATCATTCACAAAACAGAAATGAATTATTTAATTTTAATTAAATTATCTGATTGTGTTTTTAGTCTACATTCTTTTTGATGGATATTCAGATATTTCAACTGTGCAAATTCTAAAAGTGCAAACACAAGTTATTAATAAAACAAAGTCCAAAGAAAGCAAAAAAAATATTTTTAAATAAAGAAATAAAACAGCTTAAAATATAAAAATTCTTTTTTAACATCAAATTTATAAATATAACTACATTTTTTGAATCATTCAAATACATATAAGCTAATATTTACATGCACAATTATTAAAACAATGAGAGGAAATCCATAAACTTGTAAATCACATCATACATTATTAACAATAATCATATTTATCACATGAATACAAAAGAGTTTAAAAGAAAAAATACCAGAATGGTTGAGGTTGTGTAAAGTGCTTACCATAGTACTGGTTAATAAGTAATAAAGTTTTCTGTTTCTACTGAACCTTTTTTTAATGTTTATTTTGTTTCTTGGTGTACTAAAAAACCCACACCAATAACTCCAATGAGTATTCTCAGGTGACACAAAGATGATATATACAAACATAGGAACAATGCTCCCCACTCAATAGAAAGTAACAAAATTTATTAATGACAGGGTTACTAAAGCAATTAGAACCTTCCTAAAGACTTTAAGAACCTTTGCCTGTTTACATTTTTAATTCAGTATATGCTTTACAGAAGTGTAACAGCAAGGTGGCAGGATTGTTTGAATAGCAACCAGGGCCAAATCAAGGGGAAAAGAGAGGACATTCACATCACTTTTGGGGTAACTGCTAAACCTTTTTCCATCAACTAACTCAATTTCTGGCATGTATTTATTAGGTTTCTGTGGTTTGAATTTTGCACAGTACTACTTCATGTCCCTTCATGACTGTCAACGTCCTGAAGGGACATGACAAGTTGTTTCAGAAATATAGGTCAATCAAGGTAGACACTCATGCACTGACACCGTTCTGGATTTTGCACCCAACATATGCTACACTCATGATTTACATGTGTCATCATAAGTTTAATTAATTTTATTGTATAAGAATAACAGACCATTCACCTGATGTACCCAACAACATTTGGACGAATGCATACATTTTGATTTCGCCCTGCAATTTGTCATTGTGAAAATATCTTATTCTTTCCAGCTCAGTAAAATAACATTCTCAGTTTTTGAAATTATTGAATACTCATGCTTATTAAATCTTAAAATACTATTGTGAACAAAACAAGAAAAATAAATCAAATTTAAACAGTCATTTTGCAGAGTAGAATCAAGCCAAAACCCCAAATTCCGACCTTTGTGAAATAGGTTTTACTAACAGAAGTCACACACAAAAGTAAATGATATTAACAAGTGACTACTTCTCCAACTAAAGCTTATCTTGATGCTGTCAGTGTAGTATAAATGATTTAAGTTTACAGAATTCTAAAAATTTCATGCACATTTGCTAATATAAAATTTCAACAATATGTAATTTATATTCAGACTTTTTCTGAATTGTAAGATTCTACTTCCTGCTTTTTTAATGAGATGAAACACACTCATTAGTTTAATACAGATTTTCAAAGTGATAAGAACATGATAAATTTTAACAGAACTTACTAGCTAATTATATGATGGTTAAAACAATATCTAATTCTGTATTTCTCCTCAGATTCCACATGAAACTTAGAAATATATTATATATACACACACACACAATATGCATGTATATATTTATTTTTAAAGAATTATTGAATTTTATTTTTTCTTTTAATTCAATATCTTTATTACTTCAAATGTTACTTTTAGTGGATACCCGTATTTGAGTAGATGCTCTGTTTATTTAGAACAGTATTTATTTTGTTTAGTGGCCTGTACACTCGAGAAAACTTAAAGAAAATGTGCCTTCTGGCAAGATTCAAACTTGGCAGGAGAATCAGGATCTAGCATGCTTTAACCAGTCGACTACAGAGAGCTTCACAACCAAGCTAGGTTCTATTTTGCCTTTAAAGCACATTCACTTGTTCAGATTTTCTCAAAAGGCATATTGGCTCACTTTCATTTCCAAAACAAACAGATTTTCTTTATTTAATGATAAAACGTGTTCTTACCATATGAACCTACAAAACATATTCTAATATATCTTTAGTGACTAATTATTAACAAAAAAAAAAAAAAAAAAAAACCCTTTGAACCCTTCCATCACTAATCTCATCCAATTACAAGAGTTCTTGACATAATCAAGAAAGGACACAAAAAATCTGATCTATATGAAGTGGGCCAAGCTGAGAACTTTTTAGCGGGATAAATGCAGTTTATTTTTATCTATGAGTAACTCATATCATTCAAAATTTTGAAAGAATATTTGTTGACTTCATGACACTATAACTGTTCTCTTATATGTAACTAGCAGAGCTACCCAGTATTGCCAGGGATTTAAAAAGTTAATTAATCTGTAACAACAATATAACTCCAAATACATACAACTGCCCATGAGGATTTTTATAACTGTAGTCCAGTAACTGTCTAACACTTTCGCCCCAGCCCTCAACCTCCGACGTCTTACTCTCTGGGTTGAGGTGTCTACTCGGTCTTAACCGTACTTAAGGGAGTGACCGTAGGTCCCCATAGCATGCGTAGATCATTTGACTGGTCCACTGGTTTAATCCTGCTTCCTGCCCATGTTGTGATTTGTTTGATCTAGAAAGCAGAAGTGATGTTCATCTATTCACGGTTGACTGAAGATGTAGACATGGCTGGAGAGTGTGCTAAATTTAGAATGCACCAACAAAAAAATATATATATATCTGCAGAAAGCCAGACAAACAACTATTCAATGGTCGAATTGTTAATGTATTTTATATAACAGAAAAGAATAGTATAGAAAAGAAAAGTAATTGACGTAAAAACTCATACACTGGATTCTAGACACAGAGAGAGTGGGTTGTGATTAGCTTGTTGTGAAATCGTCTCAGAACGATATACAACTCTAGTGATGAAGAGATAAAGATTTGTGCGTGGCTTAAAGTTTATAGTTGCGTTCCTCCTCGGCGGTAGTAACAGTAGTAGTAATATTCGTGGTAGCAGAAGCATCGGTACTTATATTAACAGTACACATTAGCGGGAGTTTTGTTCCAATCCCCGACTTCACTTCCATTCTCCGATATCTCTCCACCTAGCTTGACTGCACTCAATGACAGAATCCAAAAACAACCTTTTGATTATTGTAGCTTGTCCGACGTTTCTGTTTCCAGTGGTAGTAATAATAGTACCAGTAGAGTCTTAGATTGTTGGAGGAGTAATTTGCTTCTTCGTACTTATATCAACAAAATATGTTAGCGGGCATTTGGTTCCAATCTGATGACACTTCCAGTCTCCGACCTCTCTCTACCCAGCTCGACTGCAGACGAGCTAACCACTCTCTGTCAACATATTTCTGTGCGCGGCTATATAGATAAACATGGCTGATCATAAATCGACCCTTGACCCGCACACGATTATCACAAGTGCTGCCTTCAACCCAAAATCATGTGAATTTCAAAGTTCCTCATAGCCTTAGTAAGTTCTATTTCAAATTTTAACTGATAAAAATTATCTCGATCCTCTTCCATTGTCTTCCTAATGACCCAATTCCAAATGGGCTAGGTCAGATTCCCATCAGTAAACAAAATTGTTCTGATCTAATTTTGCTGTTCAAATCTACTCCAATTTAAAAAAAAAAAAAAAAAAAAAAAAAGTGTGTGTGGTTCCCAAACTCTCTCTGTTACAACTGATAGAGTCTGGCCCTGTGCATTGTTAATAGACAGAGCAAAACTTACTCATTATGCTCTTATAGGGATCCCCACTTTGCAAAAAAAAAAAAGGGGGGGGGGCATACTTACTATAGTTTAAAATCAATTTAACAAAATGAAAAATCATTCTCTAAGCTTTCTGTTTAGCTTTAATTCAAAAGGCAAAGAAATAAATTTGACCAAGTAAGCAAAATACTTTGATATTTTATCCAATCAAATTTATATTGATTGGAATAAACTTTTGTTTTCAGTAAAATTGATGATGTCTGCCATTTTGAGACATTTGTAAACAACAGTTAAATTCTCCATTTTAAAAATCTTGTAAAAATAAAATATACATTTTCCCAAATGTTATTTGGGTAAAATTAGAAAATTCAAAGTTTACTTAATCTAATTTGTAACAAATACTTTGTTTTTTTATGCTAAAAAAAGTAGTAGAAAATAAGAAAAGCATTTCTTAACTATGGTAACTCGTTTGTCAGGTATTGACAGCTGAAGTTAGAACACATTGGATGGATGAATAGAAATAACAAATTTTAAGATTACTTATTTAAGTACACAATTTTTACAAATTAACTATTTTAAGCAATCTAATATTTTATTAATTATTAGGTACTTTTAGCTTTATAGCATTATGTTTGAAGATACTTTCTGGAAAAATAAGATTTAAAATACTATTTAACTATAAAATGAATTTAAAATTTCATAACCAATATAAAAATTAATATAACAAAATTTCATGGCATTTTATTTATTATTAATTTTTATAGAATTTCACTTAAGAAATTTCAAACAACTCTTAAAACATGAATTTTTAATGATAAATGTCGTGTATATATATATATATATATATATATATATATATATAAAAAAGCATGTTTATACACATCCCAAAACAATGTAAACTTTTTACTTAATAACAGCACATTGAAAGTGAGTTTTAAGATTTAACAACTTTATAAATTATTGTAATTAAAATTGTAATAAAAAAAAAATGTAAAGATTCATTTTTCACCTGAAAAGTGTTTTTGCTGCAGACAATATTATCCTTAATATGTATTATTCATAAAAGCAATTAAAAGCTTTTCTAATTCAATAATGTCTTAGTTTTATTGGATTTTGTATTTGACAATTCAGAGCTGATTTTCAGTAACCTGTCGTTCGATTTTAGGTTGTTTGTTTTATCATTCTTCTTGTTTGTTTTTTTTCTTTATTTGTGTTTCATTAAGTTTTTATTATGCTTCATCCCTTATTTTATTTATTTTTTTAATTAATTTTTTAAATGCCTCTCAGACAGAAACAAAAATGAAACTTTTCACTTTTCTGATTTAATTTTTCTCCTTATTTTTATATCAAAATGCATTCCGCATATGATCATTATTTTCTTTTTTTTTCTCAGCTCAATGGTGAATCCCTATAAAAACAACTTTTCCATTGGTCCAAAGAAAATTTCACAGGCTCGCAACTTTCTTCAGCTCACCAGTCAATCTCTTTGAACTCAGTTTTCATTGGGCCAAAGAAAATTTCACACGGGCTTGCGAATATCTTTCCGTCTTTTTTCTCAGCTCACCTGAATTTGAAAGGAGTGAGTAAAAGGAGTTATTTCATACTCACATTTAGCTGATGGAAAATGAGGACTAAAAACAGAACGTGGATTTTACTGAAGTTTGGTGTTTATCGGTCTCCAATTTTTCTTTATAAAAAGACGTGCTCAGTCATTGTACAAACAAACACAATCTTTCTTTTATATATTAGATAACTACTTAAAAAAAAAAAAAAAAAAATTATTTACACACATATTACAAATAATAATCTGAAAACTTCTTTAAGCATGTTAATCAATGTCAGCAACATTTGATGTCAGCTCCACTAACAATTCTAAAAAATTTATTGAATTGTTTTATTTTTGTTTTAGAGCTTATCAACCCTTTGTGGGTTATTTAAAGCTGAAACATATTTTAGATTGTAAGAATAATTTTTTTTTGAGTGAATATTGTATTTATATATATATATATATATATATATATATATATTAATATATCAATGATTTTTAAATCTACAAGTCCCACGGTTTAATTCATAGTGGAGGGAAGGAGAGAGGGGTTCATAATACCTTTCCCAAAGCTATTTCTGTGTAAATGAATGGAACTAACCCAATTGAAATTCAAAATCAGCTCTCCGATTTCTCATTCCAACCTGCTATCCTTTACACCACCGATGCATCCTATTCTAAAAGAAATAAAATACTAATCCAGTAAAATACAGATTAACATTTATATTTTCCTAAAAATCAGTTAAATTAAAAGGAGAATGTTAAAGACAATAAAAACATAAGATAGTAATCAATAACAAAAATAATGACAATGTATTTGATAGTATATGCGCAAGTTGGTGAACATTTAAGATAAAATATTCCAAATAAATGATTATTGGCAATTCCAATTCCTATCATAAAGCAAGTATATGGTCTAAGAAAAAATATTTAAGTAAAAGATTAGATCACCTTAAAAAACAAATGCGGTTTCAAGTCAAAGAGACGGGATCAACAAAAACCTATATGCTTCTCACCCTCTTTTAGTGTTGAATTTTGGATTCTATACCAGTACTACCTATTCTTCAAACACTTCCACTGTCTCCTCACCATTCTCAATCAGTGCCAGAATGAGTTAACCATAAATACTTAAGTCCCTAAGAGTGTCAGCATTGAACCATTTCTAGCAAAAGACAGTTGTACTTGGTTAGTTGCATGGTAGACCATTGACTTTTGAAGACCCTATTGTTTAGTAAGTTAGTCTTGTCAATGTAATACAGAGGCACCATAAGAGATAATGGGGTTTCCTAATAAGACACTTGCCTCTTGAGTGAATGACTATTTCAAAATGGGTAACACAGGTTGCTGACAGGCTTTCTCTGTGCCACATGATTTTTCAGGTAACCATCTTTGCCGAATCTATACACAAATTCAGAGTAGAGCCAATGCTGTAAACTTGCTGTTACTTTCAGCCAATTCTACTCTATGCAAGACCAGTTTTTAACCAGTGATACTGATTAAAAAAACTGGTCTTGTATGGATCTTCCCAATCACAACCCATGCATTGATGTAGAGTTCCCACTCGAATCCTTATTCATGAAGTAAAGCTATGATGATAGCTACCTCAAAGCCATTCACATTGGTAATCCACTAACATCAGACATGTTTAAAACAGTTCCTATTCATTTTTACATTATTCACATTGAAAACTGTCAAGCCAACGTAAATGCTTAAAGATTGCATCTTTCTTTTTGTTTATATACAAACCATTATTCACACGTAACCTATAGCTTGCTTCATTGAATTTTATCACTGACAAATCATTTATAATTCCAAAGATATTCTGTTTGAACAAATGATGTCCTGCTTAGTAAAAAAGAAATTATATATACAAGCCTGGCTCTGTAATATATAGTATAAAGTCTTAGTTAATGTATACAATTAATTTATTTAGAAAGAAAACAAATTTCAAAATAAGGTAAAAAGATGCTTGTGATAAAGTTTGACATTTTAAAAGTTTTAGTTTTATATTTTACATATTTTTTCAATCTGTGCAGAAAAATTGATAACAAAAAACACCCCCCAATCCCAAAACACTAAGCATGCTTTGATATTGAGAAAACTGAAATAAAATTGAAGGTTCATTGGATTAAACTGTCAGTGATCAAATTTTAATCCAAATGAAACAAAAAAACAAGGATTAACTTTCATCGTAAGAGATCATATCTTGCATTTCACATTATACAGTCCTGTTATTTATTCTTTCAATGGTCGATGAAAGAACATATTTCCACTAAGATGGGGAAAGTCAATAGGACTAAAAGAAAAAATTCTTTTCATTATAAGTAGCAAGATAAGCTGTTAAAACACAGGACCAACTAAGTCTTGTGCTGATTTGATCAAATAAAAACCCTATACATATGATTTAATCAAGCTTCAAACACACAATTCTTTACAATGTAAAATTACTGGCTAATTTAATGTTCCACAAAGAAAAAAAAAATGTATGATTTAGTATGTCACTTGTTGTTGGATCCCTAGAATAGCTGTATATCTAAAAACTACTTCTTTGCATAAGTCTCTAAACATATAAAAAAAAAAAAAAAAAAAAAAAAAAAAAATCATTCAAATTTACTTTTTCAAAATTTATTCCAAAATTCAAGTATGTAAATTTATTCATGTAATGGCATGATTAGTTTAAAACTATCTTTTAAAATAGTGCACAAAAATATTTTTAATTTCGTGTGATTGAAAAAGATGGTCCATGCAATTTAAATTTTAAATATAAATACTAGTGATCTGTATCATCTACGAGTATAACAACTGACTTGCTTGAACAGATTGACACAAGTTGTCATATTGCCTAATCAAATTAAGTTTACAACCACAAACTAGATATTTTTTAAAAATATTAGGTAAAAATCATATTTAGGTAGCAAACATTTAAAAATATCCTAATACCCCCAAATTTGATTAGGAATATTGAACTACAAGTCCACAGTTCAATACTGTACAAAAAAAAAAAAAAAAGCACACACAATTCAACCAGTTCATAAACAATGATTATTTATGAAATTTAAAAATGTAATTTATTTATATTGAAGAAAAAATATGTAAGTTTTCAAATACATAAAAAGACATTTACACTTTTTTTTAACGCCACACTTTCAATAAGATAATTTAGAGAACAACACTGAAATCATAACTTCTTCCATGTACATTTATTTTTAACTTTAATTAGCACATCTTTAAATGTGCGTACACATGATGCACATAACAAAATGTGCTAATAAAAATGTATGCCACAGCTATATACATTTTGACTGGAAGGATGCTAGTACTAAGCATAAAAACAAATCTGGTAAGGAAAATAATGTTTCATTTTTATAATCAATTGAATAATTTTAAAATGAGAATTGATATTAGCAAACAACAAACCCTTTAAGTAAAAATAGTTTCAAAAGCCGTAGTAGTAACAGTACAAAAATGACATGTTATACAGTTGTATGACCCCTCCCACAACATGTATTGTATTGGAATATGAAATATCTATAAAAAAAAACAAACAATAGTCTCAATAACCCATGAATGCCGACATTCCTCAAAATGGAACGATGGTCATAGATAGAAACCTATAATACAGGATTTTTAAAAATCTATATTTATATCTGATTTCTTTTTTTTTTTTTTTTAAATCTATTTACTATTACCGGATTTTAATTTTTATATTGATGGGTTAGGCATAAATCTGTCCCTTATTCATCAGCTAACAGACTGACTTGGATGATTCATTTCATATGGATTTTGAGAAAAAGATCTGTCAGGATAACAAAGCTGTATGTGATCAATCAAGTGGAAGGAGTAAACAAAACAAAAAATGTGTATGACTTTTTTTGAGAATTATAGCTTTTTTTTTTCAACGTTAATCTTGTTTTTTATCGTTATTCTGTTTCTGTAATAACATAATTGAACCAACTGGTTCAATTTTCCTTGACTTTCAACTTGATATATTCAATTGGTTATTACAAAAAACTAAAGCATTTGAGAAACTCCTGGGTTAACTTCAACATTAATTTTGTTAAGCATCCGAATCTTTAATTTCCATATTTTTCCTCAGCAAATCATAGACTTTTCACTCCTCAACAGTCTTTCTACCTTGAAGACTGGCGAATATTTGTTCTTAAAAGTCAACATAACTTCATAAATATTTATTTATCGACTTTAAAGGAAAAAAGAAAAACAAACAATTGATATGTTTATTTTTTGTATCAGTAACTGTGCACTGCAACACATTTTCATTTTAGTGATCTTATTTGCAACATTTGTCAATACAACTTAAATAAATGTAATTGATCACATTTATTTATTTCACAAAAAAAAAAAAAAAAAAAAATCAATGGAAATATTTTGGCACTTGTTTAAAAAAAAAGATTTCCTAATAAAACCATAATCCAAGGTTTCGTCTTTGCACTGAAATATGCGTTTCAGTGGAAAGACTTCATTAAAAAAAAAAAAAAAAAAGGTTTCTCGTGTCAAAACATTTGTAAGTCTCTATAATCAAATATTTAAGTGCACTATGTGCAAATATTAGTAAAAAAAAAAAAGTCCAATACTTGTGTTGTCAATTGAAACCACGAAATAAATATATAAATAAAACAGAACAATTATGGCATGATATAAAAGTTTTTGAAAAATGTAAGCTATTAGTATTAATAAAAAGGTATTCTAATAAAATAAAAAGAAAGCTACAATTTCCAAAATATGTGATACTGACTAAAAAAAGTAAAAGTTTTAGATACAATTCATTTCTAATCCACGATAATAATAATAAACAGATTGAAATTTTAACAAAAATCCAGCTACAAGAGACTAAAGCAGTATTAAATAAACCGATACCATTTCTTTTCACTTACTGGATGATTACAATATTTCTGAGCCACAAAACGAAACAAGTCATAAAAACAAAATTGAAAAAATGTCAGCCACTACAATTGAAGCCAAAAGGACGAAATTAAAAAAAAAAAAAAAAAAAGCAAGCCAAGTACATGTGGTTGCGTATATATACGGCTAAAAAGATAACAAATAATACTTAAAAAAAAAAAAAGAAATCTAAAAGTAAATCATATGAGCGAGGGTAATTTTTTTTTCTTTTTCCGTTCGACTTCATTCCGAAAATTGCCTGGGGGCAAAGACAGCCAACAACACGCCTGAGCCGTAACAACCGTCACTGTCATGGCCACCATCTTTGTACGAGTGTGTTGTTTACATATCCGGTCTAGTTTTCATGGCTGGGACGACCCCTTCTCCAACATGCACACGCAAATAGAGAACACGTCTAAGAACTTGTCCTTGGATTTATCTTTCTTCACAATCCCCGACGACCGATCGACCGTCCAACCAACAACACCATAAATGTTGCTCACCCCCCCCCCCTTTTTTTTTCCTTCCTCTCCATCTCCTCCGTCACACCACTAAAGAAAGAAAGCACCTCTATGTTTTCCCCACGTTCCACTTGTAGTAGAGAAATTTAATACAACGATTAATTCTGTTTCATTCACCTTCGGAAAGAAAAGCCAAAAAATAGTATGAAATGAAGTGAAAAATAAAAAATGAATTAATTGCAATAGTAAAGAAACTAGAAGGTAATGCTTCAATTTAAAAATGTTTTCTCCTTCCACTTTCATTTATATATTTTTTTTTAAATACCGGTTTTTATTTTATTTCACCAGAAAAAATATTGCGATAACAAACGTTTCTATTTCCTCAAACGAAACAGAATCTTGCTATTTTATTTGGAAAATAATCAGTAGACAGAAAGGAATAACTCTTAGATTGTTCCAGGCGAATAACTTAAAAATTCACATGCCAATAAAACTAAAAAAGAGAATGAAAAGGAAGAGAGACGTTGTTGTTTATGTTTACAAGGCGGCTATCTATATAAAGACAGGATCAGATTTTAATTATAGAACACTTTAACACTAACACTGTTAACTGGATTTATTTTAATTCTCCTCTACCTACTCCAAAGAATTATTTTAAAATATTAGTTCCAAAAAAAAAAAATAAAATAAAATTTTAAATTATGGAGGAAAATAAAAAAATTTTTACGTCCAAACAAAAATTTCATTCTCGCTGTAAAATTAGAGCGAGGTATGGCGCGGCAAAAGGAAATTGATATCTGATTTTTTTTTTGGGTTTAAAAAGATCTGGGTAAAAAAAAAAAAAAAAGTCTTAAAATGAGTAATAATATTCTCTAAAAGATTACAAAGATTTAAAAAAAAAAAAAAAAAAAAAAAAAGCTGAAGTCTGATTTACCTTGATGTCAAGATACCTTATTCGTCGAAAATAAAAGCAGTGGTATGCAGATGGGGAAACAAGATTTTGTTATGGAAATGAAAAGATATACATATCGATGAAAATTTATAGTTGTTGAATATCCGAAAACAGGTCCACAGAATCCAGTTTCGCCATCCCACTCATTCAATAATGATCTCGTGTTATGTACTGAATACTCGCTCGAAATGCAGCATGGCTACCCTCCTCCTTTCCTTCCGTCTTTATTATCTTTCTACCTCAATTTTATCTAGCATACCTGTCCTACAAAATTTACCTACCCAACCTTTTTCTTGCATTTCTCTAACAATCTCATTTAAACTGTGGGTGTTCATCGTTTTAAAAGCCAGAAAATAGAAAAAAAATTGTGTCACAGGATAAATTATAAAAACATGTGGGTGTATAACTGTAAATTAAAACCAACGTGTTAGTGTTGTGTGAAGAAGAAATCGAAACTTGGAGGAAGAGAAAATATATTTTTTAAAAATAGTTGAAAAATATTGACGACGAGAATAAAAAAATGACAGGTCAAGAAAATGTGTAGCAGGAACAGGCACACACAGAAAATATTAAAAATCAATTAGCAAAAAGAAATTACATGCTAACTTTCAAATTTAAACAGTGCTACAACAATAACATACAGTACACTACAGTTACACCCTTTTTAAACACTAAAACAGAAGTTATTACATACAAATAAATTATTTATTCTAACAAAAACCAAATCCTTAGCAGACACACTAAAAGCGATTCTAAAGAGAAAACTACAACACCTAAACTGTTTAGGCTAACATATTCACATTTATTTGTAGACACACTACTAGGAGACATGCATAGAGTAGCACTACTATGATTTTTTTTCCGTCGACATGCTGAAATCAATTTTGTCTCCAAAGACACCCCCCTCCTATCTTCCAGGAAGCAAGAGATGAAGGAATGGTGAACGTGAACGAGAAACTTATTGATGAACGAACACACACACACGGCGAGGGTACACAAGCAGACACAGCAGCAGAAATAAATAAATATATATATAATCAGGAGGGCAAGAAGGATTTTTTTTTTTACTTCAATGTACACCTCTATGATATGAAGCTCTCTCTTTTCGTCATGTTGATATAACATGGCGTTCAAGGTCCACCAGGAATTCTGTGGAAAGTTTTTATTGGGCAAGGTAGTAGTAGTGTTAAAAAATGACTGGTTAATAATTCACAGTAAAAACAGAATTTAAAAGTAAAACTATTTTGCCACTTTTCTGAAAATGCCGTTTAATTCGGGGAAAGATTACTTTTTATGTGGACATTCATTAATTAACCAGCATTATTTGATAATTAATTGAAAAATATTTCAATATGAATGGAAGATTTTTTTTTTTAATGTTCATAAAATTTTTGAACATGTTCTTATCAAACAATTTACCCACTTTCTTTTTCATTGAATCCAATTGGCAAAACTTCTCATTTACAAAATTTTATTTTATTTGAATTATTTCTTAGCTTTGAATTTGACAAATTTGTTATCGAATGAATAATGGAAATATTCTTTACTATTAGGAAAAAAAAAAAAAATTTTTTTTTAATTTCCTATTGTTGAGAGAAGGAAGTTCACTTTTGGACTTCTGATCACTTGTGGATGATATAAGCTAAGCATCTCTTAAAATTGTATTTTATTTTAGACATCAATGTTTAAATAAAAAAATGTTTAATTTCTGTTACAGAGGTCAATGAAAAGATAAAATTATTTGTTTAAAGTTAATCAATTATCGCTAAAAAAAATAAAAATATATATTGGAATTTCAGTTAATGTTCTCATTCATTGGAAATCTAAAACAGAAAATTAAAACAAAAATAAATCCACCTAAAGTTTGCCTCCCTGCCATAAAGAAAAAAAAGTTATTTGCGCTTAAAAAAGCGCAAAACTACAAATAATTGAAGAAAGCTAAAGATGAAAGAATACAGCCCACAAGTTTAAAATATCTATTTTCAGTATTCTCGTTTCACTGATACTTATTTAGAAAAAAAAAAATGAGGAAATTTTTTTTTATGTGGAAATGGCTGACAGTTTTTCACGAATGAATGACAGACACCTGTCATCATAGTGAAGTCGCTTTTTTTTTTTTGGTAAATGGACATGAAAAGATGCTATTTTTCCCTTGTAGCTTATGAACGAACAATTAGTTTGAATGTAAATAATTTATAATGAAAATAAAAAAAAAAAGTAATTACAACGAAGAGGAATATCGAACAAGAAAAAAATCTCAATCATTTTGGAAACTAAAAGCAATGTCACAGAAATCAGTCTCGAACTTATGTCAATTTTGTTTTTGTGTGTCACTGTAAAATATAAATGTGCAGAAATGCTACAAATATAAAAAATCCAGATTATCTTTATTATTAAAATAGTTTTCTTCAATTGTTTTGGAAATAAAACTGGTGAACATAATTTAACCGAGCAATATTTTTAATTTTTCAATTTTCATACAGAAGTGCTGTTGATAAGAAAATGATTTCTTTGAATATTTAATTTCCTTTCATTTTTTGTAAATAATTTTAATAAAAATAAAATTTAAAAACAAATTATTTTTTTAGTATCTTGTGTTTGGACATGGTCAATGATAAAAAAAAAAAATAAAACCTCAGGGATAAATTTAAAAAAAAAAAAAAAGGAAAGAAAAATCAGCCAAGAAAATGGAAGCAAAAATGTTTGAAATTCTTTAGAAAAAACTATAGCGGAGGTTAAAAAAAAAAAAAAATTAACAGTACAAAGTGCTGAAAAGTCCTCGGCCCGAACCAAAATGTTTAAGGGACTTCTTGGTTGGGTTGAGAGCTTTTCAGCACTCAACCTATCTTAAGAGGATGTAATTGTCTTTACTTTTTTAATTATTAAAAATAAATTATTTTAAGCCTAAACGATTAATCATTTATATATACAAAAACAAAACAAAACAGGACACCTACAAAAATAGACGGATAAATAAATAAAAACTAAAAAGAACATTATTATTATTATTATTATTACGACATATTCGGTCGATAGTTGTTCACACCAGACATTGTTACACACACTAAGTCAGGTATTGCGTGTGTAATTATACAAAAAAAAAAAAAAAATTTATTTTTTTAAAATTTCATTTTTAATATACGATTTTAAAGTGGAGATAATATGCAAATAAAAGAGACAGCGAAATAAATTGTTTGGAAGAGATATTCCATCATAAAGGCATGTTGACATTATTAATCAACGGATATACACGTGGATTATCATTCATTCGCACAATAATAGGAACAAAGTAGTAGTCGAGAAGTTTTAGTTGTGGATATTAATAGATCCTGGTTGTAGGCTAAATTTCTTCCAGCTTTCACCACGGCTTCTTGGATTGCTTTTTGTTTCACTCTCAGAAAAATACTACACCACTCAAGAAAGAAAAAAATAAATAAAAACGACTGGGTATTTAATTATTCACATATTTTAAAATACTTTTATTTGTAAATAAGAGGACCGTAATTTCAATTGCACAGTTACTACAGGTGACCTCCTAAGTTTTTTTAGCATTCATTCGTTCCAGTTTTAGGAGAAAGCATCGAGGTCTTCCTGGATGAGGAAGAGGATTGATTTAAAACATGCGAATGAATATGAGAAAGGGAAATTAGCATAAAATGACTGAACTTCAATATTTAAAATAGGTTATTATTAATAATTATAGTAATAACTCCACTCATTCGTGAGCGGCCCCGAATGTTATTTTTATTGTGCACATGTGATGATGAAGCACCGAGATAATTCTCGTGATTCGTATTATTGTGGGTGTGAAAGAAGAAATATATTCATTTTTTTTTTTTAAAACGTTAATTAATTGTTATAAGCAGATGCATTTAAAAAAAAAAAAAAAAATGGTGCAAAAATCTATAAAATAAAACTGCGCGATATTAAATGCGATTTTAGAATGACAAAATGAACGTTAAATAAATGTGTATATATAGAGTTATTTATTTTTTAAAAGTTTGAAACCGGTTTTATAAGGCTTGAAAAATTTATACAACTTATAAGAAATTAAGTATTTTTATTTATTTTTGCTTTTAATTTGCAAATTTTTTTTATATCATTCATTCAAAATAAGGATTTCAGATCACGATAGATTTTTTAGTAGCATTCATAAATGGTACTAAATTTTATTATAAAAAGTCAATTGCAGATATTTTAATAAAATTTAAATTAAAAATTTCAGTTAAGGCCTCTTCGTTTTCTTCAATTAACAACACGCGGAAGGCAAAAAGCCAACAGAAACAATGACAACCATTTTTATTATGATACAATAATAACGAACACAGAACAAAAGTATAAAAACGTTTTTTTATGTATTTTTTTAATATTAATAAAAATACTAAAGGGGCATAGTCTTCATTTTGATTGCCTAATATGTTTAATCGTAGCAACGATTTTGCTAGACAGCCATTTCGTCTTACCTGGGCCCTAAATAAAACATATCACAAAAATGGACACGAATTGGGGGAAAGTTATACTACATAATTTCAATAGCAACTGATCCCTGACTTTACTATCATACTTGACTCATAACTACATACATTGTACGGAGGAAATATTATTGTATGGTTTCCAGTGTGAAACATTGATCCTAAACGGGTGGTTCGTATAAAAATGGCCAGATACATGATTTTATTCTACAAAATAGTTTCAAATTTAGTTTATCGCCTATAGAAAGAAAGTGAAATTTGAATTAAAAAAACAAACAAAAAAAAAAACGAAGCCATGAAACATTTTAAAAAAAATCTAAATCATTAATCAAGAAATATACATTTTTTTTTTTTTAGAAAAGAAAGAGACAAAAAAGAAAATAAGAGTAAGAGTAACAAACTCGATTGAACGAGTGAGTGCGTGTGTGCGTCGGGAGTTTAACCAAAACGTTATTTGAACATACTTCAAAAAGATTTTTTTTAGATGTTTTTTGCAGTCGTTACGGCGTTAATTTGTCTTTTCGTCTCCTGCTCGAGATCAAAGTATAGTAATAATGGCATTAATCAGGCTCTACAGACGAGAAAAATGAAGCTTGAAAGAAAAAAACTAACACAGATACAGAGAGGGATAACAAGACATAGTAAGAGGGGAAAAACATGGGCGAAGAGAGAGAAAGAAGAGAGAAAAACATGGAAGCGAAGGGGAGGTAAGAGAAGAAAACTCACAAGATGCCATAGAAAGAAAAATGGTTTTTTAAAAAACACAGACCAGCTAGGAAAAAGAACAAAAATCCACAAATTCTAGCCATTGGACTAGTTCCGATAGCTTCCGATCAGTGACCGGGATCTCCAACGGACATTTTCTGACACACTTACCTCTATTTTAAAGGGTGTACAGGGTGGCATAATCGCGTAGTTTTGTACCACTTCACCTCGCCGTCGCCCATAATATTATTGACAGTCCTTCCCGCCGAGCAATTTCGCTATGCGCATGCCCATTTTTTGATAATTAGGAAACACTTCTTCTCCTACGCCTTCTTCCTTTTCATTTTTACTCGCGTTTCCTGCGTCTCCCCTCACGATGTTCTTCTGTCTGTCTATTTCGGGAGACAGGAAGAAGAAAGAGTAACGTACTGGACCCAAGTAAGGAAAGCAGCCAGGTGCCTTCTATAGCACTGGCTACATAGACAACAAATACAAATTTA
Organism: Acanthosepion esculentum; assembly: GCA_964036315.1. NCBI lineage: Eukaryota > Metazoa > Mollusca > Cephalopoda > Sepiida > Sepiidae > Acanthosepion > Acanthosepion esculentum. The sequence continues at coordinate 41,181,291 of OZ038485.1, forward strand.
TTTTGTGTGTGTGTGTGTATATATATATGAAAAAATAAAAAAATTAATTAGAGTCGCATGAATTTCCAAATGAGAAAAATGGTCTTAAAATTTTTAGATATTTTAAAGATTGAAATTTAGGAATATAGAAATCCTAGATGATTAAACAAGTATGACTTAGATTTAAAAAATGTATATTTCTGTTATGATAAAACATATAAAGCTCTTTATTTTTTAAAATGAATATTGAAAATAAATTACAGAAAAGAACAATCATATTCACCAATATAATTTGATGAGTAGATATATATGG
>OZ038485.1:41186582-41201582 GCA_964036315.1 Acanthosepion esculentum
AAAAACAAATCAATCAGTCAATTTTATTTATAACTCTCTCTCTCTCTCTCTCTATATATATATATATATATATATATATATATATATATATATATATTGTCGGGATTTCAAGTCCGACTGTTATGGGAAAGGGAAGGTAGAAAAACTATAATGGAAACTATTAGCATTTGAAGTGAAACTCAGCTAAGAAACAAAAGAAATGATAACAAATTCTTACTTGTAGCTGGCGTAATCTTGCGGTGGCAGTCATTTGTGTCAAATTGCAACAAAAAAACAAAAAACACTATATGTTGCGTACAAGTAATTCTCCTTGTAGTAGTAATGACAAAAATTAAAGATTTAGGACTCTTATTAACAGTTTCAGTAACACGTCCAGTCAGCTTCAAAAGAGCAAAGTCATAACAAAAGAGGAAAAAAAGTGCAGCATTTGGCTAACTGTTTTAGCATTTTATATATCTCTCTTCGAGCACATACGCAAATTTTGATTCCCCTTCAATCGGATGGAGTTGATTGGAACTCATTTCTATAAATTTTCTGTGAAGACAAAATAATATCTTTCATTATATTTTCGTCACAAGATTACAGTTGAATTCCCTCATTTCTCCCCTTCCACAAAAGTTTTGTTCAGGTAAATGCACAAAGTTTATATATATATATATAGTATTTACATTAATCGAACTATTGTCCTCATCTTTGTCGCCATATTTGTCACAACGTTTCGCCCGTTGTACGCTCCGGCCTTCTTGAGGTGGTTGGAATTTCGAACTGAACCCTTTATTTCGATCACTGGGGTAGACTGTTCTAGTTCCACAAGCCATGTTTGATGGATATCAGTTATCAGTTATCTCCTGCTAATTTACCCTCTGAAAGTTCTCCACTGCCTTAACCGGGTATTGAACTCACACTCTTTTGGGTCTGTCACTGGATCTAACCAATGCCTTTATCCACTGTGCCATGTGTCCTTTATATACATATAAAATAAATCTTAAAGAGCCAGAAACAGCCTACCTAGGTTTCACCTAAACGGATCTTCAGGGTAAGCCAGCTTTCCTAGGTGAAACATAGGAAAGCTGTCATACCAAGGTAGGTTGTTCCTGGTTTTTTAGGATTTATTTTATTTATCCCTGCTCTGCTTAGCATATTGAGCACTCTATGTTTTAGCTTTATTACTTGCTTGGGTTTTTTTCTTTGGACTAAAAACTTAAGGCACTGGACAATTTATTTCAACCTGTTCAGATGCTTCTAGTTCTTTCCTTTTTTTCCAATTTTTTTCCCTGGGTACCAATTTGTTTTGATAGTCTTACAAATTGTGCTATCCAAGGTTTTTTCCAACTGAGTATTACTAGTAATATATATATATATATATATATATATATATATATATATTTTATTGCTAAGACTGTTGCTAGGAAAGTTAGTTCACTGTGTCATGCTAGACTATTCTTCTAACCAGAATCTATCTTACACATTTATAAGTCTACTATTCGTCCATTGAATATTGTAGCCACATGTGGACTGGTGCTTCTGCTATGTATCCAGAGATTCTTGATAAAATCCAAAGAAGAATCTGCAATGTTATTGGTCCTGACCTGGCATCTTTGCTTCAATCACTTTTCTACTGCCATAACGTAGCCGTCCTGCAGATTTTCTATAAATATTTTCATGGTAATTGTTCTAATGAGCTTTCCTTTTTCGTACTTCAACTTCATGAATTTAAGTATAGTACTAAAAAATAGATAGATAATGAAAAGACTGAGATAGATAGCAAAAAAATGAAGTGTCAAAAGGACAGTTATTTCCTTGACACCAATGTTACTGTATACACTTTTGACTCTCTCAGCAATGTTTATTTACCATATCATAAAAATATGTGAACCAAGTACAATGTGATATTTATTATTTACTTTTTATAAAGAAATAAATATGAAAAGAAATCTTTTTATTCAAAAATTTTTTAAATTACAAAATTATCAAAATAATGAAACTTGCTAAAATGCAATATTTATTATTTACCATTTTATAAATAACGATGAAAACTATTTTAGTGAATTTATGTGACAAATAAAAAAAATACCCAGAAAATAAATTTTTTCAAAATTTGTAATTATAGTTATTCATTGATATGTGTTGGTTTAAATTTTCTTGTTTATAGATATTTTTATAAATTTATGAATAAATAAAATCTTTTCATATTTATTTCTTTATAAAATGGTAAATAATAAACATTTCATTATAGTTGTTTCATATATATTTATAATCTTGCAAATATAAAATTATTCTTGTATATAAGCTATCTAATAAATAAATAGTGTTCAACATCTTTGTTGTCAGTTCTTAAGAATAAAGAAAATGTATAAATCTACTTTCATATGTTTGGGTTTTATTAAAATTCTAATCATCACTTTTTAAAACAATAAACATTGCCGAAGATACAGCACAAAGGTTAAACATTGCTAAGATATATACGGTAAGTCCCTGGGTTACAACAACCCTGACCTATAACGATTCATGGTTTTGACGCAATCTCCATTAATCTTGCTTCAACTTATGCTGTTTGACTCATACAAAAGGCAGATGTGTCAGTTCCTGGTTGTACATCATATTGGATTGTTGTGCATTCACTCTCTTTCATTTGTGTTGTGCTTGTAGAAACTCATTAGCCTTCATTATGGCTTCCAAGCCGAGCATAACCTCTTCTCATGGCAGTGCTTCAAAGGAAAGCCATCACCATGGAAGTAAAATTAGACATTGTTAAATGCTCTGAAAAAGGAGAAACAGTGACAAACATTGGCTGGTTGTTTGGTTTAAGTTGTGTGACTGTCGTTTAAAACATACACATATGTATATACATATTCAGTTTCTCTGTAAGTGATAAGGACATTTTCTTATTAAACTATAAGTTGGTGTGTTTCTGATAAAAAAGAAAAACAAACATAAGTTTGTTTTTCTTTCTTCTCCAGATTTATTGCTGCTTCTGAGTACTGCAAGAGACATAAGATCTTACACATTGTCGTCCCTTCTACTGATAGCCAATGACATCACTGGTGTAGGCATATTATTATTATTATTATTATTATTATTATTATTATTATTATTATTATTATTATTATTATTATTATTATTATTATTATTATTATTATTATTATTATTATAAATAAATAAAAATAAAATATAAAATAATAATGATAATGAAAATCATAAATAAAATAAAACAATAACATAAAAACGTTGTATAAAGTAAATTAGATAAAAATTAAAAATAATAAAAATATTCTCAGCATGCAACAAAAACTGTTCCTGCCAGAAATACGGACATCGCACCAAAAGACCTTAAATTCAATATCTTCACCACAAACCTTGGTACAGGCAACATGTGTTCAACTTCTCTCTGTGATATTGCTTGTAATATTATGGAGTAAATTTTCCCTTTTATCACATGTACCATAAAACAATTGTAACCTAAAAAATACACACTAATACACACAAAAATATAAATTGTATGAAAGTAACATACAATTCATCATGCTTTTCCTGTTATTTGCATACGTTTTAATTCCTGTCAAATATGCTTTTATCTCTGTGAACACAAGGCTAATTTCTGCTGTTATGATGTGAGTGAATCCCCAACACACACACAACATTTTGGTGACCACCAACATGCATAATAAAAACAACCTATTCACCCACACTGGCAAGCAGCTTAAAACAATTCCATTTCATTATATGTACTATATTTATATCATCCATATATTTGTTTAGTCCTAATTATGTTAACATATGTCACAGAAATGAATTGTTATGTCCTAGATTGTGAATTTACTATTGCATTAGCACAGGTAAGTGTCATAAGTACTTATTCACAGGAAATCGCAAATAAGTTCCGACTTACATAGAAAATTGCATTACAACACATTGTAGAAACAGAACACTGTTGTAAGTTGAAGACCCCCTTGTGTGTGTGTGTGTATATATATATATATATATATATATATATATATATATGTCACACACTAACTTATAAGTAATTTATTTTTCTTTCTTTTTTTTAACTGATGCTTACCAGGGTTTAGATATCAATTTGAGAGTGAAATATGCATTACTTTGCCACATTAAATTTGTTACATTCTATAAACCATTGACTCTGTGAACAGATGTGAAGTGGAGTATATGAGAAGGAAAAAATGTTTGCTGAAGACTATGGAAGACCGGAAAAAATAAATGAAGAACAATTGTATTCTAATATTCAGTCACCATATCTCTTACTACTCATAGTTGAAGTATTGGCAGGCACTAGATTGTCAAGGAATGATATATCTAAAACACATGCAAATTCAATTCCTCACAATTAAAGCAACTATACTCTCATGCACTATACTATTGTTAATATTTGCTGCTGGCTTATCACCATGGCAACACAAGACTATCTGACAAAAGTATATAGATTTTTATATGTAAACTTGTTAACAATTTACAAAATTTATAATGAACATTTATATTTTTCTGTCAGAATTTCTGAGATGAGGCGTCATTATTTACATTGTTTTTTTAACTAATAGTAATTGTGAGTTCAACTCCTGAGCTGGGTAATAAAGACCTAGAATCAGTGCGAAAATGGTAAGTTTGGATCAAATATGGATCAGAATCTGACAGAATGATAAAATAAAGAACAAATAGGAATTATTTATCAATATAACATGTTTCACTTTTATTAAAGCTTCATCAGAGAATGAGATATGGAGAAAAAGAAAAAAGAAATTCTGGTATTGTTACATTTGTGTTGTTTGATTTCCCTTGGTCAATCATATTTTATGTGCATTCGACTCTTTAAACCAATCTTAGTATAATTTGTGGCATTCCAAATTCAAGGAGAGGTGATGCGTCCATCTGAAGTTTGAAGAAATTAACAGATTCCAAGCTTACCTGAAAAACCGTAAATATTGCTGTATGTATGTAAGTGTATAAAAATTCTAGTTTGTCTGTGTTGGAATTAGATGATAATATATATTCATAAGTGTGTGTGTGTATTATGTTTGTTAGTTTTTCGCATGTTAATTTTGGAATGTTTTTATGTACATACTGTTTGTTTTAGAAACAGGGTAAGCAATAACTGAGTAGTACTAAATATGCACCAGATAAGATATCCCTAGAAATGGACAGCAGAACAAGGACAATCTATCCCCATAGATTCAATTTAAAATTCCCTAAATGTTACCCAGATCAACTAGAGTCTGAAGAAGGCTGGAGGGCATAATGGATGAAATGTGATCATATCAATATTGGTCCAAATGTGAATAATGTAAATAATGAACATTGATATTTTCTTTCTTTTCTTTTCCTTTTTAATCATTTTGATGTTGAACATGAGAGTGCTATCTCTCCTTAATTTCATCTGTTGTAACCTAGAAAGGGTTACTGAATGAGGAATAACCAAAACAGAGGTTGGAAATGAAATGGTAATCTTTATAACATCAACAAAATATAATACTCACCAACGGCATGAAGTAGGTAAACCACTGCTACTAATAGACTACTTAGACAGCATATTACCACCACCCCCTACACTTACACTAGTGTTCAACATATTTATGAGGATTGGGACATACCCATTAGTGTTCATAGGTATGGTATATAACACTTTCCTTCCTTCTTTCCTTCACTGAAACCAGAGTCTCGGATGTGTCTTTTCTGTTGTTCCTCATGATCAAAGCAAAGTAGTCCATTATTTATGAGGTACTGGCAGGAAATAATGTATATGCTAAATAATTAAAAAAAAAACAGAATTATAATATCATTAATGTATCCATGCCATCAAAGATTATGTCAATTGTTAGATGGTTTTAATATTGAGATGCAATGAAACAAAGGTCTTGAAACAATGTATTGAAATTCAATGAAGCAGGGACGTAGAATTTGCAACTAAAATAGAGGCCAACGAACCATTTAATTAATCTATTCCCTTGCTACTATGCTTCTTAAAAAGATTTTTGTTTGCATGTATTACATGGTAAACATAACAACTACATGTATTTCATTATATTACATAATGAAGCCACTGAAGTGTTTACACAATTAGTTCCCTGATTATTATGGTTTCTTGTAATGAATTGTTTATAAAAAAGATTTCCTTGGTTGTTTTTAATTTTGATATCAAATTGCTAAAGTGAAAAAAGAACTTTAATTCATACAGTGAAGACCTCGGAAGTCATTTTAGAACTCACGACTTAAACAGAACTGATAAACTGTTTAGTCAATTAATTCCTTTATCATTACGTTTCTTGGAAAGGTTTTGTTCAATTAATTTCTATGAGAATCCCTTATTCTAGACTGCAATCTTATTTCTTCAAGCCTTTCTTACAAGGCACTTAGATATTTTTTTCTATTAAGTGATTGTCTTGCTTCAATTTGGTATTGAGATAGGCTTTGTTGTTACTGAATTAGTCATTCTGTTGCTAATCTTCTTTTTCTTTCAAAAGGTGTTATCATTTTGAGTCATTGTCATTGAACAAAAACCAATTTATATGATGCCAAGAGTAATCAATATATCTTAGATACCACTGATCATCTAAAAAATATAAATACAAATTTTTCTCAACAGATTAAATATAACTTGTATCAAATCTATATGCATAAACCTATAAAGATGACAAGAGAAATTTAATTTAAAATTAACATTGATAAATATTTTTAGTTCGCAGGCTAGAAGAAATTCTACAATGATGAGTATTATTACTTTTGCACTATCTAAAACCTGAAGGTATGACATGAAAGACATATGAATATATAAATAGTGTACCCGTGCTGCCAAAATATAAGCTTTTTTACATTAGTCTGTAATTAAATCTCTCTTTTAATGTACTCATATATGATAAAATATGCATTATAAGGTTGATGACATACTTTGAGCCATATATGGTCTACACCAGTCATGAAAGGGGTTTATAATTTGCTATGTTCCATATAGCATAAACATTTAAAGACAGTATTATTACTATGGCATTTTATGACACTTTATTTAAAAGAAATCCCCTATTAGATTATTGAAGGAATTATCAACATTATTAATTTTGTCCTATTTAATTATATACAGTGTGACACAAAAGACATAAATAAATTAAAAAATACACAATGGTAATTATTAGATAGTATTGATAATATTGATAATAATAATCAATTAAGAGTACAAGGTAACCAAAAAAATCCTTGCCATTTTTAATTTTCTGATTTATTAAAACAAAGGTATACAGCAAATTTGATATGCCATAAGTCCTCAAAGTAATCCCCATTGACATCCACATCCTTCAGCTGCACAATCCCCTGGCAGTAAAAATCAGGTGTCTTGGATGCAAAGAAGTCTGTGAGTGCCTGCCACGAGTCAGCCTCATTTGTGAAGTACTTTCCACAATGGTGGTTGTCCAGGGAATAGAAGAGGTGGTAATCTGTTGGCACAATGTCCGGTGAGTAAGGTGGATGGCACAATGTCTTCCAGACAAGTTGTTGTATAGTATCCCTAGCCACTCATACCACAGGAGACCTGGCATTATCATAGCAGAACAGTACACCCTTGCAATTAACCAGTGCTGGCTTCTTCTGCTTGAGTGCCTATTGCACACATTCCAACTGCTGCAAGTACAGTACCACAGTGATGGTTTGGCCTGTTGAGAACACCACTTGTTGACTAGTCCACCAGATACAGATCATGATCTTGTGTGAGTGTAGAGGTGGTCTTGTGGTGTAAAGCACAGTGTTGTGCCTCATACCATATATATATATATATATATATAAATATACAGGAGATATTCAGGTTATGTCGGACCTGATGTATGGTGTTTCATGGTTCTGGCGCCATCTCCCATAATATAATACATTGTCACATGGCACTATTTGAGGAAGATGGCATTGTTTCTTCTCTGGCTGTATGCCATATTGGATTGTGCTACATTTGCTATCTCTTGTTTGTGTTGTTTTTTAGGAACCTTTTGCCCTTCATCATAGCTCCCAACCATAAGGTAGACTCATGGTTGCTTATGTAGGTGAGTCCTGACCTATGTTGAAAATCAGGTTACATCATGCTGTAGGAACAGATCTCCGACATAAGTCGAGGATCCCCTATAATAAAATTATACCAAAAAAGGTCTACTGGTGTGGCAAAAAAGTGCTCAATGTCATAGTGAACAATAGCACCATGGTAGAGGAGCTTACAGCTTCTAGCAAAAAAGTGCTCAATGTCATAGTGAACAATAGCACCATGGTAGAGGAGCTTACAGCTTCTAGCAAAAAAGTGCTCAATGTCATAGTGAACAATAGCACCATGGTAGAGGAGCTTACAGCTTCTAGGAAAAAAGTGCTCAATGTCATAGTGAACAATAGCACCATGGTAGAGGAGCTTACAGCTTCTAGCAAAAAAGTGCTCAATGTCATAGTGAACAATAGCACCATGGTAGAGGAGCTTACAGCTTCTAGCAAAAAAGTGCTCAATGTCATAGTGAACAATAGCACCATGGTAGAGGAGCTTACAGCTTCTAGCAAAAAAGTGCTCAATGTCATAGTGAACAATAGCACCATGGTAGTGGAGCTTAGAGCTTCTAGCAAAAAAGTGCTCAATGTCATAGTGAACAATAGCACCATGGTAGAGGAGCTTACAGCTTCTAGCAAAAAAGTGCTCAATGTCATAGTGAACAATAGCACCATGGTAGAGGAGCTTACAGCTTCTAGCAAAAAAGTGCTCAATGTCATAGTGAACAATAGCACCATGGTAGAGGAGCTTACAGCTTCTAGCAAAAAAGTGCTCAATGTCATAGTGAACAATAGCACCATGGTAGTGGAGCTTACAGCTTCTAGCAAAAAAGTGCTCAATGTCATAGTGAACAATAGCACCATGGTAGAGGAGCTTACAGCTTCTAGCAAAAAAGTGCTCAATGTCATAGTGAACAATAGCACCATGGTAGAGGAGCTTACAGCTTCTAGCAAAAAAGTGCTCAATGTCATAGTGAACAATAGCACCATGGTAGAGGAGCTTACAGCTTCTAGCAAAAAAGTGCTCAATGTCATAGTGAACAATAGCACCATGGTAGAGGAGCTTACAGCTTCTAGCAAAAAAGTGCTCAATGTCATAGTGAACAATAGCACCATGGTAGAGGAGCTTACAGCTTCTAGCAAAAAAGTGCTCAATGTCATAGTGAACAATAGCACCATGGTAGTGGAGCTTACAGCTTCTAGCAAAAAAGTGCTCAATGTCATAGTGAACAATAGCACCATGGTAGAGGAGCTTACAGCTTCTAGCAAAAAAGTGCTCAATGTCATAGTGAACAATAGCACCATGGTAGAGGAGCTTACAGCTTCTAGCAAAAAAGTGCTCAATGTCATAGTGAACAATAGCACCATAGTAGAGGAGCTTACAGCTTCTAGCAAAAAAGTGCTCTACAATATCTTTTCTGGTGGAATTTTTATATATTTTTATTTTTATTTTTATTTTTTTTCAGTCATTTTGATCTTGGCTGGATAGATTAGCCTCCCCCTGCTGAGTTTGGACTCGCCTGGTGATATAAGGGTTCCTATTTTACAAGCTATAGCTACCGACCGCCTGATGACTGCATGAATGCACATGAAACTGGAAGTCTTGGTCAGTCACTGCCTACCAGAGATTTGACTTAAAATATATATACACTCCTGATCAAAAATTTAAGACCACTTGAAAAATTTTTTAAAAAGACTGTTTTTCATGAAAAAATTTTAAACATTTCTTATTTAAGGTTACTAATTTTATAATCTAAAAGGTTATATAGACAAAAAATTATAATCTGAACATTTTATTGAGAAACTGAGATTTTTATAAAATGAGGCATTTTACACTTGATCAAAATTATAAGACCAGAGAGAAAAATTCTACGAAAAGTGTACAAAAACATTCAACAACCAAATTTAATAATGAGTTCTACCTCCACTGCTTTTGATGACTTCAAAAATTCTTTGGGGCTTGCTATAAATTAGTGTTTCCATTAAACTGCAAGAATATTGCTACAGCTTCTGAAGATAACTTCACAAACTTCATTTTTTGTTGAATATTGTTTGCCATTTCGATAAACATCTCTTGCCATCCATCCTCAAACATTTTCAATTGGGTTCAAGTCTGGTAAGCATGCAGGATGTCTCAAGAGATGGACCACATGTTTTGTAAAAAGGTCAAGGTCCGGCATGCAGCATGGATTGCAGCATTATATTGTTGGAATAACCATCCATCCCCACACAAACGATGGCCCTCCATCACCAACGATGCTTTTTGTAGCATGCTAACATAGCCATCCGCTGTCTGACGACCCTGCACCACCTGGAGCTCCATCGTCCCTCTGTAAGAAAAAGCACCCCATACCTTTAGGGACCCTCCACCACTATGATGTGTGGAGAAAATTTCAGTAGGCATGTTTTTGTTATGCCAATATCGTTGGAAGCCATCAGGACCATCTAGATTGAATTTTTTCTTATCAGAAAACAGGACTTTCTTCCACTTCTCAATGTCCCATGTTTGGTATTCATGACCAAACCTTAAACAGTTCATTTTGTGACATGGAAGCAGCCGAGGAATTTGTTTGCACTTTTTATTTACCATGCCTTTTTGTCGTAAGTGTCATCTGATGGTTACTGGACTGCAATCAGCATCTGTGGCTGCCTTAATTTGACTAGAAGAAAGTCCACTGGCTTTCACAACAACCTGTCTTATTATCCTACTCAATGCCAGAGAAATTTTTGGGGGCCTACTTTGCATTTCCATAATTCACACTGTCCTTTAGAAAGTTGCAAATCACAGTTTTACTGCGATTTACCCTAGCTGCGATCGCCCGCTGTGACAAACCTTGATTATGGAAATTTCGGTAAGTTTACTTGCTTTAGGCATGATGACACCTTTACGCAGTGATTGCTAATCTGTAACTGAACTAAAAACACCTAGATCTAACAATTTATACACCCTGGTCTTATGATTTTGATCAAGTGTAAAACATCTCATTTTATAAAAATGTCTATTTCTGAATAAATTGATTGGATTATAACTTTTTGTCTATATAACCTTTTAGATTATAGAATTAGTAACCTTAAGTAAGAAAAAGTTTATAATGTATCCATGACAAACAGTCTCTTATAAAAATCTTTCAAATGGTCTTAAATTTTTGATTAGGAGTGTGTATATATATATATATATATATATATATATATATATTTAAGCAGCATATCTCATTCAAATATGTTTCAGTGAGAAATATAGACATACTATGTCGATTTATTTTTATAATAATCCCTTCCAGTTCTCTAATCAGATTCTTGATGTTAAGATGAAATTCATCAAGGAAGGCACCATAGTTTTTTTCCTACCAAAGTACTTTTGATCTACAACATTTAGTTACAATGAGTTTGTCTTTGTAATTCACCCCTGAGTATGATCTGGGAGAAGATTGAAAGCCTTTGGGTGGGAAAAATCCACAGTGCCTTCCTTGATTAATTTCATCTTAACACCAATAAACTGATTAGGGAACTGGAAAGGATTATTATATAAAATAAATAAGGAGGAAAGATGTATGACAAAGTGGAAAAAGTTTTTGTGTGGCAAATTTTGTCCTTTAGGAATTCAGCAGACTAAGTTTGTTTACATTGACGAAGTCTTAAAGAATGAAACACGTCACACAAAAACTTTTTATACTTTGTCAGACATATTTCCTCCAAAATTGTTCTTGATATATAAAAAAAGTATATATCGTTATCCCATGTATGTGTGTGCATATATTTGCCTATTTTTTATCTGTAATATCTGTAAATTTTTACTCTTTTAGAATTATTTCCCTTGCACTAATGTCAGCAGGTGGCAGTGTTTTTGTTCTGACAATGGCAGACGGTTCAAAAATGTTCTCAAGTGAAGAGATGAAATGACTTAAAAAAACAAAGTACAATAATAATAGGAAACAAAAATTGACAGGCTAACATCTGAAAACTTAATTATATTCCTACAACTTAAAAATAACAACATTTTTAAGCAAACTAGTGCTGAGTATAACTCTTTAAAGTTGACATAAGTATGTATATACACATCTTTGTAAATATACATAACTGAGTGGAGTCATTGCTTCTCTTACATTTACTATCACCCCAAAACTGTGGTCCTGATGTTTTCCGGGTGTGTAGGGCAATACTTAACACTTACATAACCACTCTTTGCCTTTTAACACATAAAGGTGTCATGTTGCCAAGTGTGCAGGAGTTGATTACCATCTGTGGCTCTGTTTTAATACCATTACTTAACAATGATATATATAAATATGTGTGTGTATATATATATGCATACTCACACATAAGTCAAGATCAATTTAAAATACCATCACATGAAATAAGTCCTGACCCTTGAAAAACAACTTAACCTCAAAGTTAATAAAGAAATATATGTCTGTTTATCTGAAACATAATCTATTGCGTTACTTACAAACTCTGAAACTGGTGGATTTCCTGAAAAAAAAGTATGAAAAAGAAGAAAAAAAAAACAAGGAATGTAAGAGAATGATAAAGAAAATTTCTTTCACATGGTGCAGGACTTTTAAATCACTCTGTATACTATAATATAGAAATATGCTATAGGTTGATAAAATTTATTTTTTTAAAAAGTGACAAAGAAACAAAACAAATTAATCAAGATATATTGTGGTTATATTTTCTGGCAAATTCTAAAAAATAAATAAATAAATAAAGTCTTGTCCTTTTCTGGTACCAATAAACATATATACATAAAACGTGTGATTTATTTAAAGATAGGATCAATTTCCTCAAGTCACACTTACCCAAACACATGCATAAACAAATACATATTAATATATAAAAGCAGAAATAGAGATATGTATCTGTATATGGGAAAATGATACATGAATTTTTATATATCAGGAACAATTTTAGGGAAAATCTATGACAAAGTGGAAAAAGTTTTGTGCAATACATTTTGTCCTTTAGCAGTAAAGTGATGGTTACATTGACGTGACTATACATGCGCATAATGGAAATGCATTGAGGTGACTATACATGCGCATAATGGAAATGCATTGAGGTGACTATACATGCGCATAATGGAAATGCATTGATGTTACAATACATGTGCATAATGGAAATGCATTGATGTGACTATACATGCATATAATGGAAATGCATTAATGTGACTATACATGTGCATAATGGAAATGCATTGATGTGACTATACATGCGCATAATGGAAATGCATTGATGTGACTATACATGCGCATAGTGAAAATGCATTGATGTGACTATACAAGCGCATAATGGAAATGCATTGATGTGACTATACAAGCGCATAATGGAAATGCATTGATGTGACTATACATGCGCATAATGGAATGCATTGATGTGACTATACATGCGCATAATGGAAATGCATTGATGTGACTATACATGTGCATAATGGAAATGCATTGATGTGACTATACATGCGCATAATGGAAATGCATTGAGGTGACTATACATGCGCATAATGGAAATGCATTGATGTGACTATCCATGCGCATAATGGAAATGCATTGATGTGACTATCCATGCGCATAGTGAAAATGCATTGATGTGACTATGCATGCGCATAATGGAAATGCATTGATGTGACTATACATGCGCATAGTGAAAATGCATTGATGTGACTATACATGTGCATAATGGAAATGCATTGAGGTGACTATACATGCGCATAATGGAAATGCATTGATGTGACTATACAAGCGCATAATGGAAATGCATTGATGTGACTATACATGCACATAATGGAAATGCATTGATGTGACTATACATGCGCATAATGGAAATGCATTGAGGTGACTATACATGCGCATAATGGAAATGCATTGAGGTGACTATACATGCGCATAATGGAAATGCATTGAGGTGACTATACATGCGCATAATGGAAATGCATTGATGTGACTATACATGCGTATAATGGAAATGCATTGAGGTGACTATACAAGCGCATAATGGAAATGCATTGATGTGACTATCCATGCGCATAGTGAAAATGCATTGATGTGACTATACATGCGCATAATGGAAATGCATTGATGTGACTATACATGCGCATAATGGAAATGCATTGATGTGACTATACATGCGCATAATGGAAATGCATTGAGGTGACTATACATGCGCATAATGGAAATGCATTGATGTGACTATACATGTGCATAATGGAAATGCATTGATGTGACTATACATGCGCATAATGGAAATGCATTGAGGTGACTATACAAGCGCATAATGGAAATGTATTGATGTGACTATACATGCGCATAATGGAAATGCATTGATGTGACTATACATGCGTATAATGGAAATGCATTGAGGTGACTATACATGCGCATAATGGAAATGCATTGATGTGACTATACATGCGCATAATGGAAATGCATTGATGTGACTATACATGCGCATAATGCAAATGCATTGATGTGACTATACATGCGCATAATGCAAATGCATTGATGTGACTATACATGCGCATAATGGAAATGCATTGATGTGACTATACATGCGCATAATGGAAATGCATTGATGTGACTATACATGCACATAATGGAAATGCATTGATGTGACTATACATGCGCATAATGGAAATGCATTGAGGTGACTATACATGCGCATAATGGAAATGCATTGATGTGACTATACATGCGCATAATGGAAATGCATTGAGGTGACTATACATGCGCATAATGGAAATGCATTGATGTGACTATACATGCGCATAATGGAAATGCATTGATGTGACTATACATGCGCATAATGGAAATGCATTGATGTGACTATACATGCGTATAATGGAAATGCATTGAGGTGACTATACATGCGCATAATGGAAATGCATTGAGGTGACTATACAAGCGCATAATGGAAATGCATTGATGTGACTATCCATGCGCATAGTGAAAATGCATTGATGTGACTATACATGCGCATAATGGAAATGCATTGATGTGA
>OZ038485.1:41206582-41231582 GCA_964036315.1 Acanthosepion esculentum
TGCCTTGAACATCTATTGGGACTCTCTCCCCAGACTTCAAATGGAGCAATGGACAGATCATTTTTCCAGCATCTTTATCAACAGATCACACACGCACACACACACACACACACACACACACACACACACACACACACACACACACATATACACTATAGTTCAAAAGTGAAAAAAAAAAAAGATACGAACAGACTAAGATAGATAGATAAATAAATAGATAGATAGGAACAGACTATAAGCGATTCTTAAGGCTATATTCCCTTTTACAACCTCTCTTACACATGTGGCAAATATAAAGGCTGTCAGGGTTACTTCTGTTGGAAACTTGCCTGTCCCTGTGAACACTCATGTGACGTTTGAGTCCTGTAACAGACTTACAACCTTGTCGCAAAACTCACACAATTCACCTGCAGGTCTTTCTGGTAGGGTTGCATTCACAGGAGCTTGCACCTGAGCTCTCTTGTGTGATCTCATACGACTGGCTAAACCAAGTGCTGAGGGGGTGACTTTTCCACAAATACATACACTATAGTTCAAAAGTTTGGAGCCATCCCCAGAATTAGCATGTGATGAACTAAACAGAAGAGTGAAAAAAAAAAAAATGAAAAAGAGCTCTTAGAGTTATTGAAAAAAGAATGGAATCAATTATGAAACTTATATTTTGAGAAAGTTTTGCAACAAATGCCAGAAATTTGTGCTGCAGTAAGATATTTTGATAAGAGCAAAATTTAATTATAAAATGCCTTTTTTCTTTTTGTCAGAATCAAATTTCTAATAAAAAATCATGTGTAACTTTTTTTTAACCATATATAATAATTTTCTCTTGTTTAAAATATAAAACAAATACTTTTGGGGTGAATTTAAAAAATTACTAGGGTTGGACTCAAACTTTTGAACTCTAGTGTATATACAATCCATTGCTTAAGACGCTAGAAAAATGGTTTGTTTATTGTACCACTCCAGTAATTATTTGGCTCTCCCTGTTATACTCTATCTCTACAACGATGGAGATTTACTGCCATACCTGAGCTGGAGCTGCCCAGTTCAAAAGTGTCTATGCAACCTTGTGGGTGATAAGTTATTTTCCATCTTACAACCCCATTCCAACAGATGAACTGTCACAAGTCTCTCGTTGCTCTATCGCTATTTCCATGGCATGTCATTGACTCTATTCACCTGGCTACTTGCAAGAAGCTATCTCACTGTTGTTAGTGGCTAGTTGATTTGATTTGTTTATTTAATGGCATATCAACTCCTTTATGGGTCATTTAATGCTGAAATTTAATTTTCTTGGGAGATCTGAAATAATAAAGATATGATATATGTTATTCTACTTTCACAATTAAATACATGGTAGATGATACTCAGCTTTTGTGCATATACATGTTTGTGGGGACATGATTACTAGAGGCGGTGATATGTGTGTTTATCTTGTAGTTCTGTTGGAGTTATATTTTGGAATACAGTTTGATTTAAGAAATTGTAGGATATTATATGAATTAATGTCATGAATGTCTTTCATGTTGGTTGTTTGTTAGTATTTTAAATGGATTTGCATGAAGTTGCTACAATTTGTTAGTATGTACATATTGTTGGTAATTTTACTATAAATATATATTGTTGGTAATTTTTTATATAAAAATGTATTGCTGGTATTTTTATTATAAAAATGTATTTTTATACTTTCATAGTATTTTGTTTGGCCAGGGTTAACTATTTGTCTATAGCTGGGACTCTAGCAAGTGCTACACCCCAGGTCTGGGTGGACATGGGAACAATAACAATTAAGTGGTGGTTCAACACTCCTCAAAACCGCTAATCTTGTGATTAGAGCCCTTGCTTTGGGACGCAGTTTATCGTCATATCCAGGACTCTTAGTGGCTAATGATAGAGAAATTAAGTTGTTAATATTTGGTGTATATCATGCAATATTATGTTTAGCAGTTTTTGTTAATGGCCCATAAAAGTATATTCGCAAATACATGAGTATCCTGCATATAAAAAATAGACACATTCACAGATATATATATATATATATATATATATATATATATATATATATATATATATAAAAGTGAACATTGAAGTCAACACTCAGAGGCGACATATATATGGGTCAGTGGTGCATTGCGGGTAAAATGGATTACCCACAATGCACCACTGACCCATATATTTAAATAGTTGAGAAAAAAATCCAACACTTGCAGCCTGACGATTGCGTCTAGCATGAAACAACCTGTCGCCTCTGAGTGTTGACTTCAATGTTCACTTTTATATTTATATTTACATATGCTCTATCTCTGATATTGAACACTTTATCCCATAAATATAGCACACATTAAAACTATATTTCTTCATATATATATTTTTTCTACTAAATGTTCACGCAATACAAGGCACAAAAGCCACTCAGAGCAGAGTGTTACAAAATGAAGTTGTTGTATAGATATGGAAAGGGGAAGTCAGTACAAGTTATGATAGGTAACTGTTGACCTAGTCTTGAAAAGGTTAAAATTGTAGTGTCCAGAGAAGCATCCCCTTGGGAGTCTGTTCCATAAAGTAATGACTCTTGGAAAGAATCTTTCCAAATGGAACTTCCTTCTTACCAAGAGAATACAAAATGGATCAGGATAGTTTGCCTATATGTATATGGAATAATGGGAAAAGCTGTAAAGGTCTCAACTGGTGGAACTAGGAATGTAGCTTGTCAGAACATTTTCCATGTAAATAGCAATAGAGTAGTGAGAGACTTACAATGTTGCATCTGTGGGAAAAGGGTTGTAGTGTTGAGAATAATTCATCACCCTCAAGACCATGTAATTTCTTTTGAACTCTGTCAAGGCTGGAAAGAGAGGATGTTCAACTTAAATTTGTTGTTAGATGACATTTGGGAATATTTAGTTTTCACAAATTTCTTTCAAAAAGATCACTTTCGTTAGTATTTTGACAGCTGCCAAAGGTTTGTCAAAATTAGCCTATCTTTTTAATTGGTTCTAACATTGAAGGTAACAGAAAATAAGGATTATTTTTTGGCATGATATTATTTGTTTTAAGAAAGGAGAAAGTTTAAAATGTGACAAATACAACAAAAAGATTTGGACATTTTGGAGAAGGTACTGTGATTGTTTGAAAGTGTCAAAAATGGTTTGAAAAGTTTAATACAAGAAACTTCTCATTGAACCACAATCAAATGAATTAGTTGTGGTTGATCATGAAGATATTCTTCTTCTTCTGTGTGCCGTGTACCTTCAGGAGATAGGTGATCATGGCTCTCCACAACGTCTTATCCAATGTAGGTCTTAGTAAGGTTTGTATTTTCACCATCCCTCCTAGTCCCTGCTCTGCCACCCGTTTACAAAACTTGTTAGGTAGGTTACTCTCTGCTTTCCTCTGTTCCTCTTGGCTTCAATATGTCCTGTGAGTATCAAATTCTCCAAGCCTTCTTTCTACATTATGTGTTCTAGAAATTTCAGTTGCCCCTTTCTAAGTATAAGCATCCTTAAGTTTTCCATTTTTCTTAAAACTTTGTCATTACTCACATGTACAGTTCATGGTATTCTCAGCATCCTTCTGTAGAACCATGTTTCTGCTACCTCAAGTCTGTTCTCTATTTGTGAGGAGATTTTTCAGCATTCACTGCTATATAAGTGGACTGATATTGCATGACAGTTAAGAACACGTTTCTTCATTTTTAATGAAATTTTTCTGTTTTTTAATAATTTGCTTAGCTTTTACTGTTCCAATGTACATTCGGATTTCAGTCTCACATTTCCCCTCCACTGTTAAATATAACTTCCTAGATATTTAAATTTTTGTTCGTTCGATTTTTGTATTTCCAATTCATAGTTCACATCTTGGGCCGTTTCTCTGGCTGATAACCATTTGGCAATAATCAGTATAGCTAATAAACTTAAAATACTCAAAATATCCAAAACAATCATTAAAAATCACTTGCATCAGCTTGACTATGTTAGTCACTTTGATGTGTGGCTTCCATATAATTAAAAAAGTACAATTGGATTGTATTTTACTGTTCTATTTTTAAAACAAACTGACACATAAATAAAAAGTGAATATGCCACAAGTGATCATAGAAAAAGCAAAATGAACCACTATTAACCTTATCAAAGTTTGGTCTTAATTGCTTCTGTCTGAATTTTGGGATAAGGAGGAGTCATTACTTAAATTCATACCATTGTTCTAATCTTTGTTGTTATCATCACAATGCTTTGACTTTTCAGGTGATTGTTGATCCAGTTGAACTTCAGGGAATTTGGAATTGAACACTTTATTTAATTTATGGAGGTAGATTATTCTCATTCTGTTGTCCATGTATGGAGATATCATTTCTTATTTGGTACTGCTCTTGTTATCACTGACCTTGTTTCTACTAAATTTAAATCTACCCTACCTAGTCCTGGGATTGAACTCACAATTACTGTGAATTTGGTGATACAGTAATGTGAGCTGAAACCCTTAGCTGGGTAGTACAGTCTTACACTCAGTAGAAACATTGATTCATTTTCTACGGCTTATCAACCTTTTGCAGGTTATTTAAAGCTACAACATATTTTTTAGAATGTAAGAATTTTTTTTTTTAGATAATAATGGTTATGTGATACAAGTCTTACTAATTAATCCACAGGTGGGGGTAGAAGAGGTGAATTCATACCTATTCTAAGAGTATTTGCACATAAGTGAATATAAGGAACCAAACAGGAATTGGAACTCAGTTCTCTGATTAAAAATTCCAAGCCATTATCCATTACACCAAGCACAAACCCAAGCTTAAAGCACTTGGTATTCCCAGTCACCCATCTAGGTACCTGCTTAACTTCATTGATCACATGATGTTTTAGATTATTTATGTATCTGACTTTTAGTTTTCTTATTTTTATTTATTAATATTATTGATTATATATTTATTATATATATGCTGATAAGACAATGAGGGTCACAAAGCACTGCCTGTGACCCCCAAACAGGCTTGGGCTCACCTGTCCGGTGGGTGGGGGGGTAAGGGGCAGTTTCAGGGCTCTGCGCATACACACAAATATGTTAATCAAAATAATGTTAGATTAATAGATCATAAATTTCCTGTTAGATAGAAACACAAAGTGTGCAAGTAGATTATTTATATGACTATTCATATGACTATATATGACTACTTTCGTGATTATTCATATGACTATTTATATGACTATATGATTATTTATATGACTATCGATATGACTATATGACTATTTATATACGAATATATGACTCTTCATATGACTATTTATATATGATTATTTATATTTATACAGGGTGCGATGGGTAAATTGTCGCCATGTTATATTTTTAATTTTGCTCATGCGTGTTGTTTGTTTTTGATTTTGTCAACTGCACAGTATAGTAGGGTCATTTGATCCATGCGAAAAGAGCACCATGACACAATTCACTCCACTAGAAATTTGGAAACAGGATACTGTACTGCTTGGCATTCATTGCAGAAGCTCCAATATGAACATTTCTTAAGTGTTTCGGTGTCAATTTGAGGACAGTGCAGAAGATTCAGAGAGTTGGATGAGTCTAATATTGATTGTGAAAGTATGGCAGTTTGGAAAATTTACTCAGATTGTTTTTCTGAGAAAATAACTCCCAAATTTGTTGGTGTGGGCCTCAAACTCAACACGGAAGCTTATATCAAGTGCCTTGAGGAGGTATGAAAGATGAAATGATGGCAAGGATTATAGCAGCATACCCCAACTTAAACAAGGAAACCATCCAGAAGAGTTGCAAGAGATTCTGAAGTCTTCTGGAGGCTGTGGTTGAAGCTAATGGCAATTTTATTGAATAAATTACTCTTTAGTATTTCAAAATATTTTTGTGTAATTTTGGTAAATATATCTGTAAAAAGGAGATGTCAGTGTTATTTTCATTTTCGTGTAATTTAGATGACAATTTAGCCATCGCACCCTGTATTTGACTCGTTATATGATTATGTATATGATTATTTATATGACTATTTATATGATTATTTATGTAGAGCTGGCCACTTGCATTCGAGGATACCCATCTACTAGGGCGGCAACCCAATCTCTACTGCAGATGCTTGCTCAGATGCATTTGTGTTTATTCAACACAGACAGAGCCCACCAGTAGTTTATGCTGCAGATATGCTGAGCAGACCTTAGTTACATTTTCTGGGAGAGAGCGTTTTTTCTAGCATGATTAACAATTTGAACAAGGCCTGCATGCTCAAGCCCTCGGCTACAATGACTTGTGACTTTGTGCTAGCATAGCTATCAATGGCATCCAAGGGTTCCGTCTACCCAATTTCACTCACATGGCTTGGGTCAGCACATGGCATGGTTTTCAAGCACTTTCTAAATGTGCCACATGCTAGGATCAACCCCTCCAGTCCGATAACATCAGGAAGTCTCCTTCCTGACTAATTGACCGTGGTGAGATTCAAACCCAGGTCCCATGACCAGAATGCGAATGTTCTAACCACTCAGCCACGTGCTGAATGATTATTTATATGACTAAGGTAATGATAAACTTTTAGAAAAAAAATGACTTATACATAGCATCAGATAGAGAAAGTTGAAAATTCTCAGGTATATAATGAGGAAAGAGGGTTTGAAAAATTTGGCACTCACATGACATTGAAAGCAAGAAGGACAGAAGAAAATAGTGCATAACCTAAAAAGATTGTGTAAATGGTTGGCAGAACTACAAAAGATAGCAAATTGTGGAGAGCCATAATCATGTAATCCTGAAAGGATACGACACAGGAAAAGATATGACTAAGAATGAAAATTCTATAATCTTTTATTATATTCATTTTAAGTTATTTTTAAAATAATTATTATATAATTGAATGCTGCTTTCATTGTACAGGGGTAAGGAAAGCTGGCTTAATACCTACTTGCCCTTTGGACTTGAACTTGTCTTGCCAATAATAGTTCTATTAGCTGCAGATCTTGATTCAAACTCCAGCCTAGTTAACTGCATTCACCTTTTCCATTAATGCCCTTGAGAAAGGTGTGAATCCATTTCTTCTCTTTTTAATTATGTGTTAAACAGCAGGATATAATAATCTCTCTTGCCTTGTGTGGCAACCAGTCTAGGAGAAGGACTACTCCGAATTCAAAACCATAGAGAAGGTACTCCACTCTCATTCCTAAGAAATTATGGCAATAAAGTAAAGGGATCAGTGATGGGCTATTTTATTAACTACACCATTAAGGGACATCTGGTCTATATTCTTAGATACAAATGAAGACAGTGTGATATGTTTTGTGCATTACAGAGCAATGCCACTAAGACACAATAGTTACTGGGTGTGGAAGAATTAGAAAACAGAAGCTTTACTAAGGAACAAAAGAAGAATAACAAGGAAAGAATAACAAGTAGAAAGTGATTGACATTGCATTTAAGTTATTGAAGATTAAAGTTGGCTGGAAAGCATGGAGTCAGAAGAGAGTTCCATCAGCAAGAAGTGTGAGAAAAGAAACTGTTAGCATAGAACTTATAGTTACGTCCAGCCAACTCAAATGTAAATTGGTGAGACTTCATCACCAGTCTAGTATTATGCTTAAATTAAAAAAGTCAAGGTAACATGGCAAAGAGCTCATTCAAAAATTTACCATGAAATTATTAATAGAAAAGGCATAGGAAGGCAACTTTACAGTAGTGGGATAGTGACTAAAGTTGAGATGCCAAGTCAGGACTGCTTCTTTGGATTTTATCAAGAATCTCTAAAATATGTAGCAGGAGCACTGGACCATATGCTGCAGCAATATTCTAAGTGTCGATGAATGGTAGACTTGTATATATGTACGATAGACTCAAGAGAGAAAAATTGTCTAGCATGACACATTAAACCAACTTTCTTAGCAATTGAGCTAGCAGTGGATTCAATATAGTTTTTCCACTTCATGTCAGCCAAGAATGTTAGCCCTAGAAGGTGCAACAAGTCACTCTCCTGGAGGTTAGCATCAGCCATGCTGATGGAAGACAGAAAGTGGTATCTCAGATGATTAATAGAGAGCAGTTTAGTTTTGGAGGTATTAAAATTAACAAGCCATCCTTTGCCCCAGTTAACAACAGACTGAAGATCGCTTAAGACATCAGCTGTTAATTTGATTTTATTGAACTAATCAGACTTATTATCGAAACAGGATTAATTGGTTGTATTATCAGCATAGATACCAAGTTGAGAGATGATGTTATCAGGAAGGTTGTTAATGAAGATTAAAAACAAAGTAGGTCCAAGGAAAGAGCCCTGTGCAAAAGGATCTAGAAGAGTGGCCAATGGGAATAATGGGGTTTGATAAGAAAGACCAGATCAGATCAAAAATTTATCCACAAACACCATAACTTTTCAATTTGTAAAGAAGAGCTGTATGCCAAACCCTGTCAAAGGCTTTTCAGATGTCCAGAACAACAGCCCAAGCTTACCATTCTTATCTAGAGCTTGATAGATTCTGTAGTAGGATTAGGTAGTAGTAACACCATATGGAAATATACACTTTCCTTTCCACTAAGAGTATGACAAAGAAAACTCTCTCTCTCTCTCTCTCTCTCTTCTCTTATACACATACTTCCTTTCCTTTTCTTCTGTTGTTCCTATCCTCAGTAACTGACAGAACCTGGACATAGCTTATGTGGGTCAGTGAACATCATAAAAAAATCAACCAACGACAACATGTCCTGCCAAAAATCAAATGGAAAACAGAGATGTGTCAGGCCAAATAAAAAGAAGAAAAAACCAAGTACGCAAGGAGAAGTGGGAAATTGGTTCGATGCAGCAGTTCGAGATGCAAGGGTTGACGATTCATTGACTGTGAGTTTGACTGGACATACAACTCCAGAAAAAGAAGAAGAAAGGATGAATTCAACAAATTAATTTCTGTCAACCATAAACACAACAACCCTGTATGAACTTGTAAATCACAAAAGACGATAGTCAGCCACTTTAACTACTGTAACCAAATGGAGTCAATAATAAAAATGGTACTATAGACAGTAAATTTGGCCTTTACTTATGTATTAGCCCAACCTTCATCTCTATATACCATAACTCTTTCCACAATTATCATCAGTACATCAGCAGTTGTCCTAGAGAAACAAAAGCTATATTGCTTGCCTGAAAGAAGGCTCTTTGATTTGATTCAGCATTTATTAGGGATTCTAGTACTTACCCAAAAAGAGGTAGAAGGCTAATAGACCAATAGGTGGAAGGGTTGGATGGTTCACTTGAGTTCTTAAAAACTAGAACAATAGATAAGGATTTCCAGCATACAGGAAAGCAAGAGGCAACAAGGCATGTCTTACACATTTTAGAGAGAACAGGAGGCAGTTTGGGAGAACCCTTCTTAATGACTATTACAGGGATACCATCATGTCCACATGCTTTGTGGGGATCCAGATTAGAGATGATAGCAGAAACCATAGTGTGTGTGTGTACAAATTTATAATCAGACATATTCATATAAATATGAGTAAACATGGATATACAGGCATGCAAATATATGCATGCATACAGGGAAAATATCTGTGTGTGTGTATATATATATATATATATATATATATATATATATATATATATATATATATATATATTCAATCTGGTATTTTTATTACTTCAAATGTTATTATAGTTGAAAAGTTTGTATTTGAAATAGACTCCTCATTTTTATTTATTAAACAGTGTGTATTACGTCTATCAGTCAGCCTGTGCATTTGAGAAATCTTAGTAAAGAAAATGTGTTCTGCCAGGAATGCATTTCCTTACTAAGATTTCTCAAATGCACTGACTGACTGACAGACATAATACACACGATTTAATGAAGAATAACCAAGTGTCTGTTCAAAATATTAAATATCCACAATTGTAACGTTTGAAGTAATATATATATATATATATATATATATATATATATATATATACCCAAGTATAGGATTGGTGTAGACAGAATAAATTACAATAACCAAAAATACTATTCTTAAAAGAGTGCTCATTACAGAGTAGAGCAAATATTATTTATTCAAAAATTAAGACACCAGAAGTGTTGAAACAAAATGGCTATTTTTCTAGTGATGTTATAACATGTTTATGCTATAATTTTTGAATAAATAAATTATATATATATATATATATGTGTGTGTGTGTGTGTATATATATAAAGGAAAAAAGACAATAATGTAGTTTTAGCTGATGCGTTTTGTTCAATGTGAACTTTTTCAAGGCAAAAAAGAAAATGAATTTATTGAAACAAAGTATCTATAAACAACAAAGAAAATGTCGGTAGCAACTAGAAGAATTTAGAAAGACTATTGTATATTCATATGGTCAACTGAAAAATGATGTCAATTACTTTATGTTTGAAGTGAATATTTTCACGTGTAGTAATATTGTTTGTATTATTGTGCTGATGGATTCAACTGTTTTTTGCCTTGAAAAAGTTCACATTGGACAAAACACTGGCTAAAACTATGCAGATTTCCTATTATCTTTTACACAAAAACACACATACACACAAACACACCACACACATATATATATATATATATATATATATATATATATATATATATATATATAATCATTTCACCCCAAAGAAGGTGATAAAGTCACTAAGATGCATGGGGTTACTCTGTGTGCAAGAAAATGAGAAAAAACATCATCTCAGAAAGAGAACACTATAAGAACAGGAATTAAGGAGACAAAAGATGATGATTGGCATTGCATTTACATTTTTGAAAATTAAAGTTGACTGAAAAGCAAGAAGCCAGAAGAGAGTTCAACAGGTGAGTAGTGTGAGAGAAAAATCTGTTAGTATAGAACTTATGGTGAAAATATAGAAAGTTAAACAGTAAAATGATGAGACCTAGCTACCAATATAGTACTGCACTTAGATTTGTAAAGTTGAGTTACCAAAGAGGATAGCTCCACAGAACAATTGCCATGAAAATATTTATAGAAAAGGCACAGGGAAGCTATGTTAGAGCGGTGAGAAAGTGACTGAAGTTGAGGTGCTAGATCAGGACTAATAACATCGTAGATTTTTCTTCTCTCGATGCATATCAAAAGCACCAGACCAGATGTGGTAGCAATATTCAATGTATGGATAAATGGTATAAAGGTGTAAGATAGAAAGATGTTAAAATTGTGTGACACAGTGAACCGACATTCCTAGCTGCAGACCTAGCAATTAATTAATTAATATAATAAACACTGTAATTACAGCCTTCTCCTTTTTTGTAAAAATAAACTTAATTTAATTGTTTCACTCTTTTCTCCTCTCTGCCTTATTTTACATGATTATCTGCTGTGTATGGGTCCATCATTTCATTTATGTGCAACTTTCCATCATTAACTTGTCAATTTGGCATCATCATCATCAGCAGCAGCAGCAGCAGCAACAGCAGCAGCAGTAGCAATGTCAGCATCATTCTCATCATCATTAGCAGCAGTAGCAACATTATCATCATCCTAATTATCATTAACAGCAGTAGTAACACCATCATCATCTTAATCATCATTGGCAGCAGTAGCAACATTAGCATCATCCTAATCATCATTAGCAGCAGTAGCAATACCATTATCATCTTAATCATCATTAGCAGCATTAGCATCATCCTAATCATCATTAGCAGCAGTAATAATACTATCATCATCCTAATCATCATTAGCAACAGTAGCAACATCATCATCATCCTAATGAGCAATAAAAGCAGTGGCAGTATAGGTAATATCATCATAAACAACAGTATCATGATCATCATTCAAATTTGCTATTTATTTTTTAACTATAAATTTATATAATTAATGTTTTTCTAATTAAATCTTGCGTTATTTAATTTCTATTTCCATTTGGAAATTTATCATATTTGCTGTATTAAATTTGAGATTCTTTTTACTTTTCCAATATTTATTTGTTTTTTTTTTTCATTTCATTTCTTTAATTAATTTTGGCAATTTTTATTAATTTCTTCCTTTTTATTTTATTTCTTTTATTTATTCATACATTTATTTATTTTGTTGCCTTTAAATTTGTTGTTATTACTGCAGAATTTAAACTTCATAAAAATTAAATTTCTGGAATTTTTTAAATTATTGGCTACACAGAAATATTTTTTTACTATTGATAAAATTTTTAAAATTTAATCCAGTGTCAATACACTATAGTAAGATTAGGATATCAAACTTTATTGTTATTTAAAATATCTATTTTACCGAGTTTCTTGAGAATTGCGACTTTATTTGTCATTCTTATTTTCTGAATAAGATAGTCAATATTAATTCATATTGTCACAATTGCTGAGAATAAAAGCAATTTCCCTTCAACACCAGAACAGTAAATATGAGAAATATTAAACATTTAATATAAATTTACTGAATTTTCTTTTAATCACAAATATTTGATAATTTCACCTAAGTGTTTCAAGCACAATATCAGTTGGAGTGTATAATATCATAAACATATACATATAATATTATATAATGCAACAGAGAAAACAGGTTCTTGTCAAAAATAACTGAAGTTAAATGTTAATATTTAAAATTCAGGAAGAAATACCCAAATTTTCATTTTCTCCATCAAACAGCATTGAAATTTGTTCTTATTACAAATATTTATTTTGCACATTACACCAGCCATAAGCATGTATTTTCACACACGGTCTGAGGATAAAAGAAAAAAACATTGAAATATGAACAAAGATTTCCAAAAATTTATTTGCCAATTTAATGTTGATTATGTATTAGCATATTTTTCAGATCTACTATCACAGTTTGTTCATATCTACCTCTCTTCATATCTACCTCTCTTTATATCTACCTCTCTATCTATATGTCTTTATATCTATCTATCTAACTTCATATCTATCTCTCTTCATATCTATCTATCAATCTATATGTCTTTATATCTATCTATCTATCTATCTATCTTCATATCTATCTCTCTTCATATCTATCTATCTATCTACCTACATATCTATATCTCTTCATATCTATCACAGTTTGTTCATATCTACCTCTCTATCTATATGTCTTTATATCTATCTATCTCTCTTCATATCTACCTCTCTATCTATATGTCTTTCTATCTATCTATCTATCTTCATATCTACCTCTCTATCTATATGTCTTTATATCTATCTATCTATCTATCTTCATATCTATCTCTCTTCATATCTACCTCTCTATCTATATGTCTTTATATCTATCTATCTATCTATCTATCTATCTTCATATCTCTCTCTCTTCATATCTACCTCTCTATCTATGTCTTTATATCTATCTATCTATCTATCTATCTTCATATCTATCTCTCTTCATATCTACCTCTCTATCTATATGTCTTTATATCTATCTATCTATCTATCTATCTATCTTCATATCTATCTCTCTTCATATCTACCTCTCTATCTATGTCTTTATATCTATCTATCTATCTATCTTCATATCTATCTCTCTTCATATCTACCTCTCTATCTATATGTCTTTCTATCTATCTATCTATCTTCATATCTCTCTTCATATCTACCTCTCTATCTATATGTCTTTATATCTATCTATCTATCTTCATATCTATCTCTCTTCATATCTACCTCTCTATCTATATGTCTTTATATCTATCTATCTATCTATCTTCATATCTATCTATCTACCTACATATCTATATCTCTTCATATCTATCATAGTTTGATCATATCTATCTATCATGGCTTCTTTATTTTTTTTTTTGAGTTCACCCCAAGCAAGGCAGTAAAGCCACTGAGATGCAAGGGTTTACTGGGTGTGGCAAAGTTGGAAACAGGAACATTCCTAAGGAGTGAGAACAGAGAAAGAGTAATCAGGACAGAAGATAGTGTTTGACAATGCATTTAAATTTTTACAAATTAATGTTGGCTGGAAAGCATTAGAAGAAGGGAGTTCCACAAGCAAGAGGTGTAAGAAAAGAAACTGTTAGCATAGAATTTACAGATATATCCAGCCAGCTTAACTGAAAATTGGTGAGACCTCATCACCAGTCTAGTACTGCATTTAAATTTGAAAAGTCTAGGCACTATAGCAAAGAGATCATCCAAACAATTATCATGAAAATATTTATAGAAAATGTGAAGGGAGAGAAGTTTACGGTGGTGGAAAGTGACTGAAGCGAAGACTCCAGATCAGGACCAATTTTGTTTATTATCTATCTTGGTTTGTTTCATTATCTATCTATCTATCTATATATATATATATATATATATATATATATGTATGTATGTATGTAAATAAAAGAAAATATAAGAAGAAAACCTTTTATGCCAATGTATTTAATTCCTACTACACTTGCCTTGATAAAAGTTCCTCAAGGAACAAAACATGTTGGAATAAAAGGTTTTCCTTTATTCTTTTCTTTTATTTATATTGTCATTACAGATATATTTTATTAATATCTGAATTTTTATACACACACATCCATCCATCCATACATACATACATACACATATATATATATGTACGTATATATATGTGTGTGTGTGTGTATAAAATAGGATATAGAATCCCATCAAAATTTTCCACTTGTTATATATATATATATATATATGTATGTATGTATGTATGTATATATATATATATATATATATATATATATATATATATATATATATATGTATATATTGGATGTCCATGTAGCATAGTGGTAATTGCTGCAGAAAATGGGATTGCCATGTTAAGTTCAAATTCCTGACAAGGTTGCTTTGTTCACTTTTGTATGCATGCCATTAAGAAAGAACAAATCCATCTCTTCTTCCTCCAGCTATAAGTTAAATAGCAGGACTGACTAGGCTCTTTGACATTGATTGGTAACCAATTTAGGAGAAGGAAAACTCTGAATTCAAAACTAAAGAGGGCTCTTTGGATACTTCATGGCACATTGTGTATCATTTCTTTGTTATCAGGTCTTCTGAAAAGTGCGATTGCTTCTCTGCAAGCTTTCACCAATCTAATCAATGCATATGTGTGGTTAGTCCTTCCAGTTTAGTACTAAGACTGAAATCAATCGAAGAGTTGAATACTATTGTAAGTATCCTTACATACTTTATTTCTTCCTTTGAAAGGTACACTTTTAAAAAAAATCTCACCCAAAAATTACAGTATGCTTTAAACTTCACTCATTAGTTTACTAAGACTAATGCTTGAACGCTATAGCCCACAGGAATCACTTCTCCCAGCTCTACCAGAGTGACACGTCTGATTGTAACAGACATCTCTTTGTCTCTGCTCAAGTGTGTCCTCAAAGAAGCAAAGTTACTGTTTGCTGATAGAATGAAACAACGTATAGAATCTTGTAAGTTTGGTTCTAGAGATTATTGGCGGCTCTGTAAGAGTATGTTAAACAAAAGAAAATCTTTAATCCCTCTTCTATTCAATCAGTTCAAAGTCCTGATATCTACACCTGATTTCCCCACTAGAACAGAGGCTCTATTGAGTGATATATGCATAACCCCATCACTGGTCTCAAACATAATTTCTAAATTAGACTCATAAGGTAAGTGGAGGTGACGGGATCCCAACCATCATCCTAAAAAAATGCACTCCTGAGCTGGCTCCAGGTCTCTCCAAACTCTACAACTATTGCCTCACTGCTTCCTGCTTTCTAGTTTGTTAGAAGTCCTCCTCTGTAGTTCCTTTAGATCCTCTAACCATCACCCTGTTAGTCTCCTACCACTTTTCAGCAAAGTATTTGAGGCTTTAATCAATGCTGAAGTAGTTAAGCATCTTACCCCTCACGACCTACTCTCTGACAAACAATATGGCTTCTGTTTTGCCAGGTCTACTGGTGGTATTCTGACAGCCATCACTGGATATGTATATCAAGCCCTTTATAATAACGGCAAAGCTCATGCTGTGGCTCTTGATATCTCAAAGGCATTTGTCAGGGTTTGGCATGCTGGTCTTCTATGTAAACTCCAGGGCTATGGTATTACAAGACGATTGTTTGATTTAATCTAATCATTCCTATCAAATTATGAAATGAAGTTCGTTTTGAATGGGCTTGCTTCTAGATCCTTTCACACAAACACAGTTGTCGCCCAAGGCTCTATCCTGGGTCCTACACTGTTTCTGATCATCATCAATGATCATCCTGATATCATCAGTTCCCAAGTAGGAAAAATCTATCAGAGCTGACAACGTTAACCTGGCTGCTGCTCTTGAAAAGGACCTCCAATCAGTGGTTAACTAAGACAGGAAATGTCTTGTACATCTTAATGCCTCCAAAACAAAACTGCTCTCATTTAACTACCAGGGAGAAACTTTCCTGCCCGCCATCAGCATGGCTGAGGCTAGACTCCTGGAGAGCAACACACTGCGCCTTCTTGGACTCACATTTTCAGCTGACTTGAAGGGGAATAAATACATTGAATAAATAGCTGCATCTACTGCAAGGAAGGTTGGGTCACTGTGTTATGCCAGAAAGTTTTTATTGTCAGAGTCCATCTTGCACATTTACAAATATACCATTTGTCCATGCATTGAATATTGTTGCCATATCTGGTCTGGTGCTACTGCTATTCATCTTGAAGTTTCTTGAAAAAATCCAGTGAAGGATCTGCAATGTAATTGATCCTGCCTTGGTATTGTAACATCAGTCACTTTCTCACTGATGTGACATGGTTTCCCTCTGTCTTTTCTACAAATATCTTCATGGCAGCTGCTCTGATGAGGTTTTTTTCCCTGGTACCCCAACTACATGAATTTAAGAGTGCTATGAGATTGGCATCTTGGTCCCACCCTTTTATATTAAAATAGTTAAATGTAACTCCCTTTTTCTACTTGAACAGTTTCTTTTCTTGCACTTCCCGCCTGTGGAACTCCCATTTACTTGCTTTCCTGATAACTACAATCTTCAAAAGTTTAAATGCAACATCAACTGCCATTTGCTAGCTTCTTGAATCCCATTCATCTTTTATCCTTTCCTAAATCCCCTCTATACCCAGTCTTTTGTCTCCTTCTCACTCTCTGTAACCCCTTTGGTACTAGTGGCATTCCCAACTTGTTTGGGGTGAAATGATTAACAAAACCAAAAAAAACCCCTGTTTGACAGATTCTTTCTGTGATGACTCCAGAAATAAATATAAGATTATAAATGATTATTAAATTATAATTATCAATCAAAATAAAGTAATATATATATATATATATATATATATATTATGAAATGGACAAAGTCCAACAATTATTTAAAGACATTTTTATGTTTAACATTCTTTTTATAGATACAAGAATTTAAGTAAATGCTCTGTTTATAATAAACAGTATTAAATAACATTTACCAGCCCGAATGTTCGATAATACTGTTTATTATAAGCAGAACATTTACTTAAATACTTGTATCGATAAAAAGAATGTTAAACATAAAAATGTCTTTAAATATATATATATATATATATATATATATATATAAAATCAGCTGAATACCTAAACTCTGAAATTATTACTATTTGTTATTTTTTTCCATAATAGGAGTAGGTAGGTTCACTTATTGTCCAGCTCACATACCTCTTCATTACTTTGAACATCAGTAGAGGTTCATCCCTGGGTTTCCAGTTCCTTCTAAATTCTCCATCAACTCTATACTTCTAACAACTCTGCCTAAACTCTGAAATTTATAATCTTATTGGGTTTCTGCTTCCATCTAAATTTTTTTCTTCTCTTTTGCTTCCAGTAGCTCCTTGCGTCTCAGTGGAATTGTTGTCTTGTTTGGGGTGAATTGATTAAAAAAGATATTATTCGTTTTTCATGAATATTTTTTTCAAAAATGTTTTAGCAAAAGATATGGTACATTATACATGTTTGTGTACCATATATATATATATATATATATATGTGTGTGTGTGTATATATATATATATGTGTATATATATATTTAATGATTTCACCTGAAGCAAGTAACTAACACACAGGGGTTACTGGGTGTGAAAGAATATAAGAAAAACATTATTATGGAACGATAACAATAAAAGGGCACAGAAATTAAGAAGACAGAAGATAACGATTGATATTGCATTTAAATTTTTGATTAATTGATTGATTCGTTTTCTACAGCTAATCAACACTTTACAGACTATTTAAAGCCAGGAAATGTTTTTAGACTGCAAGATTTTTTTGAGATAATAATAGTTTAGTGACACAAGTCTTACTAATTAACACATAGCTGGTGGGGAAGAGGTGGATTCATAGCTTTCCAAATGGTATTTGTGCATAAGTGAATATAATGAACTCAATGGGAATTGGAACTCAGCTCTCTGATTAACATTTCAGAGCTCTTAACTATTACACCACTTGCACATCCAAGCTTACAGCACCTGGTATTTCCAATTAGTCATTGGTTTAGGTACTGACCAGGCTCAATGTTGCTTAACTTTGTACAGAAACCAATGTTTCAATATGATGTGGCCATAAGCCTTTACATTTTTGAAGATCACACTTGTTTATGTTTGTTAAATAAAACAGAAGAATTGTAGCTGTTATTTTTCTAAATATTTTTCTCTAATTAATGAATTAATTTCCACATGTTAAAATTGAAGCCATGAAAAAACTGTCCACAGTCCATACATATTTATTAAGTATTTTGAATTTTTGACTGATGGCAGTCATTGTCAAGAATTAAAATCTTGTGGTAACTTTGACTACTATTTTCAATTTGAATATGATGTATAAGAAATTATTACTTTTTGAATGTATTCTGCATCATGTGAACATGATGTTATTTTTTAATTGAAGCGTTTATGATGTTTGTTAAATGCCATTGCTAGAAAAAGGATGAGCCCTAAATGTGAACTGAAAATTGGAGATACCAAAATTAAACAAGTGTAAAAAGTTAAATGTCTGGGAAGTGTTTTAACAGAAGACAGAAAGTGCGACACTGAAATCTGAATAAATCAAACATTGGAAAACTGTCCATAAATCAAACATTGCAATTACTTGAAATCAAGTCACAGTTATCATATATATATATATATATATATATATATATATATATATATATATGTATATATATATTTTTTTTTCTTTTAAGCTTTTCACCCAAAGCAAGGCTGGAAGCCACTAGCACGCAAGGGGTTACAGAAGGTTTGGAGGAAGAGCAGATAGGAGTCATAGAGGAAAAGATGTGGAGAAAGAAAGTGGATTGATCAAGGCAAGGGGGTTACAGAAGATTTGGAGCGAGAGCAGATAGGAATGAAAGGGGAAAGGATGTGGAGAAGGGAAGTGGATAGATCAAGGCAACTGGAGATGTCGATTGATGTTACACTTAAATAGTTGGAGATTATATTTGTCAGGGAAACAGGAATGAGGAAGGGAGTTCCACAGGCGAGAAGTGCAAGACATGAAGCTATTGGAGTAGAAGAGTGAAGGGGTGGGAACGGGATGCCAGCCTCGTAGGACGCTTAAATTCATAAGGCCTGGGAACCAGCGAAAGCAGATATATATATATATATATATATATATATATATATATATATATGTATATATATGAAGAAATATAGTCTTAAAGTGTGATATATTTATGGGATAAAGTGCTCAATATCAGAAATAGAGTGAGTGTAAATATAAAAGTGAACATAGAAGTCAGCACTTAGAGGCAACAGTCTGTTTCATGCTAGATGCAATCGTCAGGCCATATATATATATATATATATATATATATATATATATATATATATATATTATGAAGTGGACAAAGTCCGACAATTATTTTAAGACATGTTTATACATAATTATTTCATAATGTGTGATGTCATTTGTTTACATTTGGGTACACATTGAGCAGATATGAATGTACGTAAGAAAATCATGGAAAATTGTAGTTTAAAAACAGTAAAAATCAACCTTGCTAACTGAAAAGCTCCTCTGTGGGGAAATCGATAAAAGCACGTCAGACAATATAACGGTTCCGTATAGGATACAGGTTTGATTTTTGTTGGAGGATGCATATTTTCTATGACAATTTCTTGGACATTCAGGCTGGTAAATGTTGTTGATACTGTTTATTATAAACAGAGCATTTACTTAAATATTTGTATCTATAAAAAAAGAATGTATAAACATAAAAATGTCTTAAAACATATATATATATATATATATATATATATATATATATATGTATAAAATGATAATAATAAAAAAGTTAATGGTCAGAGTTGAATTGGACCAGGAAATAGTAGTATTAAAAAGTGCTCAATATGCATATAAAAAAATAAAAATTTAACATGTCGAGCATGTAAGTATAAAAAAATTAGGAGATCAGCCGATTCCACTACCTTGATTTCAACCGGTCAGTACCTTCAGGTGATTCCTGTCAATTGATTTCCTAATGCTTTAGGAAATCAATTCACTGGAATTGCCTGAATATAACAAAAGGTTGAAACCAAGGTATCAGAATTGGCTGATCTTATATATATATATATATATTTATATATATATATATATATATATCCAGGTAAAATAAGAACAAATGAAGGATAATACCACTGTCTACTGAAATACTGATCTAAGGAAAATAAATAGAAATAGGAAAATCATTTGGTCAGTACTAAGTTAGGCCAGAAGTTCCTTCATTTAATTGATAAACATTTCCCTAAAAGTAACCCTCTTCGTAAAATATTTAACAGAAACACACTAAAAGTAAGTTATAGCTGCACTAATAATCTTGAGAAGACTATAAATAAACACAATAATAAAATTTTAAACCAATTTAAAAATTTGAATAATAATGCACATTCCAAGATAAATACTGTTAATAATATTAACCAATGTAATTGCAAGAATTCTAATGAATGTCCATTACGAAACCAATGTTTAACCAACTCTCTTGTTTATCTAAGTACTATTTCTACAATAGAGAATCTGACTGTTGAAAAATTTTATATTTTAGTACTAAAAATTCTTTTAAGACTAGATGGTACCAGCATATCTTCTCATTCATCAATACTACATTTCTTACTAAATATTTTTGGAATTTAAAGGAAGATAATAAAACTCCTAAGGTAAAATGGAAAATTAAAAAAAAAGCTAGAACATGTACATCTTTAAATGAACCCTGTTTTCTATGCTTACATGAAAAATTAGAAATTATCAGATTTTCTGATAAAAACTTTTTATTAAACCAAAGAAGTGAATTGACTGTCGTGCACCACTTGTTGACTTGTCCTCCAGATACAGAGCATCTTATGTGAATGTACAGGTGATCTTATGTGAATGTAGAGGTGGTCACAAACACACTCACACACAAACACAAGCACATGCACATACATACATACATACATACATCATAATAGCTGGCCATTCATATTCGAGGATACCTGTCTATTAGGGGGGGTTTAGCTACTCCCTATTGCAGACACTCACTCAAGTACAGTTCAACACCTACAGAGCCCACCTGTGGTTTATACTGCAACTATGTTGAGCAGACCTTAGTTACAGTTTCTAAGAAAGAGCGTATTATCTAGCATGATCAACAATATGAACAAGGCCTGTACACTCAAACCCTTGGTCACGATGACTTGTAACTATGTGCTAGCATGGTTATCGAGGGCTCCCAAGTGTTCTGTCTACCCAATTTCACTCACAAGGCTTGGGTCAACCCGTGGTATGGTTTTCAGGCACTTTCCAAATGTGCCGCACACTGAGATCAACCTCGATCCAGTCTGATAATATCAGGAAGTCTCCTTCCTGACAAATTGACCAAATATGTGTGTGTGAAATATATATATATATATATATATATATATGAAGCAATATAGTCTTAAAGTGTGCTATATTTATGGGATAAAGTGCTCAATATCAGAGATAGAGTGTGTGTAAATATAAAAGTGAACATAGAAGTCAACACTTAGAGGCGACAGTCTGTTTCATCAGATTATTATTGGTAACCAGAAAATAAAAAATGGGTCTAAAGTAGGTGATAAGAAAAAAAAACTTATATAATCATATCACAAATATAAAAGTGAGAGCTTACTTTTAATAAATCATTAAAACTAAAAGGAAAAGAGAAAAACAGAGTAAAGGCACATGAATTCCTTCAAGACTTTAATCTATTCCATATTAAAGAGAGTAGCTACCTTGCATGCTGACGTTTAAGGCAAGCTTGTATTCTATTTAAAAAAAAATCATTCAACTTTCATTTTTTATAACAATCTTTACAGACTGATTTTATTCTCAAGTGAGCACAACAAAATATGATTTACCTAGATACAGAAAATTCCCCCCCCAGACAGCACCTCCTAGTTGCATTTAAAAGAAAACATGAGTGTATTCAATGATATCAGCTCACTTTATATATCTGCGTTACCTACATTTAAAAGACAACAGAACTTTTTTTTATCATTTGAACATGTGAATAAGCATTTATGTAGATATTTACTGAAAGCCAACTGATATTAAAACATCAGAACCAATTTACGGTAGCCAAACAAACTTATTTATATAAAATGTCAAGTATATTTGTAAGTTTATTCTGTAACATTTTACACTTTTTTTTGTACTAGTGTTATCTTTCTTGCAGTGGTGACACCAGGTAGCAATATCTTTGTTAATAGAATTTTTAATATGTTTACAAAGCAGAGACTAACTTAATGAAAGAGCAGATTACAATAATAATAATTTGAAAGATATATTTAAAGACTCATAGGCGAAAAGAAAAACAGGTGACAGTAAAGACTTAACAAAATTGTTGTTATGGGTAATTAAAAAATGACATTGGTAATTAAAATATGACTGATTGATCCAGCCTCATATATAAAAAAAATAATTAAATAGTTATTAAATTTCCTTATAAAAATAATTAAAATTGTTATTAAATTTCCTTATAAAAAATAAATTAAAATAATTAAATTTCCCTATAAAAAAATCAATTAAAATAGTTATATTTTCATCTAAAAACAGTTATTAGATTTCCTTCTAAAAATATTTATTAAATTTCCTTTGTAAAAAAGAATTATTAAATTTCGTTCTAAAAAAAATTAATTAAAATAGTTATTAAATTTTCTTCTAATAGAAATTAATATAATTAATTTCCTACTAAAAAAATTGATTAAAATAATTATTAAATTTCCTCCTAAAAATATTTATTAAAATAATTATTAAATTTCTTTCTAAAAAATTTAATTAAAATAGTTATTTAATTTCCTTGTAAAAAAATAATTAAAACAGTTATATTTCTTTCTAAAAAAATTCATTAAAATAGTTACTTAATTTCCTTGTAGAAAAAATTAATTAAAATAGTTATTAAATTTTCTTCTAAAAAAAAATTAATTAAAATAGTTTTAAAATTTCCTTGCCTGTTGTTTTTAACAAAATATACATTAACAAAGAGTACTGCTGAAGTACATATTTTGTGGTGTATGTATGTGCATTTGTATAGATACACTACTCTATTTTCATAGGATTTATGTTTTTGCCTTTAACCTTTTTACTGGTACAAGAATTATCTTCCTTGCACTGTTGATACACTGTCTTTGCTACAATAATGGTGAACTGTTTCAAGATTTTTATGAACCTAAGAGGCAAAATGGCTGACTATGAAAGAACAGACTAAAAGAATAATAATTGAAAATAAAGCTACTTAAAGACTCACATGTGAAAACCTTCGGATAATAGTAATGATTTAAGAAAATATACCATAATTTTTGACAATATTGGTAAAGTAGTTAAATAAAATATAACTGGCTTGGATGAAAGTGTTGCCATAATAGATTAACTTTTTTCTTGATTTATTGCTGGTTAACAAATATAAGGTAAAATCATGCTTTTTGAAGAACAAAAAATATTTGAAGGTTAATATAACAACATGAATAGAAGACTTCCATATTTCTGAAACAAGAGCCTGTTTCAGGTATATGTTCAAGCTTTGATAACCCCCACTTTCATTGATAGATAGTATTTATTGATTTTTCTTGGTGTTTACTACATGTTTTAAATATGATATAACCAATAAAGTTAAGGTATTTAATTCTTTTAGAGATTTATTCAGAATAAATTCGAAATGGTTTAATTATGTATCTTTTATGCACACTGCAAAATCAATACATGCTGGGTGATGATGATTACAACACCATCGAAATACAACAATGCTAACACAATTGAAAACACACATATATATATGTATGTATGTATGTATGTATGTGTGTGTGTGTATACATTGATGGAAAACAGAATTATAACAACCTAAATATGCATTTCACTTTACTCAAGATGAAATGTGCAGGTAATATAGGTAGATGATAGTAAATAATCATATAGGCAGATCAATATATGCATAAGTTTCAATATAAGGGAATATATCAACTCTACCCAAAACAATATTAATATGTTTTATATCTATCTTATGCCTTAACATAGGCCTTTATGCTCACATGCATGCATTATACAGAATATGGTGAATACCATTCTGTCTCTGACACATGTCGATGCAAAGATTTCTGAGTGGTATGTGTGGGTAGTATAACAGATATCTACACAGAAAATAGCATCAGCAGTTCAAGTTCAAATACCAGGATAGTCTGTTGTGTTCACTTTTTGCACAAATGCCCTTGGGAAAGGCAAGAAACCATCTCTTCTTACCCCAACTATGGGTTAAATAGCATGGTAGACTGAGCTCTCTAACCTTGGGTGGCAGCCACTGTAGGATTACTATGAATTGTGGAGAAGGTAATGGGAAACTACTATTTTTCCTAAGAAGCCATGGGAATTCTTCTTTTTTTTTTTACAATGATGTTTACTCTGTAGTATAAGGCCTAGGAGCCACTCAAGGTAGAAGCTTATGAATTCTTTGTAAATGAATGACTTATTTAAGTTCTTATTTCATTTTATAGTTATTCACTAAGCTTAGCTCAGTTTTGGCACAAGGTCATAAGCATGAAGCACCTGGTGAGGATTAAACTCACCACTCAGTATTAATAATTTGCAAGACTAGCTTGTTTCTCAATAAAGTCCACCAAATCTAATCATATG
>OZ038485.1:41236582-41266582 GCA_964036315.1 Acanthosepion esculentum
TAACGGTGTTCTAAACAGCTTAAACAAAGGAGCTGGTGGTGGACTTTCAGAGAAATGCCCGAGCACCTGTCCCTTTGGTTATTGGTGGCATCTGTGTGTAGATGGTGGATAAAATGAAGTTTCTGGGCTTGGGTATTGCAGAGGATCTCTCCTGGAATAACCATTGTGCTCATATAAAAAATGCAACAGCAAATATATTCTGTTTTCCTTTTGGAATTTCTGTTTTTTTGGGCCATTTTTTTTAACAGAGATGTAACATGCATTTGTGTGGGCCATGTGGGACTCTGGGTTATAAAAGGAACTGAGGTATCGAGCAATATCCAATGGGATGTGGTTAATAAATACTACCTATGGTATCCTTGCCTCATATATGAAACAATGTTGAAACAAAGTCGCTTGTACCAAAATTAATTAAGATATAGTGTTGGGAGAAAAAGGTAAATGAGGCTTGGGAGCCAACGTGTTAATAATATTATTATAATATGAAGGTTGTCCTCTACATCATTTTGTAGTCTAATAATATTACCAATTCTCACTCAAATAATCTCAAAATTTAACAAAATGCCTAAAAACTAAGTTGTGCAGACGTATCTCAATGAAAATCTATCAGGAAGATGGATCAGGTATGCCAGTGATAATGACAATGTGTTGTTGAAATGGCCACCACGTTCAACAGACTTGACACCTTGTGATTTTTTCTATAGGCTATGGGAAAGGACAGGTCTATATCCCCCATCTTCCTACAAGCCTAGAGGAACTTAAGCATAGAATCACTGAGGCACTGGAGAAAGTTACGCAAAACATGCTACAGCATGTTTGGCAGGAGCTGGATTACTGACTTGACATGTGTCATCTCACAGGTGGTGCACATATTGAACATTTTTGAAGCTTTGTGAAATCGGTTATAAAATTTACATTCCTTTAACCCTTTGTATATTCAAGTAGTTGCTTTTATTTTTTAATTTAACAGTATTTTTTATCCAACTACATCTATCGAGCTGAATATTTGAGAAATCTTGTTAGAAAAATATGCATCCCCTGGCAGGATTTGAAACTGCATCCCCTATTGGAAACCATCATTGGATCTGACGTGCCTGACTATTCGGCCACATAAGGCTTCTGGTCAAACAAAGTGTAAAAAGTGTCTTTTGAAAACACACACTTTCTGCCGATTCTTGAAACACACATATCTTCTCTGAATCATATCCTAGTATAAACAAAGGCAATTCAATTTCAGAAAATGGATTAAATCTGACATACTTTTATTATATACTAGAAATACCCATGAAAATTTCACGTTTTTCCTATGTGAATTTTCTGATGACTCTTAATTCTTAAGTTAATGACTGGATAAGCTCATGGCGAGTTCTATGACAATAAAACTCCCCTATCACATTGTTAAATATTTAAACAACTTTAACAAAATATTGCAATAACAATCATAAATACAAATGCTGGTGATTATTTAAAGAAGTAAGGGAATATAAATGAAAAGATTTGAAATTGACAACTTTTTTCATTTCACTGAAATAGATGTTAAAAATATGCGAGTGTTATTATTTCTACTATCTTTCTTTCTTTCATTTTCTCATTGAAGCCAAGTACCAATTCTGATATGTCATTTCCATCTTTTCTCTTGATCAAAATGGGATAATCCATTATTTTTCAGGTATTGACAGGGTGTAGAAAAGATCTGAAATTGACAACTTTTTTCATTTTACTGAAACAGGGGTTAAACACATTATCTCCTCTTCTATCTTTCTTTGTTTTTCTTACTGAAACCAAACAGCATCTCTGATATGTCTGTTCTCACTTTCCTCATGATCAAAACAGAATAGTCCATTATTTATGAGGTATTGTCAGGGCATAATATACATGCTAAGAAAAGAAGAGACATACAGAATTATAATGATATATGTATATATATATATGTATTATACTCCAAGCCAAATCCCATTGTGATTCATGGACCCTTCTTTATGATCCAAAACTAGAATGGCCTACAGGTCATCTCGAGGTCACTAACTGGCTGACATGGTGGAAAGCAGTCACATGACAAACAATTAAGCTTTTTCAGCCAATTAGAAGGTACCGCAAGCAGATGCCTTTTCAAGACACTGAAGTAATATAAATACAATCTCACAGGCCACAAAAGATTTTTGTCTCAACAATGACTTCAACAGTCGGCGGCTTCTTTGCTCACCTTTTCCTGCAAGAACACACACCATAGCAGCCAGGCTTACCTACCACCCACCATTGCTACTTCCAGATTTCCTGTCCACACCCACTTGCACGAAGCCAAACATGAACATCAGTTACCATCCTGCCACTCCGAATTTCGTCCGAACAAACTTCAACCATAAACCACAGAACTCTTATCGAACGGAATCCTATTTTGTATTGACTACCAGACTCCTATTTTGTATTGATTCATTGTGTATATATCTTCCTTGTTTTATTTTCCCAGAATATATATTCAACTTTGTTCATCCTTTTTCTTACTACCATACGCTTAATATAATATATATATATATATATATATATATATATATATATACACACACACACTATAGTTAAAAAATTTGAAGCCAACTCCAGAATTAGCATGAGATGAACTTGACAAAAGTGAGAAAAAAAATGAAAAAGAGCTCTTAGAGTTATCGAAAAAAGAACAGAATCAATTATCAAACTTATATTTTGCAACGTTTGCCAAAAATTTGTGCTGCAGTAATCAAGGCTAAAGAAGGATAATTTGATGAGAGCAAAATTTAATCATAAAATACTTTTTTTCTTTTTGTCATAATAGAATTTCTAATAAAAATCATGTCCCATTTTCTTTTAAGCATATATAATAATTTTCTTTTATTTAAATTACAAAAGACTACTTTTTGGGCCAATTCATAAAATTACCAAGGGTTGCATCAAACATTTGAACTGCAGTGTGTGTGTATATATATATATATATATATGTGTGTGTGTGTGTGTGTGTGTGTGTGTGTGTGTGTGTGTATTAATTAATGAATATCAAACACTTGAAATTACCATAGGTAATAATCTTTATTTCATGAAAGCTATAAAAATAGCCTTCAAACTTTCAGACCTGCAAACCAAATATCTGAAAAGATTGAAGGCTATTTTTATAGTTTTCATGAAATAAAGATTATTACCTATGGTAATTTCAAGTGTTTGATATATATATATATATATATATATATATATATATATATATATATATATATATATGTATATATATAAATTTTAAATTCCCAGCATCTCTCACTTGTGTACATGTCACATCAATGTAATCATCACTTTAGTTAAAGGATGAAATGCATCACATGAGAACTTTTTACCACTTTGTCATACTTACAATAAAATACCATAGAAATTCAACATTTAAAAAAGAAATTGCACCTTCTTGTGTAATCTTTAAGATGGTTTGCTATTTCTGCATCCATGTAACTTAAGATGCATATAAATCAAGAAGAGGGTATCTGCATTGATTTTGAGTAAAACCTTTGGGTCCAACACATCAAAACTTGTATTGCTTTCTCTTTTTCTCTCTCCCCTTCTCCCTTAATACAATATCAGTATATCTTAACTTAACCTGGAGTAATTTTTTCCATTTATATTTGGTTTGCCAGTCTAAAAGTTTGAAGGCTATTTTTAGAGTTGTCATGAAATAAAGATTATTACCTATGGCATTTTAAATGTTTAATATTCATTAATTAATAATTTTGCTCTGTCTCAGACATAGAGTTCTCCTTGGATCTTTATCCTCTTGGAAATTCCATACGGATTACCATTTTAACTTATTATATATATATATATATATATATATATATATATATATATATATCATGTTAACATCCCTCAAAGCTCATATCTAGTAACTTTTCTTT
The DNA here is from genome assembly GCA_964036315.1 of Acanthosepion esculentum. Lineage (NCBI taxonomy): Eukaryota > Metazoa > Mollusca > Cephalopoda > Sepiida > Sepiidae > Acanthosepion > Acanthosepion esculentum. Next base: position 41,240,485 of record OZ038485.1, read on the forward strand.
TTATATTTGAAATGTAAACAATTTTTTAAGAAATTAATGAATACACACACAAAGAAACAAAAACAAAAAAGGGTTATGTTATACTTCACTTCAATAAGATTTCTTTTTGATTCATTGTACCTGTCAGCTAATGTGAATGTTAAAAAAGCAAAACACAAAATAAAAAATGTTGTTTTCTGCACAGGGGCTCTGAGCATCACATCCAGTCTACAAAACATATCTCCACAATAAAGTGCAATAGCCAATCACGAAGATTCCCACTGAAGAAGGTGCACTCAGGTGCACTGTTACCATCACCATTGTGATCTCACCGAAGCTTCACTAATTTTGCCTGACTCGTCACACACAGAATGTGACTGACAGGCCAGCTTTGGCACTGCCAGGCTCCCGAACCCACCACTGCGATTTCTAATACTTCACTATCCACTCCAGGCTTCCTTCATCATCACCACCGTCAATCTGTTTCGTTTATATCACATTTGACCAGAATCCAACAGAGACATTCCTCTCAATCAGCCTTCAGTATACACTCCAGGCCTCCCTCATTGCCACTACTGGGTCCTACATCAACTCCTATTAACACAATTAAAAAGCCACATATGAACAATGTTGCCACATTTTGCACATCTATGTATATATTCTGAATACATGTTGTTGAAATTTTAATTCTTGTTTGTTCCTGTCCTTTGCAACCATACACTTGATATAACAGTGAGCTGAAATTTTCTCAGCCCAACCAAGAATCTGTGCACCCCCAAATTTGATGTTTCATTCTTTGATTAGATTTTGGAATATGGGTTGGGCTGCAGTTCCCTTGATAAAACTTGTGCCTTTCCCAAGGTTAGTAATGTAAAGTGAATGTAGACTGTCCTAGAAAAAGTTTGAACTTTGTTCACCAATTCCATTTATTATGCTATTAACCATTATGCCATCTGCATCTGTAATTTATTTGCCAGCATTATTATAAATTATAATAAATCAAATTGTAATAAAATACAAATTAATTGTAATCAGATTGTGATGAATTGTGGACCAATTGTAATACATCAAATATACATTTTTAGCAAACTCAGTAGTTGAATAAAGATGAAGAAGTGACAAGAGATGTGGTTTTACTGATGGATGCTAAGATTACCATGGAATGAACATGTTAGTGACAAGGAAGTTTTAAGGAAAACTGAAGTGACACTTCAATCAGATAAAGACAGATGAAATTTGTAGGATGCACAATGAGGAAAAAATACTCGGAAAATTCAACACTTATGGGACATATTAAAAGAAAAAGAAACAGTTGAAAACACTGAGTAACTTATTTAATAAAAGACAGGAAATTGTGGAGAGGCATGATCACCTACATCCTGAAAGGGCACAGTACATAAAAGAACTAGTAGGCATGTTTTTCCTTTTCAATGTTTACTTTTTAAATTTTATACAATTAGTTATTCCTAAAATAGGAGATACTACAGAAAATATATTTTGATTTCACCAATGTCTACTTTTATGTGCCATGTCACTTTATTCTTATTATTTATTTATCTATTTTATTTCATTTTCCCACAGTTTCTAATGAAATTTTCCAGTTTCTTAATATTTTACTTAGCTTCAAATTTCAGTGTCACAATTTCTGTCCTATGTCAAAACATTTCCCAGATATTCAGATTTTGGTATGTCCAGTTTGTAGTTAGTGCTACCAAACTGAACTACAAGCAACAAATTGGGATACATTTGAAAGTTTAGTTTTAGTACTACTAAATTTTGAATTGACCTTCTTATCGTTAATAGCCCAAAGGAGTCCAGTTTATTTCAAAAGTAACCTCAAAAGTCACAAATTGTAAAATTCTAAATGTAGTAGTACTCAGCCTTCAAAAAGTAACCAAATCTGTTAACACAACCCTGTTATCAGTCATAGCAATAATAGACCTAGTAAAAAACAAAACAAAAAAATAATGATATATACATAGGTTGGTAAACTGCAATAAATATTCATGGATAATTATTTTACAAATAACAAGGAACAAGGAAAATAATTTTCTCTATCTAAATACATAAATCTCTGTCTGTCTGTCTGTCTGTCTCTCTCTCTCTATATATATATATATAAAGAAGTAATGTACTTTTTATTTATTAATCTGACATATTTTTATCACTTAAAACATTATTTTTAGTAGGTACTCATATTTGATTAGACACTCTTTTTTTATTTTTTATTTATGAAATATAAATAAAACTACTGTTAAAAATAAATGGGATATCTGCTCAAATATGGGTATCCACTAAAAAAAACTTTTAAAGTGATATATATATATATATTGATGTAATGAATATGCATACACCTGGGTTCCCCCTCACAGTAATATGATTGGCTGGTGTCAGCCATAAATACAGGCTGATGTGGACACTATTGAACTACGCCATTGAATGAAGCTATTGACAATACCTATTGGCCTACACCTATTGCCTAAGCATATTGCCTATGACTACAATTAGTACCAGTCGATTACGGCTACCTGCTAGATTGTCCTACTCGGTTACAGTGGCCAAAACCACTTGGCTGCTACTTCGAACAAATATATCCCTTTCCGGGACATATCATATATATATATATATATATATATATATATATATATATATATATATATATATATATATATATATATATATATATATATATAAGGTGTATTTTAGGCAGAAAGAATTCTCTCAACCATGTTTGGTTAAATAATATTGACAAGTTCTATCTGTCAATTATTTTATTAAATTTTTTCAAATTTAAAAATTAGTTGTTTTGTGTTAATGGTAAATTTGTCAAAGTTAATATTTTATATTATATTTTTCCTGAGTAGTTTTGATTTCAAGAATTGTTCTGTGTGTAGTTACACAACTTGTTTTTAATTTTGATGTGCTCACGTTTGATGAAACTAATTTCAAGTCACTCAAGGTGATGTTATATATACAAACAGTTAAACTGGGATGAGTGTGTGCTTGTGTTTATATTAAACACACTTCAATATACAGTCCCCTATGGAGAAAGAGACCTTATTCAATGTTGGTTGCTCCTCTTTTATTACAACAGCCTCCAAAGTCTTTTCTTGCCCTGTATAAAATTTTGGTGTTATCTACTGAAGTCTAATCTTAATATCATTTGGTTTGTTTGTCATATGTTCATTTATATGTGTATGGACTGTCAAAATTTAGTGCGATTCACACTGAACATATGACAAATAAACAAATAATATTGATGTTAGACAAATTTTAGTTGATAACATCAAAATTTTATACAAGACTCCAAAATGTTGGAGGCTGTTGTAATAAAAGAGAAACAGCCAACATTAAATAAGTTTAATATACAAAAAAACAAAACAAAAAAAACACACACACACATAAAAATGTCAGTTTGACCATTTAAAATAAATCACCTTGAGTGATTTGAAATTGGTTCCATCAAATGTGAGAATGCTGGAATTAAAAAACAGTTTCATAAATATTCACAGAACAATTCTTGAAAGCAAATGTAGCAACATTCGAAAGTACTCATTGCAATAAATAATATAAAATAAAAGTTAATAACTTTTTTGGCACATTTACCGATAACACAAAACAGCTTATTCAGAAATTTGAAAGATTTAATAAAAAAATTGATAGACAGAACTTGTCCATATTATTTAACAAAACATGTTTGATATATATATATATATATATATATATATATATATATATATATATATATATATATATATATATATATATATATATATCCCACACACACTGATGGTAAAAAAATGTAAAGCCTGAATATCCATTTTAATTTACTTGTGATTTTTCTTTTTTAATACTGTTATACCTGGGTACTAAGGAAATGGAAGCACTGTTTCAGCTATTGTACAGACATGGAAGTACCATGTCAGCCATATTGTGTATGTGTGAATAAAAAGCAGGAGTATCACTTTTGCAGACAGAAGTCACCAGACTAAATTGCATTGTTGTTGTTATTACAGACCCCCTTACCAAGTTGTGATAAATACCATGTCCTTCCAGTATGCAGACAGCCATGACTCTCCAGAGATTCCTTTTCTTTATTATCTGCAAATTACCATGACTTCTTAGGAAATATATTGGAGTAATTTACTACAGTGTAACCCGAATATAAGAGACCAGGATATAAGAGAAACCCGGATATAAGAGAGATTTTATCTGGTCCCAAATTAGAGCCTGTGTTAATAAAACAAAATAGACTAAACCCGGATATAAGAGACTTATTATCCGGTCTCGACAACTCTTTTATATCCGGGTTACACTGTATTATCTTTTTTACAGTTTTGAATTCAGAATTTTCCTTCTTCTAGTGTGCTTGCCACCCAACGTTAGAGGGCATTATTCTGCTATTTAATTCATAGCTGGAGATGCAAAGAGATGGATTTCTGACTTTCATGAGAGCATTTATATGAAAGTGAATGCAGCAGACAAGGCTGGAATCTGAACTATGCTTAAAAATTCTGTTTTACAAACTGATAACAGTTGCACTATCCACACACCCACCACATATAATGATCAATACCCACACAGGTTCCAAAATAATAATCACTGTTCTGCCATCCATTTATTTAAGCTTGTCAAGTATGTTATGCATTGTTTTCCTCTGTCCCTCTTTCCCTATATCTGTCCTGTGAGTATCAGATTTTCCAAGCTCTCCTTCCTCATTATGTGCTCCAAAAATTACAACTATCTCTTCCTGATGTTAAGTATAAGTTTCCTTTTAGTTTCTATTTTCTCTAAAACCTCATCATTACTCCTATGTTCAGACTATGGTATCTTCAGCGCCCTTCTGTAGAATCACATTTCTGTTGCTTCAAGTCATTTCTTCATCTTTGAGGAGGTTCTCCAGCATTCACTGCCACATAGGGGGACAGATATCACATAACAGTTCAGTTCTCTTTTCTTTGTTTCTAACAATGTTTTTCTGTTTCTTAATACTCTGCTTAGTTTTTGGAAGGCATCTTTATGTGTCTTTGGATTTCAGTGTTGCACTTTCTGTTCTCTGTTTGAACACTTCCCAGATATTTAAATTTGTGTGCTTGTTTGATTTTGGTTGTCTCCGATTTTGGGCTCAACTTTTGCTAACGACCATGCATGAATGAATCTTGATTGTATTCAATCACAGATTCAAACACAAATTCAAATAATTATCTTTAATACAACTGCAAACCTCAAATCTTGTCTAATCTCTTAACCATTCCAAGAACTGTTCCTAATTACTTAACAAGATTATTAGCCTACTAATTTTATTTTCCTTGTTCTCTCTGTATTCACCTTAGAAAATATTTGTGAGGCTTGACATTTTTGGTACTAATTGAAATCCACTCAAATTTCTATCATGTTTAAATAACAAGCAAATAGTAATTATAACATTAGCTGTTTCCTTATAAGGAAACTGTTGTGATGTGGTGTCTGGCAAGACACAACACTTAACTCGATAGAGTCAGTTGTGATAGTAGTATTCAATAATCAGCAAGACAAGTCACTGTAATAGTATAATCTTCTTTCTTCCCTTCTAGACAATTACCCAGCACTGCTTTTCAAGAAAATAGGTTTCTCAAGTCTAGTAACTGTTATTGCTCTTTCCAGTATTGATGGGTGTTTCCTTACTAATCTTTTGTTTTAAGTTGTGTGGAACGTTACCATCTTTATTATGTCATAATTTTCTCTTTGAGTTGCATGTAATATCCATTTAGTTGTTGCTGCTGTTGAAAGTCCTCAAGTGATGTGGTTTCTCTTATCTGGTACAGTTCTTTCTTTGTGATTCTATAGTGAGAGTTCACAAGATTCGAGGAAGGATAGTTTCCACCAAGACCCACAGGCTTCACTCATTCAAAGCCATTTTAAACCACTGATCTGAGAAAGTGGCTGTATCTGACGCTGTACTAATATTAAGAACAGCACTCCCCCTTCTAAAAAATCAATATTATTTTGATTCTGACAAGTATTGCAGATTAAGGAAGCTCTAAAGAATGCTAATCTACAAAAAATACCTTCCCCTAAATTTTCCCCTATTTTTTATAAGCAGACCAATCTATTTATGTAGTGCCTTGGCCTTTCCAGTATTGATGTAGGTTTCCGCCCTAACTTTTTATTTGAGGTAGTATAGATTATCAAAATACTAATTATGTCATTATTTTCTCTTTGAGTTACATGTGATATTTATTTTAGTTGTTGCTGCTGTTGAAAGTCAAGGGATGTGATTTCTCTTCTCTGGTGCAGTCCTTTGTTTGTGATTCTGTAGCATCAGTCCACAAAGTTCGAAGACACACAGGCTCAAAAATGGAATGAATAATAAGGAAAAAATAATTTTAAGCAGGGGTCAGGAGAAGAATATAAGCATCTGAATTAAACAGGTGGGCTGAATTTTTTATTGATGAAAAATAGAAATGCTATTTTTATGGTCAGAATGCTATCAGAGCAAGAAAGACATATACCGATGTACCAAAGACTGCGCAAAAGCATTTGATAGGGTACAAAAAGAGCTACTTTAAATAATAGAAAAGCTTGATCACTGCAGGAAAGATATTCAAAGTAATCTGTAACCTCTACTGGGAACAGACAGTCTGTACATGGATAGAGAATGATTTCAGTGAATACACAAAAATATAAAGATAAGGATTTAATACCTTCTGCAGCAATATGGACTTAACAGAACAAGAAGACCGAGCAGGATTTATTATTGGTGGAGATAATCTTAACAACATAAAATAAGTGGATGTATTGATGGCAGATTTGGAAAGATAACTGAAAAAACTCTTAGACAGTGTAGTAAAGGAAAGCAATAAGAAAAGACTAACTATAACTGTAAGATGATAGAATGCATATTTACCAGCAAATAAGGCAGCACAAGGTGTAAGCAATATATTAGAGATGTCAAAATCAAGCAGGTGCAGAAATGTAACAATCTAGGTATTATGATAATGGAAAATGTCATACAGAAATAGAAAGATCAGAAGGAATAGTAAAAGGTGCCTTTCAGAAATTGAGTAGAATATTAAGAGAAAGGAAAATGTAACTTGAAATAAAAGAAAAGATTGCTGAACTACTATGAACTATCTAATCTATTAGTCAGTCACTTATGTGCCATGCGTGATACACACTTAGGCGATCATGTATCTTTTGATACATGACTGATGAGGCAGATTTTGTTCCTGCAGTAGGTTGCCATTTCAGTAGATCAGTTGCCATCCAAGGCTAAAGAACCCAGTCTGTCCTGCTATTTACCCATAGCTGGGTGAGAAGAAGAGGATTCATACCTTTCCCAAAGGAATTAGCCCATAAGTGAAAGTAATGGATTGGACTGGAATTTGAACTCGGATCTTCGATTTCTCAATCTGAGCCACTATCCATTACTCCACCATGCCTCCTCTCCTATATAGAAGTGAGATAAAGAAGAGACTTGAAGCAACAGGGATGTGGTGCTATTGACTAATGTTGAGAACAGTATGAACAGAATATATGAGCAATGAGAAAGTTTTAAAGGAAATACAAACTGCAAAGAAACTGATACTTAGAATCAGGAGACATGACAAAAAGCTGGTAGTTTGCAGAGAATTCTGAAGAACTTGGGAGATAAAAGAAAGACGGCCTAGAGAATTTAACACTCACAGAACATTATGAGGGCAAGAGAAGTATAAAGAAATTGCAAGTAACCTACTTAATGAATTTATGTGAATGTATAGCAGAACAGGGATAAAAAAAAGGGTAATTAGTAAACAATTACTTAGAGCAACAAAAGATGGGAAGTTGTAGAGAATCATGATTACCTGAATCCTGAAAAAACTTGGTAGATAAAAGAAAGAAGGCCTGGAGAATTTAACACTCACAGGTCATTATGAAGGCCTGAGATGCAGGAAGAAAGAGTGAATAACCTACTTAATGAGTTTGTATGAATGGATGACAGAACAGGGAAAAAGAGGGATGGTAATGGATCAAATGTTAGTTAGTACAACAAAACCCAGGAAGTTGTGGAGTGCAAAGGTCACCCATGTTCTGAAAAAAGAAGAAATGCTGAAAGATTAATATCTGAATGATTGATTAATGATTTAAAATTTTTTCATGAATATGAATTCTTTGTAAATGAATGATTTGTTTATATTTATAGTTATTCACTAAGCTTAGCTTAGTTTTGTCACAGGGCCACAAGCATGGAGCACCCAGTGAGGATTAAACTCACCACTCAGTCTTAATGATTTGCAGCACTAGCTTGTTTACCATTATATCATGATAAAGTCTCCCAAATCTAATCATGTCAGAAGAGAATATTAGGAATCTGTGCATTTTATGTGTTTTTAATAATATAATAATGATGGCCACTCATTTCCAAGTACAACACACTCATCTGCTAAGGTGGCGAATCGATCCCGATTACAAAAGCCTGCTAAGGCACATTTGCATTCGTTCAACAAGCACACAGCTCACCTGTGGTTTATACTGCAACTATATTGAGCAGACCTTATTTACAGTCCATGGTAGAGAGAGCATGATCTGGTATGATCAAGTGTTTAAAAACCAGTACACTCTAACCATTGGTCATAATGACTTGTGACTTCATACCAGCACAACCATAGGTAGTCTCAGAACAGCTCTGTCTATCCAGTTTCACTCACAAATGGTTGGGTCATTCTGTGGTATGGTTTTTGGGGTAATTTCAAATGATGTTGCATGCTGGGATTACCTCCCCATCAAGTCTGTCTGACAAATCGACCATGGTAAAATTTGCATCCATGTCTCATGGTTTGAAAGCGAATATTCTAACCACTTGCCCATTGCCTATATTATTCTTAAATATACTTATGTAGATATTTTTTCATATTTTTAAAAGATACTTTTGTTTTAACTTTTTCTTTTATTTAAATATAACTGCATTTGATGGCATAAGAGATTCCCCTTTCAGGTCCAAAAATCTCACAAATACTATCTTCCTAGTCTTATATACAAAGCTAAGTTATCTGGAAGTCTAATGTTTACTCAGATACCTAGACACCATAAGCAACTGGTATGAGGGATCTCTGAAAAGTTCTCAGCCTGACCAAGAAGATCTTTTCAGTAAAATAACTGATGTTTGGTCATTTGGTAAGCAAGTAGAGCCAAGAACTTTTCAGTATCAACTTATGCTTATACTTCAACTTAAATATTAAATGTAAATGGAAACAGTGGGAGGAATCTTATATAGCAGCAACTATGGTAACCTGTATCTTTTAAATATTTTTTGCTTATTTCTTCTTACTTCCTCTTTAAGTAAATATTGTTTTTTTTATTTACACTATTTGCATTCTTTAGACTGTTGGCCTTATCTTTTTTGCCATATTCATGACATTTTGGCTGTTGTATGCTCTGGCCTTCTTCAGGTGATCGGAATTTTGAACTGAACCCTTTATTTTGTCCCCTGGAGGCACATGACTCAGTGGATAAAAATGTTGGTCGGATCCAGTGACTTGGCCCAACGAGTTGTGAGTTCAATACCTGACTACTGCAGTAGTGAACAAAAACTTGGAGAGTTGTGTTAAAGGGAGATAACTGAGACATCTGGAAGTGGCATGGCACGTGAAACTAAAACAATCTACCCTGGCGGACAAAATAAAGGGTTCGGTTCATAATTCCAATCACCTGAAGAAAGCAGGAGTGTACCATGGCCAAAATGTCATGAATATGGCAAAAAAGATGAGGACAACATTCTGAAGAATGTAAATAGTGTAAATAATTACAATACCTCAGAAATATAGACAGATATTGTTTTTTTTATATTAATGTTCATCCAATACAAGGCCCAAGGACCCCTCAAGGTAGAGGATTACTGTGTGGTGTTGTATGAGCATAAGAAAAGGCAATAAGTGAATTTCATAGGACTATGCAGGAAAGGTAACGGTTAAGCCTAGACTGGAAGAGGTCAAGATTGTAGTGATTGGGAAATCATCCTGTTGGGAGTTTATTCCACAAAATTGCAGATCTTGGAAAGAAGTTGTCCAAACAGAACTTATCTCTTACTATTGGAATACAAGGGAAATTTGGATAATTTACCATTGTGTACATGACATGGTGGGTCCCAGCTGTAAAGATCAGGTGTGTGGGGTTAAGGAATGTACTTTGTCAGAACATATACTATGGAAACAGTGATAGAGCAGTGAGAGGCTTGTGATGTTTAGATATTTTCTAAGTTTTGTCTGGTGCATATGTGGCAGGGAATGTTTCTTTGCATTACAAACATTGAAAAGTAGTAATATACAATAAGCCAAACCTTTAGTGAGTTGGAAAATTTCCAAAAAAGTTTTTTCATCTTAAGATGCAAGCAATTACCCATAATTCCATTTTACAAAGTGATGTCTTCTCTTTTCTTTTTTAATCATTTCACCCCAAGCAAGGCAGGAATGCCATTAGTACACAAGGGGTTACAGAGAGGGAAAGTGAGAGTAAAGACTGTGTATAGGGAGGACTGAGTAAAGGACAAAAGATGAACACGATATAAGAAGGTAGAAGATGGAGATTGACATTGCATTTAAATTTTAAAATTTTTTTGAAGATTGTAATTATCAGGGAAGCAATTAAATGGAAGGGAGTTCCACAGATGGGAAGTGTGAGAAAAGAAACTGTTGGTGTAGAAGTGCTGGTTACATTTAACTATTTCAACAGTAAAAGGGTAGGACCTAGTAGCACACTTAAATTCATGTAGTTTGGGCACCAAGGGAAAAAAGCTTGTCAGTATTTTGCCACAAGTAAGGTGATAATGTCACTAAGACACAAGGGATTACTGGGAAGAGAAAAGACAACAAAAGAACAGGTTTCAGGAAGACAGAAGATAGCAGCTGACATTGCATTTAAATCTTTGAAGATTGTAGGTGGCAGGGAAACAAGAGACTAGGAGAGAGTCCCACAGGTAAGAAAAAACTATTAAAATAGAACATATGGTTATATTTAGCTTGTTCAACAGGAAAACTCTGAGACCTGATCTAATAGTACACTTAAATTCATGTAACTGAAGCACCAAGGAAGAAAGTTTACCATAACAACTGCCATGAAAATATTTGTAGAAAAGACAGAGGGAAACCACATCACAGTGATGTGAAAGTAGCTGAAATCAAGATGCCAGGTCAGGATTGATTACATTACAGTGAATAGTAACGTTGCTTCATTTATAACACTACCTGCCATCAGGGTCAAATCCTTGGTCAAGGTCACAATTTAACATATAACCTTTTTTGTTGTCACCTACAACCAATGGTGTGACCATGTTTAGTTGACCAGTCCTCAGGGTCTTAGAACAATGTTTCAACCACAGGACTAACTCTGCGCTGGTCAATGCTGATGTTGGTCACTAGCTGCTTTGATCTACACCAACACTGCCCATGTTTTTGATCTCAAAGTAATGGAAGATCAAATACTGTAGTAATTGCAGTGTTGGTTCAAATTGTGTCAGGTGCTATATGAAGGAAGAAAATATCTTCACAATGAAAAAATAAAATGTAAGATTCATGGGGGTCAATATTCAGTTGGTTTATACAGCTCTTTGTACGATAAAAATTAACTGCATTAATCTCTATAGTGACACTGGGCCTTGTCTAAACACCAGGAAATCTGGCAGAAGCTGATGTGGATTTCAGAGGCTCTGGTACAATATTATTTAGCTCCACCTGTATGGAGCTAAATTCTGCCTCTTTCTCCTTTCTTCTCAATATTCTAACTCTGCCCACTTATCAGGGCTGGCATAACTGTTTTTGTGACAATTCTAATTTTTAAAGTGCATAGGTGAAAGGGCATAGATTATTCTCTTCATTAATTTCAATTCTCTGTCTCCCTCCTACTTACCTACTATTACCTCTGTCCAGCAAGAACACAAACCAGACCACTGCTTCTTATCTTAACATTCAGAGTGATAGAAAAGAATTATTTTCCAATTTGATTTTGTCAATGAAAATATATTTGTTTACCTAAATTCTTAACAAAGAGATATGCTGTTCTCCGTCCTTGGGCCAATCATCATCTTAGCAAAAACATAAACCAGACCACCTGCCTGTTACAACAGGATTGATTTTCACAATCCTAACCCATGCAGCAAGTTCATTCTCTGTTTTCATTTCTCAATTCATTTTTGCCAATGAAAATATAATTCCTGTCTGCCACTTTTCTTGCTGATGACATGTGTTTTTCTAATTTCTCAAGAAAGAGATAAAACCATTTCCCAATTTGCTTTACAAACATGCCAGATTCTTGATAGATAAAAAAAAGTAAACTCTTGGTGCATCATAGGGGTGGGACAATTCAGATGGCTCTTTTTCACTTCCTCATTACCGGGGAAAAAGTTTTCCATCCTCTCTCTCTATCTTTCTATCTTCCAGTTTATATTTCATTTTGGGCTTAATCTTCTTTCTGCTAAGAATTAACATTCACCCAGCTCACAGCTTCAGTGTCACACATTGAGGACATGCTTACACTCATTATTAGTGGATACAAAGAGACATCTGTTATGATTGGAACTATCCTGAATAGTGAGACAGTTGATCTATACTCTTATTATATATATTTGAAAAAGCTTGGTCAACCTAATGGGGTTTAACATCCTGTTATTACTTATGAGTTGGTTAAATCACCTTACTTTATAATCTTAATGGCAAACATGAACAAACATACCTGTAATAAGATTTAGTGTCAAAAGTGTTTCCTATGATATAGCTTTTTTTAACAACCTTCACTCTTCAGCAATGTTTATTGTTTTTAAAGGTGATGATCAGAATTGTAATAAAACCTAAACATAGGATGAAATGAATTTATACATCTTCTTTGTTCTTGAGAATTGATAACAAAAATAACAAACATTATTTTTTTATTAGATTGTTTATTTACATTTATTGTTATGGTAATTTACCCACGCATGCATGGACACTCCCAGCTATAAATAGGAGCAGGTACTGCCATCTGTAGTGGGAAATTTCCAGCAGTCAGCTCTGATAGTTGGACCGAACATTCTTGCTGTAATCCTCTTGTTTGTATATGCTTGTATTACTTTTTCTGTTAATATATTTGTTTAACTCAATTCCTCTCTTTGTGTCTTAATTTCTGGCCCCTACAAGGCCATAACAACTATTTATTTATTATATTATTCATTGGAATGGTTGGCAAAACATAAGCTAATTGCCCATTGATTCAAACTTTATAAAATTTTAAGTAATAAGGATTTCCTTATACCTAGTTAACATATTATAATAATTTAGTAAATCACACTATTTTCATTGTTCAGACTATCATCCTCATCTTTGTTGCCATATTTATCACAATGTTTCAGTCGTTGTACACTCCAGGCTTCTTCAGGTGGTTGGAATATCAAACTGAACCCTTTATTTTGCTCACCGGGGTAGACTGTTCTAGTTCCAAGTGCCATGTCTAATGGATGTCAGTTATTAGTTATCTCCTGTTAATTCACCTCTCCAAGTTCTCCACTGCCTTAACCAGGTACTGAACTCAAAATCTTTTGGTCCTGTCACTGGATCTAACTAACACCTTTATCCACTGTATCATGTGTCCTGAAGAAGGCCGGAGCATACAACGGCTGAAACGTTGTGATAAATATGGCAACAAAGATGAGGATGATAATCCGAGCAATGTAAATAGTGTACATAATACCTTATCTTAGAAATATAGACAAATACTGAATTTAGTAAATGTTTATAAATTTATGAATAAAAAAGTTTTCACATTTATTTCTTCATAAATTGATAAATGATAAATATTGCATTGCATTAGTTCTAATTGTATTAATTTTTAGAATGTTGTAAATATAAAATTATTCTTGTTAATAAAAATCTAATAAATAGTAATTAATATTTTTGTTGCAAATTTTCAAGAGCAAAAAAAATGTATAAATTCACTTTCATCATGTGTTTATGTTTTATTCCAATTTTAATTTTAAAACAATAAACATTGCTGAGTGAAGGTAGTTAAAAAAGCAGCATCATGGGAAAAGCCATCCTTTTGACACTACTTCTTATTGTGGCCACATTTGTCCATGTTTGCCATCTTAACCTCACTTTATCAGTTAAACCTATCTGTAGAAGTTGTCTTCTCCCTGTCCTCATTAGCAGAAGGTGGTTGTCTCAAGAATATTTGTTATGAGGAAGTTGACACAATAACTGACACCTATGTTGATAACAGAGAGTAAAAGTTATGATTTTTCTCACTCTCTGCTCTTCTCCACTGTCATCTGTTTGTATCTTGTATAGAGCTCATCATAATCATAACAACTTGACAAGCATCAAACATATAGGATCATAAATTAAATGAAATGTCCAAATAAACATTATTTATTTTTAGAATTTCTCTGTCGCATTCTCTCATATATATATATATATATGTGTGTGTGTGTGTATGCATGTATAGCTGGCCACTTGTATTCGAAGATACCTGTCTACTAGGGTGGCTAGCCAATCCCTATTCGAGACACTTGCTCAGGCACATTTGTGTTTGTTCAACACCCACAGAGCCTACCTGTGGCTTATGCTGCAACTATGCTGAGCAGACCTTAGTTACAGTTTCTGGGAAAGAGTGTATTATCTAGCCTGATCAACAATTTGAATATATTAATGAAATAATGTAATCATTTGTATCTGTCTATAATGAAATTGTCTAGGATTTATATGCAGACAACTTTGTGTCATGACCTATATAATAAAAAAAATTTTTTCAGTGAGTTTGAATTTAGTGTAGGTCACATTCAATTGGTTAATCACGGTAAAGGCCACATGCTTATTTTTAATTTTTAATTCTGTTTTTAGGGGGTTTTTCTCAAAAAAGAGGAAGTATTCTGCTTTTGAAATTAAATTAATCATTCACTTGCCAGTAGTTTACCATTGCCTGAGAAGACACATTTGTAGTGTCAAAACATAATTGCCATTGTGTAGTGATTTTTTACATGTTTTTGTTTTAATAAATTATATATATATATGCCACTTAAGATTATTGCACAAAATTTCATAACTGAATCAAATAAGCAGTCAGATCCTCATACGTCAAAACTGACAAGAGAGTCCATTATATATATATAGTGGTGGCATCATACCAGTTCACGTGAACTGATTCTAAAAATTATAAGAGCTTAGTGAACCAGTTGCTGGATTATCTGAAAATAATCCCATAGATTAATGGCTAATATATAATAGCTGAAAATATAATTAATACCATTGCTGTAAGATCTGTGGAAGCTGAAAGAGGGTTTTCTGTGAGAAAATCATCTTGAAGTTAAAAATATGGCAAATCTTCTAGTCATAAATTTGATAGGTCTTCCACCAGATCTTTGGGACTGCGGTGATTCTGTTCAAATGTAGATAGGAAACCATAACACAGCTGATGAAGCTAGAGTCAAAAAGCATCATACTTCTGAACAGAAATATAATGAGAATAGAATTTCAGTCTGGAAATATCTTAATAAATAAATATTTTCTTTTAAATTATCAAAATGGTTTAATTGTTTTTGATACTATAAAGTGATTTGTTTCCATTTCAGATTGAAAAGAAAATATACAGATATATAGATTCCTAAAGATTACCTACCTTTACAGAACAAGTTCCTGGAAATTTGTGATGCTATTATTGATATATATAGTGTGTGTGGCAGAAATACCTCCCACATAATTGTAAGACATTATCAGGAGGAAGACAACATTGTCACTAATGTCTTACTATTAGGGGGGGTATATGTGGGAGGTATTTCTGCCACACCCTGTACATATATATATATATATATATATATATATATATATATATATATATATATATGTGTGCGTGTGTATATATATATATATATATATATATATATACATGACCGAATGGTTAGAACATTCACATTCTGACCATGAGAGCCGGGTTCGAATCTCACCATGGTTGATTTGTCAGGAAGGAGACTTCCTGATGTTATCAGAATGGATCGAGGTCAATCCCAGTGTGCGGCACCTTTGGAAAGTGCCTGAAAACCATACCATAGGTTGACCCAAGCCTTGTGGGGGAAATTGGGTAGATGGATCCCTTGGGTGCTATCATTAGCTGTGTTAGCATGAAGTCACAAATCATCGTGACCGAGGGATTGAGCATGCTGGCCATATATTTAAAAATTTGGATAATAATTTACATTCCAAGATAAATACTGTTGATAATATTAACCAATGTAATTGCAAGAATTCTAATGAATGTCCATTATAAAACAAATGTTTAACCAACTCTCTTATTTATCTAAGTACTATTTCTACAATAGAGAATCTGACTGTTGAAAAATTTTATATTAATAGTACTAAGAATTCTTTTAAGACTAGGTGGTACCAACATATCTTATCCTTCACCAATAGTACTTATAAAAATAGTACATCTCTTTCTAAATATTTTCGGAATTTAAAAGAAGCTAACAAAACTCCTAAGGTAAAATGAAAAATTTAAAAAAAAGCTAGAACATGTAAATCTTTAAATGAACTCTGTTTTCTATGCTTACATGAATAATTAGAAATTATCAGATTTTCTGATAAAACTCCTTATTAAAGCAAAGAAGTGAATTAACTGTAAATTGTAGGCATAGGCTACCTTTTACCTTACAATATGTTTAAACTTTGAATTTGATACTTTTTCTTATAGTAATAATCAGTAGATGAACTGCAGTGCACCTTATGTGGCTTACTATTCTATTTGTAAGATTCATTTTGATTTAATATAGCTCTGTATTTATGTTTAGTTATTATTATTAACATTTTATATGTATGTACAGGTGTTTAGTTAGTATTATTAACGTTTTATATTGATTAGTTAGTATTATTACCATCTTATATGAATGCTCTTTACTTAACAGTTGCATATTAATTTGCTAAAGTAATTTTGTATTTATGACCAGTTTTTTTTTCAAACAGTGAAGTTATTTAAAAGTATTCTTAAAGTGGCCTTTTATTTATCAACTACAAAGTTTTATGTAAGAAGCTGACCAAGCATATAACTGGTTAGCATTATGTTAAATTACCTCCCTACCTCTTTCACTTTTACTTCTTAGGAAATTTGAACACCAGACTTCTATACATCTGACAAAATAATGTAACCATTTATATCTGTCCATAATGAAATTGTCTAGGATTTGTATGCAGACAACATTGTGCCCTATATTATAAAATTTTTTTTCTGTGAGTTTGAATTTAGTGTAGGTCACATTTGATTGGTTAATAACAGTAAAGGCTACAAGCCTATTTTTAATTCTGTTTTTTTTTCTTGAAAAAAGAGGAAGTATTCTGCTTTTGAAGTTAAATTAATTGTTCACTCACTAGTAGTTTACCATTGCCCAAAGAGACACATTTTTAATGTCGAAACATAATTGCCATTATGTAGCAATTTTTAACATGTTTTTGTATTAATATTCTAAAATAAATAATATTTAGCTCTGCTCTGTATTGAGTCCACTTTTAAATTAAATGTTATGGACAGCAGAATTATACTCCAGTTGTTCTCATTTTACCTGGGTATATATATATATATATGAATAAAGACAAAAGTAAAAATTTCTTTACCAATGCTTTTCATCCTCTCATCAGGTGAATGTATTTTATTTATATATATATAAATGGCATTCTGTTAGTGTGCCTGTGTGTTTGTCAGCTTGTTACCTAATCGTTCGTCCAATTGGCATAAACATTCACACACAGATCGACATTTGTACTTGATATCTTTGAATTTTTCAATTATTCCTCCGATTTTATTTTTCAGTGATTGTTTTCACAAATTATAAGTGATATCCACCAAACTCATGTTGAGCAATGTCCTTACTCATAGTTTTGAGGTGCTGCTCTTTGTTTTTAAAAATTGATATCAGTTATCAGAAAAAATCGATAAAATCAATCACTTAGGCAAATCCGTTTCAGATCCAATGTAGCTGATTTTTGGCTCTGTTTTTTGAAAACTGCAAGGAATTTTCATGAAAATCATCTTGAGCATTAGTTTAATCAACAATTATTAGTTGCTGACCTTTTTCTTCAATATCGTTATCAATTATTGGAAAAAAATTGATAACATCATGCCACTTTTGACTTCCAATTCAAATCCAGTCAAGCTGATTTTTGGTTATATTTTTCACAAATGGTGAAGAATTTTCAACAAAATTATGTTGAGCATTGTTTTTATCAATAGTTATGAGGTGCTGACATTCATTTTCAATATCGATATCAATTACTGGAAAAAATTGATACAATCGATCACTTTGGGATATCCAATTCAAGTCCAGTCTAGCTGATTTTTGGCTATATTTTTCACAAATGGCAAAGAATTTTCAGCAAAATTCCCATTGAGCATAGTATTTACCAACAGTATTGAGGTGCTGACTTTCGTTTTCAATATCGGTTTCAATTATCGGATAAAAATCGATGAAATCATACCCCTTTTGACTTCCCATTCAAATTGAGTTTACCTGAATTTGGCGATGTTTTTCACAACTTGTTTGGGATTTTGATTAACTTTATCAGCTTTAGTAGTGACAATTAAAAACTTTTACACTGTGAGCTCCTTTGTGTACAACTAATACCTGAGGGAAGTCGATACAATCATGTCTTCATCAGAATTTGAAAATACACCAATCACACGTATGTTCAACTGAGATGTCTACACTACAGACTCTACAGCTGATTGTTATTCACACACGCGTGACCATGCTTCACATAGCGGTATCTCATTGGCTGAGTGCAGTACGCGGTCGCTGATTGGTGTTCAAGACTCTAGGATGCTCGCTGATTGGCACAACTGATTGGCCAGAAATACTTCACATTTGAACCTGCTGTGTGCAGCTGTGGAATGAAGGTCTCACTTCTGCTCCTGTTACACCATCATCCGGTTGATACGATAGGCTTGTTGCAGGACCGATAAGGATGTCGCCTCCGCATGCTTATCGAAGAAAGGTGAGAAACAGCCAAGACAATGAGAGGACAAAGGCGGAGGTTTATGAAACAATAAACGTCGAATTTATTTATCCAAAGTATACAAGAGTGTACTCTGGAGAAGTGTGTTGTATCGGCGTTGGGTCCGGTATGACTGGTTTCCTTCACGGGAAGTTGATTCGGTTGTATCGGTGACACGAGTGTAGAGTTGGTCAGTGGCGGTAGCTGGTCGACTGGCGGATGGGAGAGTTGGTCGTCAACGGTAGCTGGTCGACTGCCGGATGGGTAGAGCTGGCAGTGGCTGGTTGGTCGAAGACGTATGAAGGTTCGGCAGGGTCGGTTAGGACGAGTCCCTAAACATGGCCGAGTCAGAGCAGCGATACAACTTCCCGGGCGGATCAACCGTGGAGATGGGATCGCGCCGAAGTGTAACACTTGACAAAGGTAGAGTCCCTAAATAGGGCCGAGTCAGAGCAGTAGTACTTCCAGCACGGAGCAGCAACACAGCAGCCACCTATTGCAACCGGTTGCCCTTGATCTCATTGATTTTGCTACCAGTGAGATTTCCGGCCTATCAGTGACCTCAACTACTGCAGGTACATGCGTAAGTTCAATAATTCAAACTCCAAACCAATTTAACTACATAAACTACACAACGCCGGGCTTTACTGCTAGTATATATATATATATATATATATATATATATATATATATATATATATATATATATATATATATATATAAGCATTTTAAATTTTACTCTTAAAAATGCTCCACTACACAGCCAATATGAATATACCTGCCTGTGTATGGGAAATGTGAGTTTTTAGATGAGAGTTTTGCAGGTATGTCTGGATCAGCCTTTTTATAGGGTTTAATTTTAAATGAAGTGCACACTGCAGTAAAACCATAGATACATATGATGAGCATTTCAATGTGAAACTCTTGAGTTGGCTAAACAGGTAAGTCACTTTTCACTATTTATTTAATATACATATGTATATATTGTAATAAATAAATAAAAATAAATTAAATGTTAACTTATCTTGTCATCACTTTGAATTTCACAGAGATGGCATTCACACTCCAGGGAACTTGATTGTATTAAAATTTGAACATTTTACTCCATCTGTCCTTCCACCAGTTGTTCTAGATGACATCTTATTAATGTATCCTGCAGGGAAAGTCAAGAGGCTGGGTATGTGTGCAACTTTCTACTTACCTAAAAAAAGAAGCTGCCATCATCCCTTGGGATGGAGAGCAATGATTTAATGAATAACAGTTATTGTATCATTGATTAATAACATTTAATTATATCTGCATCAATTTTTATATCATTCTTGAAAATGTCATATTATTACTTTCTAACTAGGCTTAGATAGTGGTTTCCTTCTATCCACGGTTTTGCTTTCCACTGTTTCAGTTACCCACTGTCAATCACAGAAATAAATACTTTATTATTTAATAATTGTCCCAAAGTGTATGAGACATATATGCAGACAATTTGGATTTGCCAAAGAGAAGCAGTAAAATGAAACAAAAAGAACACTAGGTTGCTAAGAGTTGCAGTAAGAATGAATCCATCGCATAACTTTTATTGTGATATATTGTTAGAATAGTTCTGGTTTATTATTAGTCAGTGTTGCTAATACCATATTGTGACTAATTCATAAGTGAACTTTAAGTTAGAAGGTGAAAGTTTTTTAATTAAAATAGAAAGAAAAAAGTATACTGGGACAGGGAAAGGGCTAAGATCTCCAGTAAGAATTAATCTACTATCTGTATACATTATAAGTACATTGTTAGAAGTGTTCTATTCTATTATTACTTATTGTTGTCAATCTCTTACTGTGCTGAATAAAATCTGCAGTAAGAATGAATCTTCTATCTGTCACATAATTTTTATTACATAATATTGTTAGAATTGTTTTATATTATTAGTTATTGTTGTTAATCTGTTCTTGTGCCCAATAAGATCTACAATAAAAATGAAGCTTCTATCCATCACATAAATTTTATTACAGTATTGTTAGAATTGTTCTATTTTATAATTAGTTATTGTCGTTATTCTCTTCTTGTGCCTAATAAGATCTATGGTAGAAACGAATTTTCTATTCATCATATAACTTTTATTACAGTGTTATTTAGAATTGTTCTATTTTTTTATTATTAGTTATTATCGTTAATCTCTTCTTGTGTATAATAAGATCTACGGTAGAAACGAATTTTCTATTCATCATATAACTTTTATTACAGTATATTGTTAGAATTGTTCTATTTTATAATTAGTTATTGTCGTTAATCTCTTCTTGTGCCTAATAAGATCTACGGTAGGAACAAATCTTCTATCTGTCACAACTTTTATTACAGTATACTGTTAGAATTGTACTGTTTTATTATTAGTTATTGTTACTAATTTCTTATTGCACCTTATTTATAAAGGAAAGTTTACCATAGGTATGCATAAGAAAAATATAGTGTATATAAGGTTTAATATTATCTGCAGTTACAGGAATCAGTTGGGCATCTTGGAACATATACCCTGAAGAGAAGCTGGTGACTACTGTAATTGAATGTATAATTGCCTAGTTAAGTTCATTTAAACTACTTTGATTCCTTTGCTAATTTCATTATTCTGATTTATATATTAACCCAATTTCACTATTTGCATCTTATATTTACTTGTAGTTAAGGACATTCTGGCTTATATTCATATTAGTCCAATTGAAGATCAATCTAGTATAGGAATTTTGTTTTTATCATCTTTCAAACATGTTATTCTTATCTGGTCAAGTTTGTGATCTTGTTTGCATTTTAAGAGGATAGCAATATCTCTTATATTGTGGCTAGGTGTCTTTTGCTTTCAGCAATAATTACTCCTTTATGATCAATCTTTGTTTCTGTGATACTTAATTTTTTATGCTTGCTCTTTATATTTTGATACTTACTGCTTTATGACCTCTCTTTGTCTATGATACTTACTCCTTTGTGATCTCTCTTTGTTTATTTAATAATTACTTCTTTATAACAATTCCTTATCCATGTGGTTTGTTTTTGTGATACTTATCCTTTTACAACTTTTGTCTCTCTGATCCTTATTCCTTTATGATCTATCTTTGTTTCTGTAATAATTACTTCTTTATGAGCACTCTTTGTCTCTATGATACTTACTCCTTTATGACCTTTGTTCCTGTGACACTTAGTTCTTTATGACCTTACCAGCTCATCCTTATAGTACTAAGGAAGTGTTTGACATGAAAACTGTGATCTAAGTCTATTTTTTACCTCATGTAGACAGATACTTCAACTAGTTTATTCATAACTTGTAAAAGAAATTACCTTATTTTGACAAAGGTGGAAGTAAACATTGGAATATTAACAACCACATCACTGATAATGTATTAATTTGTTTTGGGTATTACTTTCCTCTTATATACATTTATATGCATGTGTGTAAGAGAGAAAGAGAGAAAGCAAAAGCTTTTTTAAGAGAATAACTTTTATCTATCATATTTACAACAGTTTTAATAAGAATTTATAATACTGCCTTTGTTTTTTCAGAACAATAAACAGGTGGTCACCATCAGACCATCATAAAAAATTTATAGACATAGAGCTTAATAAGTAGATATACAATGGTTTAAACCTATCCATTTGCTGATAGGCAAATCAAATATATCGCATTACCAGTATATTACCTTATCAGTGAACACTGTATACCTTTTAAACTACAATTTATTTGTCACTGTGTCTTCAATTTACATCAAAATTTATGTTTTTTAATACTACTGCTTGGCAATACAAGGCTCATGAGCCCCTCAAGGTAGAACGTTACTAAATAAAGTTTCTGTAAGGGCATAAAAGGAGGAAGTAAGAAGTGAATATTAAGGAGATATATCAGATAATCAGTTGACCATATTCTTGAAGAAATTAAGATTGCAGTCATCAGGGAAGCATCCTCTCAGTTGTCTGTTCCACAAAGTAACAGTTCTGGAGAAGAAGCTGTTTGAGTGGAACTTCAATGGAATATGAAAGAATGAGGATGATCTGACCACTCTGTATGTGGCATGACGAGTCCTAGCTGTGAATGTCTGAACTGGTCAAACTAAGGAATGAAGCTTGTCTGAACATTTTCTATGGAAATAATGATAGTGTAACAAGAGGCTAGCAATGTTTTATCAGTGGGAAAGGGGTTGTATCATAGAAAATTATTCATCACCCACAAGGCTATATAAATGCTTTTGATTTTTGTCAGGGGTGGAAGTATTACTGCTGTGGTTTCTGTAGCAAATAGGTTTTTAAGGGGTGGATTTGCCAGCCCCCATATCCAATCAGTTTTGAAACCAGAGTTGCCAACCGAGGCTTGATAGCACAATCCGCTCTGATATTTAACCAAAAATTTTGAGAAGAAGAGATGGATTCATACCTTTCCCAAAGTTGTATGTGTGAAAGTGAATGCAATGGACTCATCCAGAATTTCTGTACAACAATTCCACTTTTCATATATACTGAAGGTATACACAAGGCTATATAAATGCTTTTGATTTTTGTCAGGGGTAGAAGACATAGACTGGGTAGCTCCAACCTAGACATGGCAGCAATATTCCATTTTTGCAATTTCTCATAAGAAATAAGGATCTTAGATTCTTATTAAACATTCTTTATGTCTGAAATAGCATAGCAGACTAATTTGATGATATAATAAGTGAGAGTTCAATTTCTGGGCTGGGTAGTGTCTATTTGACTCTTCTCTTTTTCTCACTCTCTTTTCTTTTTTTATGGATTTTCAACCTTTTGCAGGTTATTTAAAGCCAGAGAATATATTTAGATTGTAAGAATTATTTTGGAGATAATAATGATTTACTGATACAAGTCCTACTAATTTACCCATTGCAGAAAGGTAGAAGAGATCGATTCATACATTTATCAAGGGCATTTGCACATAAGTGAATATAACAAACCCAACTGGAATTGGAACTCAGCTATCTGATTTACAATTCTGAATCGTTATCCATTTCAACACCAGAACATCCAAGCTCCAGTGACTGGTATTCCCAAGCTGCCATCCATCTAGGTACTTACCAGGCTTGACATTGCTTGACAGTGTTTCAGCATCATATGACCATAAACCAGTGTGTACTTGGACTCAGTGGAAGCTGGGTGAGAAATAGCAGATCAGTACTAAATAAGAACTATCCCTAGACATGGGCAGTGGATCGAGAACAATCGACACCTGTAGATTAAATAAAAGGTTCAGTTCAAAATTCCCTGTAGGTTATCCAAATTGATATATACCTGATGAAGGTTGAAACATGATGAGGACAATCCTTAGTGAGTATGTATGTAGGGTGATATAAAAGTTTATAGGTGCACCTTCAAAAATCTGGATGACCAGTACCTCGCAGCTCATCTCTCCTCTGACCTCTGGCCAAAGTGGGTTAATGTGTATTATGTTCTATGAATCAAGTTAGAAATTAATAACACTGACATTTTTATAATCTTCTTCCCTCCTTAGTGCCAATCCCCTCTGGGGAAAAGGGCCATGTGTATCACCATGCTATGTATTACTGCTGTGGTTTCTGTAGCAAATAGGTTTTTAGGGGGTGGATTTGCCAGCCCCCATATCCAATCAGTTTTGAATCCAGAGTTGCCAACCGAGGCATGATAGCCCAATCCGCTTTGATATTTAACCAAAAATTTTGAGAAGAGATGGATTCATACCTTTCCCAAAGTTGTATGTGTGAAAGTGAATGCAATGAACTCATCCAGAATTTTGGTACACCAATTCCACTTTTCATATATACTAAATATATTGAATACATATATTGAATACTGAATTGAATATTGAATATAATTTTGAGAAGAAGAGATGGATTCATACCTTTCCCAAAGTTGTATGTGTGAAAGTGAATGCAATGAACTCATCCAGAATTTCGGTACACCAATTCCACTTTTCATGTTCATAACTGCTACATGATGTGCATATCCATTTTTATTATCTAAGGAAATAAAAAAAACATAGGCAAAATTTTATGAAAAAAATATGGGTACTGTGTGGCAGTAAACATGTTAAAGATATCAAAATGCAATTTTGTGTACAAATATTTTTGTGTACAAATCAGTATGTTTTGCTGAGTGCTATAAAGTGCCTTGTAAAAACATTGATTTGTTCACTGATAAGGCTGCCAAATATAAAGTTCACCTGATGGTGGTTACAGAACTGTCCAGTCAAAACATATTGAAAACCAATGAAAGGGTATTTTTCAAAATAAATTATAAAATGAGGACACTTACTAATATTGACTAAGATTGGCTTAGGATGGCACAAATCCAAGTCAATATACTTCTAATGTGAACGTAATACCAGCTTATCCTACAGTAGAGTGTACTGCAGGATAAACTGGTAACTCATTAACACATATTAGGGTGGGGTAACTTCAGTTTGTGAAATTTGAACAGGTTGATCGTTTTGTTCCTCTATCAAGTTTCCTTTGACATTTTAAATCACTGGAAATGAATCCACCAGAAAATAAAAATCCTCATTTTATATCAAATTCTATCTTTCTTTGAGGAAGTCATTTCATGCTTAAAATTCCTTGAAGTGATGGACAGCTCCACATAAACTACATCTCCCCAATGATGATATATATCCATGAAGTGCTACCCAAATTTGGGGGGAATCTGAACAGACTGAAAAATCTGTTACCCTTAACATTTCACACGTCTCTTGAAATCATACCACAAGGAAATAAAATACCTGTTTTTATGACAACAAAATTAGATCTTAATCTACATAATAGACAGTGTGACTTTTTCTATTTTTGTTTCACTGTCCACAACATTAGACTTACCCATTAGGTACTTTTTTTATATTGACAAAGCTGAACATGACTTTACATACTTGCTGAGTGACAACAGAAAAACTTTTGGAAAACTTGACAAAACCGAAGGAGAGACATCAAACTAAATATCCATAAAACTGTCATACTGCACACTTGTCTATATTGCCAAATCTTTATCATGTATACACTATAGCCCAAAAGTTTGGGGCTACTCTCTGAATTTTGAAGAATCACCTAAAAATTGAAGATTACATGCTTTTTTAAAAAAACAATTTGCTAGCTCATTCTGAGACAAAGGGATTTTATCTTCCTGAAGGTTTTATCACACATTCAAAAAGAATAATA
>OZ038485.1:41271582-41294082 GCA_964036315.1 Acanthosepion esculentum
AGATCATTCAAAGACATCACAGA
Source organism: Acanthosepion esculentum (assembly GCA_964036315.1). Classification (NCBI taxonomy): domain Eukaryota; kingdom Metazoa; phylum Mollusca; class Cephalopoda; order Sepiida; family Sepiidae; genus Acanthosepion; species Acanthosepion esculentum. Next base: position 41,271,606 of record OZ038485.1, read on the forward strand.
GGGAAGTCATTCGTTACACACTAAACAGCATTTATCTAACAACGACTGCAAAAGACGCCCAATGTTGCCACATCTGTACAAGACAATGTAAGTGATGGCATAGCTCAAAACTGAGTTGCAGCCATCATATATATATATATATATATATATATATATATATATATATATATATATAAAATGAGTAATATAATTTTATATATATCAAGGTGAACAGAATTTCTGACAATAAGATGCTTAATAGTTGTTTATTTTATATAGACATTCACAAAAAATAACAATAGATATTGTGTTATCAATATAATTATTCTTATCAAAAGTCCTGATGAGTGAGAATTTACAAAACCCAGAGTTGACATCTGATATGTACTGAACTTTATATACATATATACTTTATTATTAAGACTTAAAAAACAATTATTTATATAAAAAATGAAATACAATTTTCCTAACTTAAGAAAAGACTAGAATGCTCAAAAATTAACAATGACAGCCCTTTTAGAAAAATCAGAAATCAAACGACAACAATTGAAAGAAAAGAGGGAAAACAAAAAAAAAAAGAGATGGTTAAGGAGTGAGTGTAAAGTGAAAAAAAAATGATGAAAAGGACAAATAATTGCAGCATTCTGCATGTATGCACATCTGTGTAGATGGGTGCAAGGGTGCACAAACACGAGTGCACATATACACTATAAAAAACAAAAAGAAAACTTGCACCAATGATAAGTGCATATAAAAAAGAAAAATCAAGAAGTATAAGCAGACAATTGCTGATAATCCCCTGATGAGTGGACAGACAGGTACATCTACAAGATTCTGGAGTCAGGATGTTAAAGGTAACATTAATCAGCAAAAGTGAAAAACCTTTTACTTATTAATTCTCTGTCTGTCTGTCTGTCTCTCACTCTCTCTCTCTCTCTCTCTCTCTCTATATATATATATATATATATATATATATATATAGAGAGAGAGAGAGAGAGAGAGAGAGAGAGAGAGAGAGAGAGAGAAAAAGAGTGAGAGCGAGTGATTGACAGTCTGTTTCTTGTTTGAATGCAATCTTCATCTTCATGGCCTGAAGATTGCTTTCAAGCATGAAACAGACTGTCTCCGCTTGGTATTGACCTTAGTGTCCCCCTTTTATATTTACATACACTCTATCTCTGATATTGAGCACTTTTACCATAAATATAGCATACCTTAAAACTCTATTTTTTATCATATATACTAGGTTGGCCAGAAAGTCCTGACTCACTTTGGAAGCGGAAATAAAACAAATGCTGTTCTCTGTCTGGTGGAAATTCGAAGGAGTACTGCATTCTGAGCTTGTCCCACATGGTCGTGCCATCAATGCTAAACTGTATTACCAGCAGCTAAACCATGTGTATGACAAACTAAAGAAGGAGTATCCTGCTTTGATCGCTATTAGCAAAACAATGCAAAGTTGACAAAGGAGAAGTTCAAACAGATGGACATTTTTTGAGATTCTTCCACATCCACCATTCAGTCCCGATGCTGCTCCGAGTGACTATGGCCTCTTCCACTCAATGGCGCACTTCTTCTGTGACCAACGATTCGAAACTTTTGCTAAAGACAAGGAAGCTTGTTTACAGGTTTTTGATTCAAAGCCATTGGACTGGAGTCTGGGACAGATTCGGATGCTGGCAGAAGATCATGGAGAATGATGGACTTTATTTTGAAGTTTTATCCTCTGGGATTTTATCAAGGCAGATGAAAGGATTTTATTTTGTAACAATTATTTATATACAAGAGCAAAAATATTATTAGCTTCTCAAAATCCTTAAGTTTAAGAATGTTCATAATTTTCTTGACTTTTCAGCTAAGCTGATGAATATTTATGGGCATTCGTAAACTTAAAAATTTAGAAAAACCAATAACATTTTTGCTCTTGTATATAAATACTTCTTGCAAAATGAAATCTTTGTATTTACTTTGATAACTTCCGTCAGTAGATGAAATGCATTGGCTAAGATAATTTTTCTTTTTGTCTTTATCCATAGTGTCCTTTTACAGATATACTCTATCGAAAATAGATAGATAGATAGATAGATAGATAGATAGATAGATAGATACAGATATATGAAGTGTTAGCCAAAATTTTGGGGGATTTGAACAGACTGAAAAGGCTGTACAACAATAAAGGTAACCTAAACGTTTCTGCCAATAAAGTGCTCAATTATTGTCTAGAGCAATAATTATTGAATCAGAAATAATGAAGTTCAATACTTATTGTTATAACTTACTCCTACTGGTTATAATATTATGTCTTGCTTAGGATACTCACCATGACATCATCAGAATTCTTCCCAACTGATTCCAATGGACTTCTACAGACTTACTTTCAGTTCTTTATTTAAGGTGTCTTGCCTAGTTCATTTGTGTTACTGGGGGGAGGGATTGTCTTATTTGCATCATAACACTTATCTGATGTCAACTTTAAGTTTGAGAATTTCTCATTCTTCAGGACTTTTAATAAGAATTATTTTATTGATTACAGAATGTCTATTTTATTACTTTATATACACTTATTTATATCTGTATATAATAAAGCATTTAGAAAATAATAAAATAGTCTGTAATCAATACAATCATTCTTTTTAAATTATGAAACTCAGATGTGACAGTCAATAAGTATTGAAATTCATTATATATATATATATATGGTGAACTCTCTTGTCATGGACAACAAATGAGGGCTCAGTAAATAAAATAAAGAGGTGCTCAACATTTATGGATATGCATGTGTCTCCCAACTCCTGTAGATGTTTTACAAACTTTTAGATAGATGGAACATGTGGTTGAGCAATTTTGCTCAAGTGATTAATAATCAATTGCCACATGTTTCCATAAGTAGACAGCAAGGTTTGTGACAAAGTCACAGTGGTAAGTAAGGTTATCATTGAGAGAAGAAGCATGCTGCCAACTTTCTTTAATATTTGCATGCTGTTGATCCTGATGTCCAAGTCAGCCTTGCTCAACCCTTCATATAGATGAGAAGCAGGACAGGTACCAGCACCTTCATTTTGACACTTTGTTTTCCCAAGAAGAAAAGGGGATGCTGCATCTCTTCAGATTGTCTTTGAGCTTGTCTTTGTAATGCAAGTGTGGCCTTCCAACTGACCTGCTATATTTATATATATTATTTATTTAAAAATTAGTATGTTATAACATCACTACAAAAATAGTCATTTTGTTTCAACACATCTGGTGTCTTGTCAAGTGATGGTGTTGCAAGTAAAAATAAAAAGTTTTTACAACTTTTATTTTACTTGCAACACCATCACTTGGCAAGACACCAGATGTGTTGAAACAAAATGACTATTTTTGGAGTGATGTTATAACATACTTATGTTATAATTTTTAAATAAATATTATTTGCTCTTCGCTGTATTGAGCACTTTTTAAAAAGTGTTTTTGGCTACTGGAAGTTTATTCCATCTGTACTAACCTTGTATATATATATATATATATATATATATATATTTCATATTTTTCTTAAATAGTTGAAAATAAAGAATCCCATTTGTTATTATTCTTTTTCTTTCTTTGAGGAAAACAATTTGTTATTTAACATTTGGGCAAATACAAATATGTTATAAAAATACTACTTATAAATGTAGTTTTTAAAAAAAAATAGATTATCATTTAACTAAGTTTCTTCTTGTCTTAACTTCTTTATTTACATATATGTAAGAGCACAAAACCATAAATGTAAAAGGTATGAAAAATTTTCACATTTATAAGTCTACTATTTGCCCATACATTGAATATTGCTGCCACATCTGGTCTGGTGCTTCTACTTATGCATCTAGAGATTCTTGACAAAATCGAAAGACCATTATTGGTCCTTACCTGGCATCTTGGCTTCAGTCTCTTTCCCACTGATGTAATGTAGCTTCCCTTTGTCTTTTCTATAAATATTTTCATAGAAATTATTCTAAGCTTCCCTCTTTGGTACCTTGACTACATGGACTTAAACACTATACTAGATTGACATAGCATGCAACTAGATTGGCAATTGGGTTTTACTGTTGAACTAGCTAGATGTAACTGTCAGTTCTATTCTAATAGTTTCTTTTCTCGCACTTCTCACCTGTGGAACTCCCTTCTAATTTCTTACTTCACTGCCAGCTACAATCTTCAAAAATTTAAATGCAATATCAATTGCCATCTTCTGTCTTCTTGAATCCTGTTCCTTTATTGTCCTTTTCTTCACTTATTCTTGCTAAAATTTTCATTCTCTTTCATTTCTTGTAACCCACTGCATCTTAATGGCACTGTTACCTTGCTTGGGGTGAAATGATTAAAAAAAAACAAAAGAGAAAAAAATAGTCTTATAATTTTTCTATTGAAATTACTAGATGTAGCCTCTCTTTGCTAATTGTTTCTTCTCTCACACTTCTCACTTATGAAATTCTCTTCTGGCTTTCTACTTTCCTGTCAACTAAAATCTTCAAAAATTTAAATGCAATGTCAATCATAATCATCTGTCCCCTGTGAAAGAAATGGAGAAGACAATAAAAGAACAGGATTCATCCTGTTATTTTATTCTTTCTTTCACTCTCAGTAACTCTTTGCATCCTAGTGACTTTTATAGACTTGCTTGAGGTGAAACAATTAAAAAAATTATTATTCTGTAAATTAAAGAATCTTCATTTTTGTTATCATCACCACAATTGTGCTTATTGGGGGATCTCCCCTTTTTACACAAATGGACTCACCCACGGTATACATATACTACTACCAGTGAATACCCGGAGTACGTCAAGTCAGTAATAGAGCAGAGTCGGTCGGTAGAATTACGTAGCGCAAGAGTCATAGTAACGAACCCTTAGACTCAGTAAGAAGTCATACAGCGATACGTCGATAACAAAGACTATCTATATATTTGTCTACTAACCCTGCATTCCTGGAACTACTGGAACCTATATTACCAGTTTGTATTATTACGTTAATACATTTATTTCCTATATTCATTCTTGGCGTTTGTTATTATTTGATACCGGATTTCATCCCGGAATCCACAACAGTGCCATTGTATTATTTGGTCCTCTGTTGTATTTGGTAATTTTTGAATGTCATCTAATATGTGACAGTGTGTGTTATATTATGTCAGCTTGGACCAAAGTATCAAAGCTTTGTCTTAACATTGAAAAGAATTATGTCAGTTTGAAGTTGATAAAATTGAGTTGGTTAAGGTTTCAAGTTTACATGACTTAAAATTAGAGCACATGCTTGAATTGTTTTATAAAACATTTCTATTTTATTTTTAGATTGACTTTTTTTTGTGTATAAGAACAAAGCTTTGATATTCATATCTGTAAACTGTTCTAGTTGAACAGAGGTAGGATCTTTGTTTCTGTTTCTTTGTTTCTTGGACCATGACATTAAATTCACTTGTGTAATATTTAGCAACCTGGTCTCACTATTGTATAATGAAAAATTCCACTATAAAAAAAAATTATGAAGCTGTTAAAGCAAAATTAATGCTTTCATACTTCTTCCTTATTTAATTATTCTGTTGAACTTAATCCATATTTTTTCAAGTCATACAAACATAAACAGACAGACAGACACACAGACACACACACACACACACACACACACACACACACACACACATATATGTTTGTAAAGAATTAATTAATTTTATTTTTAATCTGACATATATTTATTACTTTAAATTTGCAGGAGAAACCGCCATTTAATCCAATATGCTCTGACCATTCGTCTATGGAGAGCTGAATAATCAAGCAATGTTCTTTTTGACTATAAAGCACACTTTACTCGCTCAGATTTCCTTGAAAGGCATAATTGCTCAGTTTTGAATCCAAAATGTAAACAAAACAATTTGTAAAGAATTAATGAATTTTATTTTTTTCTTAATCTGACAATTGAGAAAATGTGCCCACCAGCAGGATTCATAACTGCATCCCCTTTTACAGGAGAAACCTCCATTTAATCCGATGTGCTTTGACCACTCAGCTATGAAGAGCTTTATAACAAGCAAGTTTCAATATGCCTTTAAAGCATACTTTACTCATTCAGATCTCCTCAAAAGCCATAACTGCTTAGTTTCATATACAAAATATAAACAAAGCAAATTATAATGAATTAATGGATTTTATTTCTTTTAATGTGACATCTGAATGAGTAAAGTGTGCTTTATAGATATATAGAATTTTGCCTGATTGTGAAACTCTTCATAGCTGATGAAAAACTCACACCATACACAAGTATATATGGTACATAGAGAAAAAAAAAAGAAGAAATACTTGAAGAAGGATTTGACAGCTATCCCTATTCCATTGTCCATGTTCAAAAGAACTGAATAACTCAATAAAATATATCAATACTTTACCCTCAGACTGAATTATTAGGTTGAGTCATAAGTAATTTTCATTTTCCTGTTTTGGGAACCAATTCTAACTGCTAATCAGATGTGGCAGTTAAGAATAAATTTGGAGTATACTGACATAATTTAGTTCTTTTCACACCAATAGCAGTAGACACAATGGATTAAAGAGAAAATATTTTTCTGCTCCATGACAATGCAATGCCACGTACAACAAGAATAACACAGTAAAAATTTTGGAACTTGGTTGGTCTGTTCTAACCCCACTTGTCATATTCACTTAACCTTGAACCAACACTATTTACATTATTTGGACTATTGTCCTCATCTTTGTCTCCATATTTATTACAACATTTCGGCCGTTGTATGCTCCGGCCTTCTTCAGGTGGTTGGAATGTCAAACTGAACCCTTCATTTTGATCACTGGGGTAGACTGTTCTAGTTCCACATGCCATGTTTGTACCAGTGGATAAAGGCGTTAGTTAGATCCAGTGACAGGACCCAAAGAGTGTAAGTTCAATACCTGGTTAAGGCAGTGGAGAACTTGGAGAGGGGAATTAACAGGAGATAACTGATAACTGACATCCATTAAACATGGCACGTGGAACTAGAACAGTCTACCCCAGTGAGTGAAATAAAGGGTTCAGTTCGACATTCCAACCACCTGAAGAAGGCCGGAGCATACAATGACCGAAACATTGTAAAATATGGCGACAAAGATGAGGACAATAGTCTGAATAATGTAAATAGTGTACATAATACCTCATCTCAGAAATATAGACAGATACTTGAACTAACAATTATTACCTTTTTGGATCAATGCAAAAGGCTTTCATGGGGAAAAAACATTCTCTAAGGAAACCAAATTTCATAAGTTCATGAATTTGGTTTTCCTTGGAGAAATGTTCATGAAAAACTTTTTCAGATCAAAACCTGTGGAATTTTACTTAAAAGGTATTGAACAGCTGTATGCTAATCGGCAACAAAACATTGCAAACAATGGTGAATATATGATTGAATAAAATGTAATTTTACTTTATTTTAAGAAGAATAAAGTTGGTAAACGGAAATTATTTATAACAGTCAAGAAAAAAAGATCAAAAGATTTCTCACTCAATTACAGAACAAGAATTATATGGCTTAGCAGGAGGTAAATGATTTTATTATTATTATTTTTATTTTCTTTGATATCTGACGTTTACACATTTCTTTCTGGGTCCCGCCCAGGGACCTGAGGATAGAAATGGTATCATGACACTTTTCACTGAAAAAAAAAAAAAACAAATATTACATAGATAAAGCCCATCGTAAAGTGTGGGCTGTACTTGTCAGAATAATTTTTTGTATCTCTTTGAGGCATGGACTTCCAGGGATCCCTTCAATTAGTCTACTGGAATCTTTTCCAACCAATCCTAAGGCTCCAACTACAACAGGGATTGTTGATGTTCCCATGTGCCACATTTTTGAGATTTCTATTTCAAGGTCCTTGTATTTTGACAGCTTTTCAAATATCTTCAAAGATACAGTGCAGTCTGCAGGGACTGCCATATCAATAAGGAGGCATTTTTTTTGTTTGTGATCTTTAACAACAATGTCTGGGTGGTTGGCTTTGATTGTTCTGTCAGTGTGTATTGTGTAGTCCCATAGAATTGTAACAGGTTCTATCTCTGTAACCGGGTCTGGGTAGTGTTTATTATTATTATTATTATTATTATTATTATTATTATTATTATTATTATAATTATTCCTACCTTTCTTCAGACCAAATATTTGGTGGTTATTGACTGGGAGCAAGTCCCTTCAAATTTCCAACACCTTTCTGATTAACTTCAAAGACCCCAGAAATCTTGTGGCTTGCACAGTTCCAGTCCTTCTTTGGATTTTAAACCCCTACAATTTCATCGTTTTTTTATCAGAGTCCCAAGTATATCTACTCCTATGATGGGGTGCTGCAAAGATCTCAGCCCAACCTATTTCCCCAAATCTGATCAAATATCAGATTTTTTTTTAATGTCAAGCAGAGAATCTTTCTCAGAAGGACTAGGTTCTAACAATTGTATTTCATATTACAGAATTTTACTCAAAACATATCAAAGAGCTGCCTGATAAAAGGTAACAAGTCTGATAAGCTAAATGATAAGTGGCAACAAGTCAATCCAGGGAAAGGTGAATATGTATTTGAATATAATGTAATGTACTTTATTTTTTGAAGAAGTTAATAAACAAAAACGGAAATTATTTATAACTCAGCCTAATATAATCCTGAGGTCAACAAAAGGTTGTATTGGATTATCCATTTTTCTGAATAGGACTATATAAAAAAACAATAAAGATAATGACAGTTTAAAAAGAAAAAAAAAATCACTGAATATTGTTGAGAAATGTTTTCAAGACATATGAATAGAATGATAAAGGAATTTGGAATCCTTACTACCAAGCAGTCGATTAAATTTGTCCTCTCCAGAATATTTTAAGAATTCTCTATATGATAAGAGTCTTATAATACTCTGAAGTATTTTCCTTTGAGGCTGAGGGGCTTAGTTTGAGATACATGGAATTATGCAGAGTATAAAAATAGTCAGTATTTCCAAAATGTAGAATAAGTAGCTGGTTAGGAGCTGACTCCCGCTAAAATCTCACATATGGATTTAATATATTTGAAAGGGAGGAATGGCTAAAACAAAAAAGAAATTTTCCACAGTATTAAAAATATATATTTATTAGGGTCAGCTATAGATTATTAATAACTTTATTGCAATTTGCTCCAACTATTGGTTAAATAACAGGACAGACTGCGTCATCTAGTCTTGGATGGTAACCAGTCTAGAAAATGTACTATTCTGATTTAAAGAAGAAGGCAATGGGAAACAACTCCACTATCTCTCTCCAGAAGTTAAGTCAATTCACAGATATTAAAGAAAGTAAGCCGTGGAGTGCTACAATTGCCTAAGATGCCTAAGGTACATGGCATTTAAAAAGAAAAAAAAATGTATCTAAAATTCAGTACACTAGTAGCTGCTTTTATCTATGAATTAAAATGAAGGTACAGAAGTATGTCCATCTTAAACAATTTGCAGCTTTGTTCACCCAAAATCCACTCAAGGTAGTGGGTTATTGATTGAGCTTGATGCACATAGAACAAAGAGATAAAAAGTGCAGTTTAAGAGGATATGTAGGATAGATAATGGTTAATCCTAAACTTTTTTCCTGGGTATGACGTTAAACTACATCTGGCAGCAAGACCTCTGATTGGGAGGTTTTGAAGAGTGTGAAACAAACTCTTAATTTTTGTTGTTCACAGGTCCATCCAGATCTGGCATGGTAGCACTTGTTAGGGTCCAAGCTATAGGCAAATAGTTAATTCCTAAACTGGGGTCAAAACACTATGAAAGTCTAAAAATACATTTTCATATAAAAATAACAGAAATACATTTTTGTAAAACAAAAAAACAAAAATATTACCAACAATACATTTCTGTTTTAGAAATTACTTATGCTCCCAAGAAAATTAAATTTCAACATTAAATGACCCACGAGGAGTTGATATGCCGTTAAACAATCAAATCAAATCAAAGCTCCCAAGAAAATTAAATTTCGGCATTAAATGACCCACGAGGAGTTGATATGCCGTTAAACAATCAAATCAAATCAAAGCTCCCAAGAAAATTAAATTTCGGCATTAAATGACCCACGAGGAGTTGATATGCCGTTAAACAATCAAATCAAATCAAAGCTCCCAAGAAAATTAAATTTCGGCATTAAATGACCCACGAGGAGTTGATATGCCGTTAAACAATCAAATCAAATCAAAGCTCCCAAGAAAATTAAATTTCGGCATTAAATGACCCACGAGGAGTTGATATGCCGTTAAACAATCAAATCAAATCAAAGCTCCCAAGAAAATTAAATTTCGGCATTAAATGACCCACGAGGAGTTGATATGCCGTTAAACAATCAAATCAAATCAAAGCTCCCAAGAAAATTAAATTTCGGCATTAAATGACCCACGAGGAGTTGATATGCCGTTAAACAATCAAATCAAATCAAAGCTCCCAAGAAAATTAAATTTCGGCATTAAATGACCCACGAGGAGTTGATATGCCGTTAAACAATCAAATCAAATCAAAGCTCCCAAGAAAATTAAATTTCGGCATTAAATGACCCACGAGGAGTTGATATGCCGTTAAACAATCAAATCAAATCAAAGCTCCCAAGAAAATTAAATTTCGGCATTAAATGACCCACGAGGAGTTGATATGCCGTTAAACAATCAAATCAAATCAAAGCTCCCAAGAAAATTAAATTTCGGCATTAAATGACCCACGAGGAGTTGATATGCCGTTAAACAATCAAATCAAATCAAAGCTCCCAAGAAAATTAAATTTCGGCATTAAATGACCCACGAGGAGTTGATATGCCGTTAAACAATCAAATCAAATCAAAGCTCCCAAGAAAATTAAATTTCGGCATTAAATGACCCACGAGGAGTTGATATGCCGTTAAACAATCAAATCAAATCAAAGCTCCCAAGAAAATTAAATTTCGGCATTAAATGACCCACGAGGAGTTGATATGCCGTTAAACAATCAAATCAAATCAAAGCTCCCAAGAAAATTAAATTTCGGCATTAAATGACCCACGAGGAGTTGATATGCCGTTAAACAATCAAATCAAATCAAAGCTCCCAAGAAAATTAAATTTCGGCATTAAATGACCCACGAGGAGTTGATATGCCGTTAAACAATCAAATCAAATCAAAGCTCCCAAGAAAATTAAATTTCGGCATTAAATGACCCACGAGGAGTTGATATGCCGTTAAACAATCAAATCAAATCAAAGCTCCCAAGAAAATTAAATTTCGGCATTAAATGACCCACGAGGAGTTGATATGCCGTTAAACAATCAAATCAAATCAAAGCTCCCAAGAAAATTAAATTTCGGCATTAAATGACCCACGAGGAGTTGATATGCCGTTAAACAATCAAATCAAATCAAAGCTCCCAAGAAAATTAAATTTCGGCATTAAATGACCCACGAGGAGTTGATATGCCGTTAAACAATCAAATCAAATCAAAGCTCCCAAGAAAATTAAATTTCGGCATTAAATGACCCACGAGGAGTTGATATGCCGTTAAACAATCAAATCAAATCAAAGCTCCCAAGAAAATTAAATTTCGGCATTAAATGACCCACGAGGAGTTGATATGCCGTTAAACAATCAAATCAAATCAAAGCTCCCAAGAAAATTAAATTTCGGCATTAAATGACCCATAAGGAGTTGATATGCCATTAAACAATCAAATCAAATCAAAGCTCCCAAGAAAATTAAATTTCGGCATTAAATGACCCACGAGGAGTTGATATGCCGTTAAACAATCAAATCAAATCAAAGCTCCCAAGAAAATTAAATTTCGGCATTAAATGACCCACGAGGAGTTGATATGCCGTTAAACAATCAAATCAAATCAAAGCTCCCAAGAAAATTAAATTTCGGCATTAAATGACCCACGAGGAGTTGATATGCCGTTAAACAATCAAATCAAATCAAAGCTCCCAAGAAAATTAAATTTCGGCATTAAATGACCCACGAGGAGTTGATATGCCGTTAAACAATCAAATCAAATCAAAGCTCCCAAGAAAATTAAATTTCGGCATTAAATGACCCACGAGGAGTTGATATGCCGTTAAACAATCAAATCAAATCAAAGCTCCCAAGAAAATTAAATTTCGGCATTAAATGACCCACGAGGAGTTGATATGCCGTTAAACAATCAAATCAAATCAAAGCTCCCAAGAAAATTAAATTTCGGCATTAAATGACCCACGAGGAGTTGATATGCCGTTAAACAATCAAATCAAATCAAAGCTCCCAAGAAAATTAAATTTCGGCATTAAATGACCCACGAGGAGTTGATATGCCGTTAAACAATCAAATCAAATCAAAGCTCCCAAGAAAATTAAATTTCGGCATTAAATGACCCACGAGGAGTTGATATGCCGTTAAACAATCAAATCAAATCAAAGCTCCCAAGAAAATTAAATTTCGGCATTAAATGACCCACGAGGAGTTGATATGCCGTTAAACAATCAAATCAAATCAAAGCTCCCAAGAAAATTAAATTTCGGCATTAAATGACCCACGAGGAGTTGATATGCCGTTAAACAATCAAATCAAATCAAAGCTCCCAAGAAAATTAAATTTCGGCATTAAATGACCCACGAGGAGTTGATATGCCGTTAAACAATCAAATCAAATCAAAGCTCCCAAGAAAATTAAATTTCGGCATTAAATGACCCACGAGGAGTTGATATGCCGTTAAACAATCAAATCAAATCAAAGCTCCCAAGAAAATTAAATTTCGGCATTAAATGACCCATAAGGAGTTGATATGCCATTAAACAATCAAATCAAATCAAAGCTCCCAAGAAAATTAAATTTCGGCATTAAATGACCCACGAGGAGTTGATATGCCGTTAAACAATCAAATCAAATCAAAGCTCCCATGAAAATTAAATTTCAACATTAAATGACCCATAAGGAGTTGATATGCCATTAAATAAACAAACATTAATTGTAGACTTGAAGAGGTTAAGACTGTAGTGATCAGGGAAGCATCCTCTTGGGAATTTGTTCTATAAAGAAGCAGTTCATGGGAAGAAGTTATCTGAATGAAACTTCCTTCTTACTAAAGGAATATGAAGGGGTCTGCTATTATTTGGTCCAGTGTACATGGCATGGTGGGTCTGAGCTGTGAAGGTCAGAACTGGTGGAACTAGGGAATTTAGCCTGTTTGAACATTCACCATGAAAACAGTGATAGGATAGTGAGAGGCTTGCAGAATTATGTTTGTGGGAAAAGGGTTGTAGGGTGGAAAATAATTAATATATACATAAATAACATAATTTATCTCTATATTATTAATTCGTTTACACTTTTTACAATGTTCGGAATGCCACCTTCATCTTTACTATCCTTGGGGACACATGGCCTAGTGTATTGACTAACTGACCTAAAAAGTGACTTGACCCAAAGAGTTGCGAGTTCAATCCCTGGCATCAGCAGAGAGAACAAAATCTTGGAGAGTTATCAAGGCAAATTAACTAAAACAGATATCCAAAGGCACGGTATGTTGAGTTAGAACAATGTACCTCCCATGGAATAAGTAAATGGTTCAGTTCAAAATTCCAACAAATATCACCTGTAGGTGATATCCAAAGGCACGGTATGTTGAATTAGAACAATGTACCTCCCATGGAATAAATAAATGGTTCAGTTCAAAATTCCAACAAATATCACCTGAAGAAGGCTGAAGCACACAACTGCTGAAACATTGTGAGGACAACACTCTGAACAATATAAATAGTATAAATAGTTACAATACCTCATCTCAGAAATATTAACAAAAGTATTAATTCATCTTTTTTTATGGCCCATTAATGATATATTCATAAGCACCTCGTACATTCTCTGTGTGTGTGTGTGTGTGTATGTGTTCATGTAAATGTATATGCACATATGTATATGCTGTATATAGATGTGTAGTTGAGTGGTCAGAACATTCACTTTCCAACCATGAGACCGAGTTTTGAATCTCACCATGGTCAATTTGTTAGAAAGGTGACTTCTTGACATTATCAGTCTATAGATGCAATCGCAGCATGTGGCACCTTCAGAAAGTACCTGAAAACAGCACCATGTGTTCACCTAAGCCTTATAAGTGAAATTGTTTTGATGGAATTGTACATTATTAGTTGTGCTAGTGTGAAGTCAAAAGTCGTTGTGACCGAGGGTTGGAGCATTGCTGATCCTGCCAGATTATGCGCTCTTTCCTAGAAACTGCAACTAAGGTCCACTCAGCATAGTTGTCATATATCCCACAGATGGGCTCTGTGGGTGTTTGAACAAACACAGATATGTCTGAGTAGGTCTGCTACATGGATTGGTTAGCCACCCTAGTAAATGGGTGTGCTCAGAAAAGGAGAGTAGCCAGCCATCATGTATATGATATAATAAAGTCTGCCTATGTATATAATGGTTTTGATAAGAATCCAGGTCTGATTCCAGATGTCAGTAGTTCCTCTAGGCAGGTGAATATTTAGCCCCCCCCCCCCCCAAGGATTACATGTGGCACAAGGCCGGGTTTAATCTGGGTTATCCGAGCCCGTAGGCTCGGCCAAAAATATTCCCTATTAGAACTCGTATGAACGGGTTCAGGAATAGTCTACCACCCCGAACGAGGCTCTGCCCTTCGGCATAGCCTCGTCCAGGTTCCTCTCTGCCCAAATGCAGAGAGTTCGACCAAATAACTAGACGCAGGGCAAGTGAAGTTAAAGTGTCAAGCTCCATCAATCACAGTAGCTTAAATAGCATCTAATGGTCCAATCCACCCTGTGCAGAAGGAGACGCAAGTCTATGCTCCTGCTGCTGCCACTGCTGATAGGAACAGTCCATTAAGTTGGGGAGGGGAGATAACTGGTTATTCCAGTTACAATAAACAATAGTTAACAGGTTTGAATGTGGGTTTTATAATCTTTCAAAAGGTTACTGTTATTGTTGGTATGCTTGCTCCAATATCTGATAAACACCTTCACTTTTGCTTTGTTTCTAAGTTACACATAGGAGTGCACTGATGCTAACAATAAAAACTTCTTTTTACGAAGATGCTGTAAGAACATAAAGAATAATTATTTTTAAGAACCAGACACATTTTTAAATTCAAAGCCTTTTAACAATTAGAAACATTACTTATATTTATAAATAGCTACTAAAGAAAGAAAAACTCAAAATAGAATTATTGATTGTATGTGGTATACATAGAAAGAAACAAACAGTAGTCTGTGGTAGTCTGTGGTGTGACCTAACTAAGTTTTATTAAGCTAGAGTAATTGAACCTTGCTTTGCTATCAAAGTTTTCCATGGCTGAGTAGTGTAAAGCACTCTAGGTCTGAAAGTAGTTTCCCCATTAAGGGAAAGCAGGTGCAAACATCCTGCTCAAAGGTACATTATTTAATGAAGACTCTTGAATGCACAGGCCAGTCCATGTAAAATTTAAATTGTTTAAAAACCAGGGGATTTACTCAAACACTTGTATCCACTAAATATAACATTTAAAGTGACAAATTAATCCTATAAAAAGCGAGTGTCTTTTTTCAGTGTCCAAATTCAAATGTACATCTTTTGGCAATGTTTAACCTTTGTGCCTGCTAAAAAATATGGTGTTTCTAAAGGACACTTTTTCTGTTAACTTCGCTATTACTTTAAACTACTGAGACTCCCTCATCAATGTTTATTGATAAGATTATAAAAATATGAGAACTAAGTACAATATTTATTATTTACCACTTTATAAAAATTCATTATTTATCATTTTATAAAGAAATAAATTAGAAAATAATTTTTTTTATTAAAACATTTTCAAAGTATATGAACCAACTACAAAGCAATATTCATTATTCTCCATTTTATAGATAAATAATTATGAAAACGAGTTTTTTTATTCATAGTTTTATAAAAATATCTATGAATTATAGAACAAGAAAATTTAATTAAACATGATTTTTCTGGATATTATATGTTTTCTTCTCAAATTATTTTATATCTCAGATTACTTCTTGTTTTAATTTTCCAATTTGTTTTATAATTATGTTCTAGGAGTCCTAATCAATAGAAATCTGAGTCTTGAAATTCCAGCAATTATAGGTTACCCTTGATTCCTACTCTTTTTAAAAACATAATTTTAAAAAAATCATTGCTAATTTTTATAAAAATGCTTAGAAAATCTGCCAATAGATTATTTATTGTCAGCTAAGTACTGACTGATAAAGAAATCTTAGATGGAGAGTGAACACCTTGACTAAAGCAACTGGTGAAGCTGGGGAATTGTTCTTTGAAATGATTGGCAAAATACTGCCAAATTGCAAATCGATGCAAAATTTATAAAATGGTAAATAATAAAGATTTCATTATAGTTAGTTTCCATATTTTTATGATGTAATAAATTTTTATAAATTTATAAATAAAAAAAATTGTTTTCATATTTTTTTTATAAATTGGTAAATGATTAACATTGTATTGTATTAATTGGTTCACATTTTTAGAATGTTGTAAATATAAAAATATTTTTGTAGATAAACAGTCTATTAAATAAACAGTGTTTAATATCTTTATTGTAAATTCTCAACGAACAAATAAAATGTATAAATTTACTTTCATATGTTTGGGCTTCATTAAAATTCCAATCATTGCTTTTTAAAACAATAAACATTGCCAAGGGAGTGAAGGTAATACAAAATAATAGCAGTGTCAAGGTAAAAATGCCCTTTTGACACCCTGTTTTATTGTGGACAGAAAAGTTAAACATTGCCCATCTTTTTTAGTGCTTGAAGATGCACTGGAAGAGCAAAAGATGCCTTCCAAATGCTAAACAAGATATTCAGAAACAGGATAATTTCATTAGAAACAAGAAAAAAAGAGTGCTGAAATGTTATGTGATATCTTTCCAGTGAATGCTGGACAATCTCCTTACAGATGAAATAAATTGAGGCAACAGAAATGTGGTTCTACAGAAAGATGCTGAGAATACTATGTATTGAATATGAGAGTAACAAGAAAGTTTTAAGGAAAATAGAAGCAAAAAGAATGCTTATACTTAGAATTAGAAAGAAAGTGAAATTTTCTAGCACATATAATGAGAAAGTGTTGTGGAGTAGCTGAACACCCCCACAAGATGGACTGGTCTAAGACTATTTAAACAGCACTCTCTCTTACTGATGGAGAGAATTTAACAGTTAGCTGTTTATTACATTAGTCTGTTTTCTCAACCAAGTACCATATTATTCTCCACTTATTTTCTATATAGGTGTCAAACTTTCCTATTTATGACACAACAGAAATGAAAGCTTGATGACATTGACATTCACAGGGTATATTGAAGGCAAGAGGGACAGAAAGGAACAGCAAGTAACTTACCAAACAAGCTTGTGTAAATGGATGGTAGAATAGGAAAAGTGAGAGGTGGTGAAAAGATAACTCTTACTAAGAGCTACAAAGAATAGGAAGATGTGGAGAGCCATGATCGCATAAGTATACAGTTGACTTACAGCCACATCACATTGAAACATTGATTCCTATACAATCACCAAAGTTAAGCAATGTCAAGCCTGGTCATTATCTTGATAGGTGACTGTTTGGGAATACTAGATGCTGTAAGCTTGGATGTGCAATTAGTATAAAGGGCTTGTGGTCACATGATATTGAAACATTGGTTCCCATATAATCACCTAAGTTAAGCAATGTCAAACCTGGTCATTACATTGATGGGTGACCACTTAGGAATACTAGATGCTGTAAGCTTGGATGTGCAAGTGGTATAAAAAGGCTTATGGCCACATCACTTTGAAACACAGGTTCCCGTACAATCACCAAAGTTAAGTAACATTGAGCCTGGTCAGTAACTTGATGAGTGACTGCCTGGGAATATCAGGTGTGAAAGCTTGGATGTGTGGCTGATGTAACTGACAATGGCTTGGAATTTTTAATCAGAGAGCTGAGTTCTAATTCTGGTTGGGTTAATTATAATCGCTTATGTGCAAAATATTCCTGGTTAAGGTATTAATCCCCTTATTCTCCCTCCAACTATAGTTTAATTAGTAAGACTTGTATCACTATGTTTGATAAAGCATAGAAAATCAATCAAGCATAAGTATACACGTGTCAATATATTATTGACAAGAGCCAGATCAGATAGAAAATTAGAGTATTGCTGCTGGAGCTGCACAATCCTCATCTTCCAGTGTTGACAGAGTTCAAAAGCATTTGAGCAGCCTTGTGGGTGATGTACCATTTTCCACCCCTTACCCCTTACCCACAGATGAAACATTGCTACTCTACTGCTATTTTCAGGGCAAATGTTCAAATAAACTACATTCCAGTCCACTAATTCAGACCTTTACATGCCATGTACACAGAGTTGACTCTTCCTCATTTCCTTCATATTCCATTAGTAAGGAGGAAGTTCCACTAAGACAGCTTCTTCTCCCAGAACTATTACTTTGTGGCACAGACTCCTGAGTGGATGCTTCTGTGATCACTATGACCTTCACCGCTTATAAGTCAAGAGTCAACCATTATCCATCCTACATATCTTCATAAAATGCACTTCTTAACCCCTCATTTTACTACCTTACAGCAATCTCATCCAGTAACCCTCTACCTTGAGTGGCTCTTGGGCCTTGAATTGGGTGAACAAAGTATTAAACAAAATTTAAAATATGCTACTATCTGTTATCCCATCTAGTAAGTCTGAGAGTTTTTACATGATGTCAGATTTTATTATACGAGTCAATGGCTTTGATTGCATATTACCCAACCAATGTTAGCAAAGATATTTTATGATATATAAACATGATAAACACACACTGTGCATTTCAACTTATAATATCTGTTTTTATTAGAAAAATTTGAAATATCTAATTTTGTGTTGTGTGATTTGATTACTCAAAGGCTGTTCATGATTTGTTAATAAATAGTGCAACTTATTGATATTCATTTTTAATTTCAGATACAGAAAGATGACTGTATTGTAAGAAAGATATAACGTCAAAAGAGAAGCAGGATGTTGGAAAGTTATTGAGTAAGGAAAATACAATGTTTGAAATTGAAAATATTGAGAAGAGATCAAAGAATAACCAAAAAAAGAACAAACAAAAAAAAACGTGTGAAGAATGCCATAAAAATGATTTGAGTAAAATTATATATATATATATATATATATAAGTGGGGGGGATCCAAAAGTAGATATACAGTAATGAATAACAAAATTTGCGTATAGATTATATTAATATATCAAGAATAAACATCTTTTTTCCTTGGTGATCTGAGTACATGCATTTAAGCTACTAGATTGGCATCTAGGTCCCACCCATTTACTGTTAAAATAGCTACATGCAAGTGTCACTTCTATTCCAACAGTTCCTTTTCTCGCACTTCCTGTCTGTGGAACTCCCTTCAGCTTACTTGCATTCCCTGATAACTACAATCTTCAAAAATTTAAATGTAACATCAATCGCCATCTTCTTTCTTCTTGAACCCCATTCATCGTTTGTCCTTACCGCAATGGTCCCTATACTCAGTTTTTACTGTCACTTTCACTCCCTGTAACCTATTGTGTACTAATGGCATTTATACCTTGCTTTGGGTGAAATGATTAAAAAAAAGTCCCTCAAATGATTAAACTGTTTGCACCCGTCATTCACACACACCTCTTTACCTACAAAATATTTATTATTATTATTTATTAAAAAAATAAGAATTATAATAGATGTGTGATAATAATTATGAAAATAAAAATATTAAAAATGATTTCAATAAATGCAATCTAGTATTAAATGAATCCTAGAACAACTATTATAATACTGGTGATACTTACTATATACCTACTTTTGCAACCCCTCCCTGTATAATCTTTCCACTTCATGTCAACTGAGAATGTTAGCCCAAGAAGGTTCAATGAGTCACTCTCTTGGAGGTTAGCTTCAGCCATACTTATGGAAGGCAGAAACAGGTCTCTTAGATGATTAATAGAGAACAATTTTATTTTGGAAACATTAAAATTAACAAGCCATATATATATATATATATATATATATTATATATATATATATATATATATATATATATATATATATATATATATATATGTTGAGACAAAAAGAAATATTAATAATAACATCAATAATAATAATTCTGAAAATAAAAATATTAAAAATGATTTTAATGAATTCTAGTACTAAATGCATCCTAGGACCAGTATTGTAATGCTGGTATGATACTAGCTGTATACCTACTTTTGCAGTGTGTGTATATATATATATATATATATATATATATATATATATATATATATATATATATATATATATATATATATTTGTGTATTGAGGCAGCAATCCTTCTTTCATGTACATTTCATTGAATACAACAGACAAGATGCTTTCATTTAGTTTTTTTATAAAAATTTCTCATGTGATCTAATGATTATTTTTCTTTTCGGATGATAAATTATATAAAAACTGTCCATGGACTTAGTGAAAAAAAAAACTTCCTTCCTTTCTGAGATGTTCTTGTCGATTTTTATAATAATACTTTTACAACTTCTGTTTGTTAAAAAACAAGTAGTAAAGACTCTTGCCATCTTAATTTCTCTAGTGAATGCCCTCTTAGATAAAATAGGTGTAATTAAAAATTTCCTCAAGAGAGCTCATGAGAATTCATCCTCTCGCACGCTTTTCTTTAAAGAATTAAATAACATAAAAAATGCTTATTAACAATGGATTTCCTAATCAATTGTTGGATTTCCATAGCCTTCTTCTGTCTAAGGTAGCTAATAGCAATGATGTGAATAGAAATATAAGCAATAACATTAATGTTTTTTATAAAAATCAAATCAACAAAAATTATAAACAAGATGAAACTAGAATTAAGAATATTATAAAAAATGCACAACACCAGTTGGCAATAGCAAAAAATTAGATTAATTATTTATTATAAAAAATTTAAAACCTCTAACCTTATATATGACTGACTTGGCATCCATTTGACCTGAGGTCAATATGGATACATTTAAACCAACGTGGAATTGTACTAGCCACGATACTCGATATACTCATCGAGAATACGAATGTGATACGTATCTCCAAATGTTAAAATCGTTTAACTGTGAAAAAAAGAAACCAAACCTTAATGAATTCAGTTATGAACATGGTCACAATCTATTAGCCATATCAGGAAATTAAGTATTGCTATACTTTTGGCAATTCTTATGCCATCTACAATAGAACTTACATACTATTTAGTATAGTAGTATAGCAAAGAATCCATGAAAATATCTGTTTATCTATTTTAGTTTGTTCATTATCTATCTGTCTATCTTAGTCTGTTCATAATCTATATATCTTAGTCTGTTCATTATCTATCTATCTTAATCTGTTCATTATCTATCTGTCTATCTTAGTCTGTTCATAATCTATATATCTTAGTCTGTTCATTATCTATCTATCTTAATCTGTTCATTATCTATCTATCTTAATCTGTTCATTATCTATCTGTCTATCTTAGTCTGTTCATAATCTATATATCTTAGTCTGTTCATTATCTATCTATCTTAATCTGTTCATTATCTATCTATCTTAATCTGTTCATTATCTATCTATCTATCTTAGTCTGTTTATACTCTACCTATCTTAGTTTGTTCATTATCTATCTATCTACCTACCAATAACAAGATATATTTATATTTGTACCTATTTATATTAAATAACGTAAAACAAATGCTTATTAATAACGGATTTCCTGATCAATTGTTGGATTTCCATATTAGGCTTTTTCTGTCTAAGGTAGCTAATAGCAATGACGCGAATAGAAATATAAGCAATAACATTAATGTTTTTATAAAAATCAAATGAACGAAAATTACAAGCAAGATGAAACTAGAATTAAGAATATTATAAAAAATGCACAACACCAGTTGACAATAGTAAAAAAATTAGATTAATTATTTATTACAAAAAATTTAAAACCTCTAACCTTATAGTTAAAAATAATAATTCACCTCAACTGGACAGTTTTTATATAATTTATCATCCGAAAAGAAAAAATTATTAGATCACATGAGAAATTGTATAAAAAACTAAATCAAAGCATCTTGCCTCTCGTATTCAATGAAATATGCATATATATATATATATATATATATATATATATATATATAATTGTCATCCACAGACAGACTGTTTCGCTGTTTCATAGCTCTTCAGTGTGGCTAGACGTCCGGGTGCCTCTAGCTAGGATCGAAACCTGACTGAATTGGCGTCAGTCAAAAATTCTACCATTAAGCCGTAAGGAAATGAAGGGTTTGGTAATCCATGTGAATAATTCCAAAGGGGATTTAATCCAGAGAGCTCAATGTAACACCAGAGCAAATATTAATTCAATAATTAAGAAAGAGACAATTCATTTCCCCAGAAAATATATTTTTCCTGGTTCATCAGGTCACATCTCTAGTTACCCATGGAGACCTACCGAACCCTATTTGTAACATACTTGTAACT
>OZ038485.1:41299082-41326582 GCA_964036315.1 Acanthosepion esculentum
ATCTCTCTCTCTCTCTCTCTCTCTCTCTCTCTCTCTATATATATATATATATATATATATATATATATATATATATATATATATATATATAAGCTAGATTCAGATAAAGAAAAAGAGAAAAAAAACAAGAGTACAGAATCAAAATATTTATGTTATTATAATGGATTCTGTGTTTTCTTTAGGTAGGGGGTGTGTTCATTCCTAATTTAAATATAATTTCCATCTTCTTGACACTCCCTTGAAAACCAAGCTATTCTCTTCAATTCTGGGTCTTTCTTTTCATGTCATGATGAACCCAACCAATTTCTTTATATTGTGTATGTGGTGTATTTTTGTCTTTCACAGCTAAGTACAGGTTTATTTAAATTGTCTTCTTCAGTGCTGAATGTCAAGATTCAATAGTCACTTTATAAGCATGTTCCAATGAGGAATGGTAATTTGGGTAGAGAACCAGGCCACAACAGGAATTCAAAGCAATAACAAATTGACCAAAGACTTCTATTGATCAAAGAATAAAAACATTCAACTTATCCATTTTGTCTGAACTAAAGAGATCAGATTACAATATATCTAAACATTTTTCTCTTTGGGAAAGGTATGAATCCTCTTCTCCCCCCAGCTATTGGTAAATAGCAGAACACACCGGGTTCTATAGCTTTGGATGGCAACTGGTCTAATGCAGAAAGAAGTGGCAACCTACTGTGGGAAAAAATAATCTGCCATGTCAGTCATGTATCGAAAAGGATGGATTCCTCTATTATGTCTCAGGCAAGAACATATTTCACAAAGGGGAATTGCGAGTCTTGGGTTTTTCCAAAATGAGGACTGCAAGCTGGAGTTCCTTTCTATATCTGGGAAAGATATATTCCCAAAGAGAAATGGTGTCATGTGCTTGTAAGCTGCAAGGAGAGGCAGATTTAGCCTCAGCAACCACTTGGTTCGGTTGTTGTAAACAAACTTAATGACTGCCTATTCTCGTCACTGTATGAAGTGACATCACTAACCGGTATGGCATGTGATCCATGTCACTTATCTCAACCACAGGAAGATTTGTATCCCTCCACCATCAATAATTTTTAAATAGATTTTTTAAAATCTGATTGTTTGTTATTACTATAAATGTTTTTTTTAGTATGTACATATGCTTTAGTTGACATCCCTATTTTTTATTTTCTTTAATGATGAAATTAATTTTAACTAGGTTAGTTAGTTGATAGTTGATTTGTTTAACGGCATATCAACTCCTTTATGAGTCATTTAATACTGAAATTTAATTTTCTTGGAAACTCTGATTTGTTTTGTTTTGTTTTATGGCATATCAACCTCAATGGGTTATTTAATGCTGACAATTTTTATTGCTCGTAATATTTTTTTTAAATGTATTGCTGGTAATATTTTTTCTTCAAAAATGTATCACTAGTAATATTTTAAAAAAAAAGTATAGCTGGTAATAACTTTTTTTTCAAAGTATTTCTGGTATTAAAAACTATTTTTACACTTTCATAGTGTTTTGACAGTTTGGGGTCAAAAAATATACTGCCGGTAATAATGCACTCCTGTTAATAATGTTTTTCCTTCAAAAATATATTGTTAGTATTTTTTTTGAAAAATGTATTAATGGAAATTTTTTTTTCCAAAAAATCATTGCTGGTATTAAAATTATTTTTACACTTTCATAGTGAGGTTTAACTATTTGCCCATAGCTAGGACCCTAACAGGTGCTACCACCCTGGGTCAGGTTGGACCTGGGAACACCAGCAATTAGGAGGTGGTTCCATGCTCCTCAAAACCTCCTGATCAGAGGCCTTGTTGTTGGATGTAGTTTATCATCTTACCCAGGACACGGATGTAGTTTATCGTCATACCCAGGACAGTTTAACCAGGTTAGATCAAAATGTTTTATGATAAGAACACACTTGGTTTCTTGAAATTTAGATAGCATTGGGTACACACCTTTTGCTTATTTCTTATTTTTGGGTAATTATTTTAGTTGTGTATGAGTGGGGTTCTACATAACATTAAGGATTAATAGCAATTTCAATAAACAATTTGAACCATGCAAGATCACCTTTTATATAGTACATGCGACTGAACTGCATCTACTGATACCATATACCAAGAGCTTGATTGAAAATTGTGCCATGATCCAGAATAATGATGATATTTCATCATCCTAAAAATAACCTTTCCATCAGTGATGATAGAAAATAAGGCTATTTCATCATCCCTGAAATAAAGATAAAAAAATTTCATCATCCTAAAATCAACCTTGCCACCAGTGATGAAAGATGAGAAAAATATTTCTTCATTCTAAAATCTGATTATGAAAATGACCCTTCCACCACAAGTGAGTAGTGTCAGGACAGTAGACTAGACTAGAGGAGCAGTAGCAGTGGTAAAAAGGAACATGACACATTGTACCACCATTGCTCCAGAAAATTGAAAGTTGCTGATCTCAAACGCTATCCTAAACAACAAAATTCTCAGAACAAGCAAAAACAAGTAAGCACAAACTTTTAAAGAAACAAAAGAGATAGTAACACTGAGAACATTTTTAACACACACAATACCAATATTGTAATTAATATCACGAAAATCTGAACCTTCATCATTATAAAAACAACCCTTTCATAACAAGCAAAGACAATAGAGTCAGGGCAGTAGAGTAGAATAGCAAGTAGCAGTATCAGTAGTAAAAAAGGAATACATCATATCACCATTGCTCTGGAAAATTGAAAGTTGATGATCTCAAAGGCTATCCTTAACAACGAAATTCTTGGAACAAGCAAAAACAAGTAAGCACAAACTTTTAAAGAAACAAAAGAGACAGTAACATTGAGAACATTTTTAACACACACCATAACGATATCTGTAATTCATGTTACGAAAAAGAAAAATACACATTCTTGGTATTAATGTCTCAAGTCTTATTGTTGTTATATCATTGAAAATTTTTATTCATTTTGTTTTTCAGTATAAAAAAAGGTGAAAAGGATTCCTCTATCAACTCAGTCAGTTATGTGCCATGCGTGATTCGATATATGACTGACGAGGCAGATTTTTCCCACAGTAGGTTGCCATTTCTTTCTACGGTAGACCAGTTGCCATCCAAAGCTATAGAACCAGGTCTGTCCTGCTATTTACCCATAGCTGGTGGGAGAAGAAGAGGATTCATACCTTTCCCAAGAGTATTAGCACATAAATGAATGTAATGGATTTGACTGGAATTTGAACTCGGCTCTCCAATTCCTCAATCCAAGCCGCTATCCATTACTCCACCATGCCTACTACTACAACTATATATAATAATGGGGTGATATACATTAAAATACACCCAACAACCGACCACATTACAACTGAATGACCTGTAATTTTTATTTTCTGTTCTGAACTAATATATTTGTTGTGCTGCTACTAATATTGAAAAATAAAACATATTGTTGGGTTACGTCCTTCTAGTTTTCGAAACCACTACTAAGAGACGCTCTCAGGACTATAAATACACAGCAATAATTTATTATCATTCACTTCTTATTTTTTCTGTTTACTCATCAACATGTAAATTTCTCATGGAGAATGTGTGTTCCCTTTGGGAAATAGATGAACAATACATACACACACATGTACATATGAACATTCACTCACTACACATACTTTGGACTATTAGGTTTCCAAATTCATTTGACACACATATCTTTGTCTTTATCACTTGTATACCTTTGTTTTTATTACATTATCATTTGTTTGTACATATATATTGGTTTTTGTAGTTTCTTTTTTTTCATTTCTTCATGTGGAGGCACATCCCGAGTCTGCCATTTTGTTGTGGGTATTTCAGGAGAAATGTGTTATTTCTCAACCCTAACACCAATGTTACTAACAGCCGTAATAAGTTAGGAAATGTGTAAACTGGCCCACAACAATATGAACAATTACTCCTGATTACAGTAACCAAAATACAGGCTAAATTTTGAAGACTTACTTCAAGAAATAGAACAGCATAAAATAATTTACTTCAAGTTAATTTCAGTGCAAGTTCTTACTGATGGCACTTAAAGATATCCCCTAACTCAAAGGAATGCAAAACTTAATATTTATAAAACAAATTGCAAGTACTGTATATACTCATGTAACACGCAATCTCATGTGTCATGTGACCCCCGAATTTTCACATATAAAAAATGATTTCATCATGTACCTTGTGTATGATGTGAGTTCTTTTTTTGAGAGACCAAATCATCTCTTTTCCTCTATCTCTTTATCCTATCTTCTAGTTAAATAAGTTAATAAAATAAAAGAGAATGATAAAAGTATCATTAGTAACTCTATACTCATTGTGTAAACACATACAGCCATAAACAACCAAACGAGAAACAGCGAAAAGATGCATATTTGCTATGTTTGTATTTTATAATACGATACTAATATGTGAATATTACATATATTATTGGATACTGTTAAGTAAAACATCAGTTTTATCAAAAAGATGTTTATTTTAAATACAGCTATATTTTTTGACTACAGTAAGTTGATATATAGTTTGGTCAATGGCATAGCCAGGTCCAGCAGTACATGTGCTAATTTTATATCTCATGTATGATGGGACCCCCTAAAAATTAGCTTCAAAATTAGGTCTTCAAAAGTCACATGATACATGAGTATATATGGTATATATTTATCAGTCATTCACCTGTTGTTCTGGTAACATAAGTTGTCACTCTGTACCATTTGAGGGGTTTACGACTATATTACATTGAAACATTGGTTCCCTTATGATCATCTAAGTTAAGCAATGTTGATCCTGGTCAGTACCTAAATGGGTGAGTGCTTCGGAATACCAGGTGCCATGAGCTTCAATGTTTGGGTAGCTTAATGAATAACAGCTCGGAATTGTTAAACAGAGAGCCGAGTTCCAATTTCAGTTGGGTTTGTTATATTCACTTACATGCAAATACTCTTAAGAAAGGCATGAATCCACTTCTTACCCCCCAAGCTATGGGTTAATTAGCAAGACTTGTATCACTATACCATTATTATCTCAAAAAAATTTATTATAATCTAAAAATATTTTCTGGTTTTAAAATAACCTGCAAAGAGTTGAAAGCTGTAGAAAACGAATCAATCAATCTATACCATTTGATGTGAACATATGACATGTTATCATAACAATGGAATATTTCATTATGAAGTAATAAGACCAGGTTGCCAATAAAATGCATTCTATTTCTTTTGTCCAATGCTTTCCTTATATATATATTTTTTTCTGTCAATGATTTATAAAGCAGAATTCTTTTATTATGACTGCCACTTGTCAAATAGAAATTGTGGTTAAGGGAGGAAAATTTGAATTTCTTATTGTATTGTTTGGCATTGAATAGAATCTTTGACTGTAAAATATGTAAAAATAGAGCTAAGAGTTATATAAATAATCCACATATATAAAAATGCAATGTACATAAATATGTATTCTTTTTTTAAAATGAATGCTTGAAACCTGAAGTAGGAATTTACAAAATAAACTGCAAATATGTTAAACCTGAAGCAGGAATTTATAAAATAAACAGCAAAAATTTTATGAAATAGTTTACAAATCGACAAAAACAGACTGAAAAAAATATTCTAAGAAAGAAATAACTGAAACATCTAGGAATTTAAATAAAAGATTATATGAACACAAAAGGGGTCTTTTGCAAAGCAATCCACTCAATGAGATGCTCATTGTAATAGATTTGACCATAATTTCAATTTAAAGAATGCTGTTTTAATTAAAAGAGAAAGTAATTTATTAAGGCTATTAAGTGTATTGAAAATACATTGATTTTGGGTGGAATCTTCCACAATAAATTTATGTTCAGGAACATGCAATATCTTTCCTCCCAAGACTAATGGGATATTTAAAAACAATACCAATAAAAATAAAAACAAAAGCAATAAAAAGCAGGATAATGTATGCTATGTTATACACTGGACATCAAAAATAAAGATTCAAAGCTAAATATCCCTGTGTCTTTCGGTTTTCAATATAGAATTGCAACTTCTGTTTGTTGTATTTCTTTCTCCAACCAGAAAGAAATATGGTTTTACATCAAAAACTCTAAAGATATATATATATAAATCAATCTGTTGGAATATAATCTGGATCCTAGTAATATTAATTATTAAAATTGATCCACAGAGAGCTCGATGTTTTTATTTTAACAGAGCATATGTATTTTTTACAGCAAAAAAACAAAAATTACCTCAACATAGAGATAGTCTATTTCAAGCCATTCTGTACATGGCTATCATCAGCCTCTAAGTCTGATTTCATCAGCCCAGGCTTTGTTGGTGTTGCCACATCTACACATTTCCACAAAATGAAAGATGCAGGTATTTTCAACATTTTTTGGAAAGGATATTTTAGAAAGAATATTTTTAGTGGATTTTCTGTTGTCACAGTATGGGATAATCAGAGAAAAAGAATAAGAAAAATAATACAGATGGATTTGGCTAGATTGAAAAAATATTCTTTCAAAAATAGTCTGATGAAATCCTAAAGAGGCTGATGATAGCTGTGTACAGAACGGCTTGAAATAGACTATCTCTATGTTAAGGAAATTTTTGTTTTTTTTGCTGTAAAATATATATATATATATATATATATATATATATATAGGTGGAGTAGTGGATAGTGGCTCAAATTGAGGAATTGGAGAGCCAAGTTCAAATTCCAGTTGAATCCATTACATTCACTTATATACTAATACCGTTGGGAACGGTATTAATCCTCTTTTTCTCCCTTCAGCTATTAGTAAATAGCAGGACAGAATTGGTTCTATAGCCTTGGATGGTAACTGGTATAGGAGAAGGACAACTCTGAATTCAAAACCTGCGGAGGGTCATTTGGGGACCTTGTGCCCCAGGTCTCTGTATTTGGCCCTTCAAAAAGTGTGGTTGGTTCTGCACAAAGCCTTCACCACTATAATCAAGTCATATGTGCTGATGTCTGGCTGTAATTTCCTAGGAACTGCGCTGCTTGACCCTCATACATCAAATATGATGGGAGAGTTCACCATATATATATATATATATATATATATATATATATAAGGGAGAAATTAAAGTTGTTCTAATGAGAGAAAGGTATATATAGTAGAAAAGAGAAGTTGTAAATGTTTTTGGTTATAATGTGGATATTTTATCTATTTATTTAATTTTTTAAAAATATATGTTATGCTTTATTTTTCCATATTTTTTGCTACACTGGTTTCAGGTCTTGTGACCATCATCAGGTGAAGAATGGTTATTTCCAGGTATTATTTCATCTGTATCTTTTTAAACCCATCTCCATTTTTGTGTATTGTGTTTTTGTTAGTAGGTGTATTTAGAAAGATATGATAAATTTGAAAATTTTTAGTGACATGTTTTATCCTTTAGGATTTCATCAGACTGGGCTTTGCTGGTGTTGCCATATCTACACATGTGCACAAAACGAGAGATACTGGTAGTTTCAAAATTTCAGAAATAATATTTTGGTAGATTTTCTGTTGTTACAATATGGGATAATTAGAGAAAAAGAATAAGAAAAAGAATACAGATGGATTTGACAAGATTGAAAAAATATTCTTTCAAAAATAGTCTGATGAAATCCTAACGGATAAAATATGTCATTAAAAATTTTCAAATTTTTCTAAATACACATACTAACAAAACACACACACAATACACAAAAATGGAGATGGATTTTAAAAGATACAGAGGTTATTAAAAATAAGAACAAAGACCTCCTTCCTTCCACCTTTCTCTGACCAATCCTAATTGTTTTATTACACTTTAAGCAGAGGAACATTTTCACCACCAATCCAAGAAGAATTTGGATTACTACCACACACAGAAGACAATGGTTAAATATAGGAAAACATAAAGAAAAAAAATGAATTCCTTTAAATAATATGTGGAAATAACCATTCTTTGCCTGATGATGGTCACAAAACCTGAAACACATGTAGCAAAAAATATGAAAAGTAAAGTATAATATATATTTAAAAGAAAAATTAAATAAAAAATAAAAAATCCACATTATAACCAAAAACATTTGCAGCTTTTCTTTCATATATATATATATATATACATATATATGTATATATATATATATATATATATATATATATATATATATATAGGCTGGAGAAAGAAATACAACAAACTAGCTACTGTTTTACATCAAAAACTATAAAGAGAAACATATATATATAAAACTAGAATGATATATATGTATGTATATATATATATATATAGGCAGGAGAAAGAAATAAAATAAATATGAGTTACAATTTTATCAAGCGTCATTTTCTTTTTCTTTCCATCACCTTTTTAAATAGGTATTACACACTATAATGTTAAAAGATCTGCCAGAAATTGTGAAATGTTGTAAAAGTCAGGGCGCAAATTTACTATGGATGACCTTGCAATTAAGGCACTCTCTAAACATCATAGTGAAGTATTTTCTCCTTTGATCAGAATAGCATTTTTCATGCCAAAATTGTGGTCAGTCTCATTACGAAGAGGAGAAATATACTGAAAATACTTTCAAACTTCTCTAGTACTCTAATTATTTTATATTCAATGCAAAACAAAAGGCCCATAAAATATTCCAAAACAAAAAGAAACAGCTCCACCTAAGAAACCCAATGAATCAAAAAGATATAGTATCCTGCTTACTAATTCTATCAGATCTACAAAAAAAAAAGAATCTAAACTCAACATAAAATTTGGTACTAATACATCCAAAACAATAAAAAACTGAGTAAACAAAACAATAAATCTAAAACTTGAAGGAGGAGTTTACTCCATTGCCTGTAATAATTGTTACAAAAAATAAATAGAAGAAACCTCAAGGAATATAAATAAAAGATTATATGAACACAAAAAGGACATTTTACAAAATAATATGTCAAATGCGTTGGTCGCCCACCATAATGAGACTGACACAATTTTGACATTAAAACATGCTACTATGTACTATGATGTAAATGCCTAGAGAGAGCCTTAATCACAAGGTTATCTCCAGTAAATTTGTACCTTGGCTGTTACATCTCATCATTCCTGTCAGATCTTCTGATATCACAGTATGGAATACCTACTTACAAAAATGATGGAAAGAAAAAAAAATAATGAATTCAGCTAGGTAAAAAAAAAAATTCCCAGCATCTTTCTGTCTGGCACATGCGTAATCCTACCAACATCACAAATTTAGTCCAATGAAGTCCTGAAGGACAAAACACGTCACAAGTAAACTTTTTCCACATTGTCATACAATTTCCCCAATACTTTTCTTGATATCTAAAAATATATATCTTTATCTCATATATATATATATATATATATATATATATATATATATATATATATATATATAGGGTGGAGAAGCAAATACAATGAACATGAGAGTTATGATTTTACATTGAAAAAACTCTAAAGATAGATACACACACAGACACATATATATAGGGTGGAGAAAGAAATACAACAAAGATGAATTATGATTTTTGCATTGAAAATGCTAACGATTACATATATATATATATATATATATATATATATATGTTATGGGAACTTACCGATAATAATAATGGACTATTCCGGACATCATAAATACTGCTCCTCAAGAGGAAGGGCAGACAGAGACAGAGTTAGAGACTGAGTCACGTCAGACGATTACTGTAAGACATTGGAATAGTGATACTTGTCGAGACAACATAGTTCACTCGAACCAAATCTGATAGTCATTACTAATATTTCTACTTCTTTGTATATATTTCTGTTTGTAATATATCTGTGTTATACCATACCTGTGTTTGAGTTAGTCTTCATTGGTTCTACCTTGGACCATCACCGTGGTACAAGGAACTTGGACCATAACATATATTGTCATCCACAGACAGACTGTTTTGCTGTATCACAGCTCTTCAGTGTGGCTATATATATATATATATATATATATATATATATATATATATATATATATATATATGTGTGTGTGTGTGTGTGTATGTGGTAGAGAAAGAAATATAACAAAATAAGTTACAGTTTTACATTGAAAATGTACACATATGTCTATGTGTGTGTGTGTGTGTATATATATATATATATATATATATATATATATATATATATATATATATATATATATATATAAGAGATTTCATCAATAAAGCCATTACTAATCTGAAGAAGTTTCTCCCAGAGACAAAAACATTACTTAGGAGTTTTTCCATTTTTGTCATTCGATTACCCATTTCTTTGTGTTTAACACATTTCTACATCATAAATTCTCATTATAATTCTTTTGGTAACATAAAAATCATTATTATTCATTAGGGAAGAGATTTTTATTTAGTTAGCTTTATATTCAAGAAGTACTGAATATAAACAAGAAAATGCAAGAAAGTTTTTGAAATTTTATAAATACAAGGCAATCAGTAAATTACTTAAATACTACTGTCATTTTCTGCTCTATAGATTTAATAGTGAAATGGTGATAAATCCTCACTGCCTTCCATAGTATTCTACAGCTATACAACATCTACTATTGTCTGGCATACATTATATGGTTGATTCTATATGAATAACTTGAAGAAAGCAAAAAAAGATCAAGTGTACTGTTGTTTCTCATTTAAATTGATTAAATGCTTTAGTTTGTATATTTGGTATTAATACAGGCCATATCTCCTGATGATGTTATATAAACTGCAGCTTCTCATTTTATTCATTCAAAATCCAGTCCTTTTACTCAAAAGAGACAAAGGTTTAGTGAGTTAAGCCCCCTCACACAGATTGCAGAAAATATAGAGTAGTAATAACAGTAGCAAACAAGTGGCATGTATATAGACTCATGTTGCCAACAGAAACTTTCTCTTTCTTTTCCTTCACATATAGCATCCTGTAAAGTTGGTCATGCAATTAATATATTATTTGTCTCAAAATGTAAATACATGGACTCTTTAGTCTATGGAGGGCATAATGTTCTACAATAAAAAATTTGTTATTTTATTTCTATTGAATAAACGTTTTACAATCTTGCATTGTTTTGTTGAAAACATGTTGAGTGGTATTGATATCTTCTTGCAAAATAAAAATATCACTTCAAAGGCAAATTCCTGCTCTATAGCAGAGATTCTTCGCTTTAACATCCTCAAATTTAAGCCATTTTTTATGTCCCTTTCAAAGTGTTTAAGAATATTTTTAATTCCAAAATACCTTGGAAATGAGTGCTGCTATTTTAATGCTCATTTACTTAAATTCTGTTAGCTTCTATTGATTCATCCTGTCAATTTACACATTAAATTACAACAAGGCAATAAATTAATGCACCCACATCTTTGAAAACAGATTTTGAAATCTGAAACTTTGGACAAAATGTTAATTTCAGAGCCGGAATACCTACTTCTGTGAAGATACTGAGAAACAAAGAAGGAAAGGAATAAGATATTTTTATTTAGTCCACATTAAAAAAACAGCTGTTTATCTCATTTACACAAACACAAATTCTATTTCATTAAGCCATCTTTGGTAGAAGGTCAGAATCATTAAGCATTCACTGAAAAAACAGCAAAGGCATGTGACATTAGGAAAACAATTTTACCCCCAATTTTATATAAAATAAAGTCTGGATGATAAACATGGCTAAAAGGAGGGCTTGGTCAGCTTGTATTCACTATTCACTGAACAATGTTTTATGTAAAGAAATAAAAAATAATTAATAAAAAGTCAATGATAAACAAAATTCTATTTTTGTGATTTTTTAGAGAACTTGCATCAATGAAAAATTACTGCTTAAATATACTATTTATTTTGTTTACATCAGCATTTTCCCTCTTCCCCTGCAGGATTGAATACTTTGAAAAGCTTTTAAATATTAGATGTATCTGGGAAAATCATTGTTATTCTCAAAAAGTTGTTAAAGCAATATTCACACACACACTAAAAAAATATTTTTGCAATCCCCAAAATATGTTTTGGCTTTATATAAACCACAAAGGGCTGATAAGCCATAAAAAAACAAATCAACCTATCAAATCTTCAAAAAGTTCTTATATATAAAGGTAATGATCCTAAATCTATCACACTGACCAATGACATAAATTTTGAATCTAAAATTGTCCTTTTCCAAGATTAACTGGCTTATTCTAAAGTTAGAGAACCCTGTCTAATTTTATGGGAAGAGACAACTTAACACTGCCGATTGAGCATTGGGACAACTTAAAACCATGACAACTCAGCACCAGAAAACATAACGTTTTTGTAACTGAATAAAAGTAATTTATTAAAGCTCTATTAAAAAATAAATTACATTACAATTTACTCTATTAAAAATAATTAAAAATAAAAAACTGCTTCATTTTGTTTTGCATTTTCCGATTTACTTTATTAAAAAATAATTAAAACAAGTACGTTTTATTGAATTATTTTTATACATCAATTTACTTTATTAAAAATAATTAAAAACAAAAAAGCTGGTTCATATTTTACATAATGCCTCTTCAAATGACTTATTTCCACATCTCGAAAACAATTTAACATATGGAAAAATTTTTCACTATATATTCACTAATTAGATATTCACTAATTAAGGTTTTAATCCTTAATAAATTACTTTTATTCAGTTATAAAAATTATGTTTTTCTGGTGCTGAGTTGTTTCAGTCCTGAGTTGTCCTGGTGTTCAGTCGGCAGTCTTGAGTTGTTGTGCATACCTACCTTTACTCTCTAACCTATAGCTGGTGGAATACTGCAACAGCCTTGACTAAAATTTCAATTCAACTAACATAGTATCAGCTGAACCTCGCACTCCTCTCTTTCATTTATATTTTTATATGTGAATTTTTTTCTATTGTGACATCTTCCTTATATGAAAAATTTTTCCATATGTTAAATTGTTTTCGAGATGTGGAATTCACTTCTATATCCAAATATCTCTCACTCTGTTCTGTTTTCTATATGTGGAATTTTCTTCTACATTTAATTGTTTTTATAATACTAGATTTTTTTATAAATTGAATTTAAATTTAATCCTTTACAGAATTTTTAAATAATTAGTATAAGTATGGTATAATTTAAATTATAAACTTAATATTTGAAAATATATTATTATTATATTGATATAATGAGATTGGTTATATTTAAATGAAATTAATATACTAATAATTTACTTAAATTATTTTACTATATATGTAACTTTTACTATATACAGTGTAACCCGGATATAAGACAGTTGACGGGACCGGAGATGAAGTATCTTATATCCGGGTTTCTCTTATATCCGGGTTTGGTCTATTTTATATACCTTAACACATGCTTGAATTTGGGACCAGAGAAAATCTCTCTTATATCAGGGTTTATCTTATATCAGGGTCTCTTATATCCGGGTTACACTGTAGTTAAAATATGTAACTTTTACTATATAGTTAAAGATGCAGTATTGAATGGATTAATATTAACATCTTTTTATAAAAGTATTAATTTTAAATTCTTACTCCCATTCTATAATAATTTTAAGTTCCTCTCTAAAAGGTTTCATGGTTTTTTTTTGTTCATTCTTCTTTCTTGCATAGGTGTTGATAGGTTACATTTATGTCAGTGTCCATTTTCAAATGTCGCGTTTAACTATACCCAAATCCACCGCAACCAACTTAGGTCGCTTAACCATCTATTATAGGAAAATTCTTACTCCCTCTCCTTTTATTCTTTCTTTTTTCCATTTTCCTTCCTTTGCCTTTCAAATTTCCTGTGAAGAAACATGGGATTTTATTAATTTTAGGAAATGTATTTGCATTGATAAACAACTTTTCATTGGGTGAAAATGATCATCTGTATGAGGTAAATTGTTTGGATCTCATTAATTGTAATTCACACACACACACACACATATACACATATATATATACACACATATATATATACATACATATATATATAATATATATGCATATATACACATATATATATATGCATAAATATATATATATATATATATATATACATATATATATATACATACATAGATATATACATATATATATACATATACGCATATTCATATACATATATGTATACATATACATAGATATATACATAGATATATACATATATATATATATACATATATATATACATATACATATATATGTATACATATACATAGATATATACATAGATATATATACATATATATATATATATATATATATACATATATATATACATATACATATATATATATATACATATACATATGTACACACATATATATATATATATATATATATATATATATTCAAACTTATATTGTTAAATATAACAGACAACGAATGTCTATTATGTTTGATCATGAGCAGTTCTAAACTCCATATATTTACTTTAATTTCCAGAGAAAATAAAGAGAAAAATTGTCCAACATTTGGATATTTTTTTTATTATGCTCTTCCTTGATCTAAGCTTTTGGCTCACATGAGCCATCTTCACAGTAGTTATATAGACATTGAAACAAAGATATTCGCCATCAAAGATGATATTCTGTTGTGTTGACATAGAAGATTACCATGTGATGATAATGGTTGCAGAATATCAGGCACAGGTTGTAAATTCATGATGTGTTCATTGATGCAAAAGAACAAAATATTAGCAATAGAACCATATATTTAGATGCAATGTAATGTGTTATCACTAGTTTGAAATGTAATTTTGTTGAGTGAGGGTTGCTTTGTTTTAATGTAGGTTCTGAGGGTTCTTTTTACTGCATGTCTGTGTGAGTATTGTTGTGTTATCAACTAATATCTGTCTAATATTATGTACATGGCTATGTTTTTCTAAGCAGTGTTGTTTAATAGAACTATGATCAGAAAATTAACTGGTAAGTCTACAGATGAGTGTGGTTGTGTTAAAACCAATATATGTAGTGGGTGTATTATTAGTATCAGAAATACAATCTTTGAACAGGCATGTAAATTGATACACTACATTGGATTTTTGTAGAGGATTAAGTTGTGTGGTTGTAGGGTTATTGGAAACAACTGAGGTCAATTGTCTTGAATTTTTTATAATATATGATGAGCTTAACTAGTTGTTTGTAATTATTATGCATTTGATTACAATAGTATAAGCTAATAGTATTATGCTCATTATTATTATTATTATTATTATCAATTTTGTTAGAAGTGTTATCAAGTTTATTGAGATATATTTTAATTTGTTGATTAATGACGGAATTAGGGAATCCATTATTGACATGTGTTTATTTAATATGTAATTGTTTATAGAATATGGTTTTGGAAGAAGATATCATTTGTGTGCATTGGATTAAGTTTTTTATAATGGCTAACTTATATTGTTGGGGGGCATTCTCTATTATAATTAAGAAGACACAAGTTAATGCTAGTGGGTTTCCTATATAGAAAAGTAGTAAATTTATGTGTGTTGGAATCAATAAATACATAAAAGAATGGAATTTTATTAATAATATTAAGTTCTAGTGTAAATTTGAGGGCGGAGTGACTTTCAAATTTGTTTTTAAGTTGTACAATATGATCAATATCTTTAGCTAAAACAAAAATGTCATCTATATATCTTACAAATGCAAGGGGTTTACTAGTGTCATTAAATATTTTATTTTCTAAATATGCCATATAATAATTATAAAAAATGGGGCCTAAAGAAGATCCCATCACAATACCATCTATTTGAGTATTAATATTACCTAGGGGGTCATGAAAAGGTACTTGAGTGGTACATGCTAATAATAATTTTTTTTAAATGGTGGGTTTAATATTGATGGGTAGGAGAGAAGTGTGATTTTATACATCATGGATAATGATGTCAATCATTTCATGGATGAGGACATTAGTAAATAAATTTTGTACATTCAAAGATGCGATTATTTGGTTGTTTGATTTTACAGCATGAAGAATGTATAAATTCATTTGTGGAGCTAATACAATATTTACTTGGGAGGTAGGGAGTAATTAATTTGTTATGGGTTTTTGAAAGGTAATATACTGGTGTAGGTACTTGTGAAATGATAGGTTGGAGGGGATGATCTTTTTTATGGATTCTTACATTTCTATAAAGGTAGCCAGGTTGATAGTCACCTATAATCTTTTGAACTTTATAAGATCCTGTTTTAGCATTGTTAGCAGTGATAAGTTTATTGATATGGTTTTTAAGTTGGGAGGTGGTGTTATTGGTTAACTTTTGAAATTTATTATAATCCTCCAAAATTGCCTGTAATTTTGAGTGGTACTCATGTTTGTTTAAAATAATGAAAGTATTAATTTTATCAGCTCATTGGATAACAATAATGTTATTTTTTAGTTGTGTAGCTGCTTTTATTAAAGGAGTGTTTATAATTCCATTCAGATTTTTATGATAACGGTTTTTAATAGATTCACCTTTAAATAATTCTTTTAAACCTACATGTGTAGTAATATGGTTGTCTTTTTCCAGTAGAATTATTTGTTGGTATAAAGCTTCAATTTGTGTTTGTTTAAACATTAAATCGGGTTTCTGTGACATGAAAATTTGGTCCAAGATTAAGGGATTCCATTTCATTTGAAGTGAGTTGGTAATCCGAACTGATAGGTTAATGAAGTTGTTGTTGATGTTTGGTAAAAGTATTTTTCCTTTATATAATTTGTTTAGCTTTTTTAGGATGACTTGTTTATGGGATTCATTTTCCTTTTTCATCCCAACATTGATGTTTCTTGGTAAAATTTCCAGTCTTCAGTGGTTATGGTTTTAAAAGGTATTTCCAATTTCTTTCAATTTGTTCCATATCTTTTTCAGTATTTGATAACTGTACTATGCTTCATGCTAACTTCTACTCTTGTTAATATTTACTATGAAGATCCTGTCTTTTCAGATCAAGTTTTCAAAAATTGCTTCTCATATGTACATTTTCAACAAGAAGTATTATTCCTTACCTGATTTTTCAATTCCATTTTGGCATATAAACTTGCACTGCTT
Organism: Acanthosepion esculentum; assembly: GCA_964036315.1. Classification (NCBI taxonomy): domain Eukaryota; kingdom Metazoa; phylum Mollusca; class Cephalopoda; order Sepiida; family Sepiidae; genus Acanthosepion; species Acanthosepion esculentum. The sequence goes on from OZ038485.1 coordinate 41,316,080, forward strand.
TGTGTAACAAAAGATCGTTTATAATGACATTAGTTACCAATATATTTCCAATCAATTCGGTACAATGGAGATCAACTTTAGGTGTTCCCAATGTATACATTGCAATATAGATTCAAAATATCTCCTAAGCTCAGATTGGTTTTGAGTTGCAATTCCTCTTATGAATCTTGAAGCACTATTGTGGGCCTGAAGCTTAAAGGATAAGCACAAGCTTCAGAACTACTAAAATAGTTATAGCTATTTCGGGACATAGATAAAATTCATGGGGAAATTATACTTTTAGTTGTAGCAGCAGTGCTAGTGCTTATAATAGTTGAATTAATAATAATTGTGGTAAGTATAATTAGAGTAGTGATGACAACAGCTGAAATAGTTGTGGCAATACACCTGTCCTGTGAAGTCATAATACAGTATTTCCCTGACTATCTGTAAATACTGGAAAAGTGGGTGGAAAAAATATGTTGAGATAATTAAAAATTCTGGATAACTGAATACCTAAATAATTGAAAAGGATGAAGAAAAAAGTAATCATCAAATAACATTTTCAAATACTGTTCAAGGCTTTGGCCAGTTTCTTTCTTATGAAACAAAAAAAAAGCATTTTTTTTCTGTTTCTGTTATCTGGGCTTGCATTTTTCTGCTGCTTACTCTCAAAGTTGCATTAAAGTACATGTATTTGTAAGGGTAGTTTCTGGTTGAAAGCACAACCAACTTAAACATTCATCAAATATAATCGTTTCTTCAGTGTCTCAAATTGAAATTTTGAATGCTGAGTTTGGTTTTCTAAATTCTTGAAATGCTAATCTGAGATAAATATTAGAATGGGTGTAGTTCAGATAATTGAAAAATGTTTCAATGATTTCAATTTTTCTCTAGTCATTTCACATCCAGATAATGAAATAAATACTGTACAAAATAAATAATAAATACTAACTGAATAAGGTATAAATCTTATATCTATAACTTTAAGAAGTGTCATTAACAACCCAAAATATTGGTAAGTATATAAGACACTTTTAAAAACCCTTATTATGATATGTTTTGCTGATCAAACAGCTTCATCAGAAAAATGGATTTTATTTGAACCAAATCTATATAGTTGAAACATTGTGGTTCCTATTAGTCATATGGGCATGACTAAAATTTACCAGACCTGTGGTCCTGGAGGAAGACAACTTGAATAAAACAGTTGGCTAAGTGGAATTGATAAACACATGTTCAGTGCTGATAATTATGATAGTGAAGAATGAATTTAAAAAAACTAAGAATAACAACTAAGTACTTAAATAGGATAACCTCACCAAATTACTGAGCTATGTCCGCCTTCAGTAAACAATTATATTCAACCTAATTACAATTAACTGTGATCAAACAGTTCATTGAGGCTTGAGGTGTACTTGTCAAAATATTGTGATGTGATTGCATCACTATTTTAGTCAATTAGGCTAATTCTATTTAGTCAACTGTTTTATTCAAGTGATTGTTTTCTGCCAGGCAGTGGGTCTGATAAATGATAGTCAAACTGTCATATGAAAACTGGATTTAAAAAAAATTTTAACTGTATAATTTTTAAAATTAATTATAATTTTAAAATTTTCATATTTTCAACTCATACCAAACATTATTTCTGAACTAAAACCGTTCTTTGTATAGTTGTTATTGTTAAAACAACATTTTAGTCCATCCACTCTTCAGCCCTAAAGAAATGGTAGCAGAAAAATGCTCATTTATATACCATATATATATATATATAAATATACTATATATATGGTATATATTATATATATACCATATATATAATAAATCAATCCATTCATACTGTGCCAGGTACAACAAGTATTCAGGCAATTGTAAATTATACCCAAGAGAGTTCCTTTATACTTTCACAGGTGTGACCAATTTTTCCTGTCACCTATGGATCTTCAGGATTTAAGTGCCAGGATGTTGGGAAATACATTCAAGCACACTAGTGAGCAAGCCACCAAACTAATTGTTTTATACAATCTTCAAATACTGTTATACATTGAACAGTTTTATTATTTTTAATCTTATAATCTTTTTTGTTGTATCTCGTGTTTTTGAGATAACAAAGAAAAATAATAAGGAAGACAAACTCATAGGTAAGTAATGACATATATATGGTTTACTACACGTAGGTACACTTAGCAATTGACCTAATGCTAACTCTCCTTAACTCCGCTTATTTACATAAACAGACAATTCCATTCATTTATGTCCTATATGACATTTTTGATCATTAATACTTTCACTGCTGCATTGTTATCACATTGCTGCCTGGCTGTTCTGGCCCATTTTGGGAAAAATAAGAAATTGCCATTTACTGGAAATAAATGACTATAAAGACACTGGCAGTAATTTCTTGTGGGTGCCACCATTTTGGTTTCAATCAGATATTCTCTAATAAGACTAAGATAAACAACACCCTTAACACACAATATAATAAAAATATGTTTACAAATAGGCTGTATTGTATGCTACTCTATGACTATACTTTTTTGGAAATAGCATTAAGTGCCAGTTAGTTTATAATGCAAATTCTAGGGATCAATGTTTTGTGATGTCTTGAAAATGTATATACATGTCAACAGAAGGCAAATAAATACATATAAGTATGTCTTGAAAATGTATATATACATTATCAGCAGGCAATGTAAGACATATAAGTATGTCTTGAAAATGTATATATACATCATCAGCAGGCAATGTGAAGTTTCATAAAGATGTATAAGTATGATCACAGCAGCGGAAATGTTAATTAAAGAAAATCACAGTTGAAATTTGTACTAGACTGGCTAACATTCTAATATAAACTACTAATTTCAATTTCCTCAATCCCCAAAGATACCTCTTGTCAGTGAAATGGACTTCATTCAAGAGTATGTGACATGTACACTTCTTATTTCAGATATGGTCTGATGTAGTGTTTTTGTTTATATATATATATATATATACTATTATTCACCTAATACAAGGCCCAATAGCCACTCAAAGTAGAGAATTACTGAATGAAGTTGTTTTAAGGGAATCAAAGGAGGGATTTATAGGTGAATATTATAAGGATATGTAGGATAGATAACAGTTGACTCTAGACATGAAGAGGTTAAAATCGCAGTGATCGGCAAAGCATTCTTTCAGGAGTCTGTTCCACAATGTAACAGTTCTGAAGAAGAAGCTGTCCTCCTTACAAATGGAATATGAAGGGAATGAGGTTGAGTCAACTCTGTTTATGTGGCATGGCAAGTCTTAGCTGTGAATATATTAACTAAGGAATGTGACTCATTTGAGTATCTGCCTTGAAAATAGTGATAGATTTGCAAGAGGCTAGCAACATTTTGTCTATGGGGAAGAGTGGGAAATAATTCATTACCCATAAGGCTATATAAACACTTTTGAACTTTGTCAAGCTTGGAAAGTGATAATTGGGTAGCTCTAGCCTAGTATGGCAGCAATGCTTCATTTTTGGGCTGATCTAGCTCTTGTAAAAATGAAGCATATGCATGTGTGTGTGTGTGTGTGTCAGTCAGTCAGATGCTTTCTGGGTCAGTATAAAGAACCGGCCATTTTTCTAGCATCTTTAGCAATGGATTGAATTTGAGTCCCAATCGGTGTTCCAGACAAGCACTCAACTTTGCTTATAGCTTTCTTATATTCTACATGTCTAATTTTAAATAAAAGACTGGTTTCTCCTTTTTATACTTTACCACATAATGCTCAAGAATAGATCATCTGAAAAGTATTAAGCAAATAAACAAGGGATTTAATTATCCAAGCAATATTTAGTACACACAAAAACCCTTAGATGAAGAGTTAAAGTTGTCCTTTTATCTCAAGGGAGAACACACCAAATTACATCTGGTCCTAATATCTAATTATCCTCCTTATTAAATGAGAATTATTATATATTAAGACCAGATTGCTACCAAAAATTTTAAAATGAAGTATATTAAGAGAAACTAAGTTGTGCCTTTGTAAGTTAATTTGTGAACGTTACCAATCAACAGTGGAGTCATAAAAGGTACATTTTGATTGGATGTTCTTTGGTGGCATCAGCTATTAATCATATTATTATAAAAAAGAGAACACTGATTAGATATTCTTCTGTCATGCTCAGTTATTTTTGTTTGTATTACCAAAATGGTATATTTTGTTTGGATCATCTTGAGACTATTACTTATAGAAGACATGTTGACCATTATCACTGATGGTTGTTTGTAGCTCAATGACTGTTATATTGACTTTATAGATGGAAGATAATTAGTGTACCACGCCGAATAATTTCTTTTCTTGGTATCTGTCTTGGTGGTGCTTATTTCTTCTCCAAATAACAAGCAATAAGTTGTACTGAGTTATATATTACCAGCATTAAAGAAAAATGCAATAAATAATACAAATTTTTAAATAAAAAAATAGACTTTAATTAAATATAATAGATTTCAAATAAAAAATACAGACTTTAAAATAAAGAAGAGAGACTTTAAAGTGAATTTTAAATAAGGATTATAGATTTTGAACCAAGAATATAGACTTAAAAATAAATAAAGAATATAGACTTTAAATGAATAATGTGTGTAGATTTTAAATAAGGCTTATAAATTTTGAACCAAGAATATAGACTTAAAAATAAATAAAGAATATAGAGTTTAAAATGAATAATGTGCATAAATTTTAAATAAGGTTTATAGATTTTGAACTAAGAATACAGACATAAAGATAAAGAATATAGACTTTAAAGTGAATAATGTTTGTAGACTTTAAATAAGGATAATCAATTTTGAACAAAAAATATAGACTTTAAATATGGAGTATAGATTTTAAATAAAGAATATAGACTTTAAAATAAATAAACAACATAGACTTTAAATTAAATAAAGAATATAGATTTTAAAATAAATGAATTCTTCTTTTTTTTTATCATTTCACCCCAAGCAAGGTGGGAATGTCACAAGTACGCAGAGGGTTACAGAGAATGAAAATGAGAGAAAAGGTTGAGTATAGGGAGGATTGAGGAAAGGACAAAAGATGAACAGGATTTAAGAAGATAGAAGATGGCAGTTGATGTTACATTTAAGTTTTTGAAAATTGTATTTATCAGGGACACAAATAAATGGAAGGATGTTCCACCAGCACAAAGTGAGAGAAAAGAAACAGTTGCAGTAGAAGTGGCAGTTGCATTTAGCTATTTCAACAGTAAATAGAAGAGACTAGATGCCAATACATACTTTAAAATCAATAGAATATAGACCTGAAAATAAAGGATACAGACTTTAAACAAGGAGAATATATTTTAAATAAAGAATATAGACTTTAAAATAAAGAGTAGTGAAAGAAAAAGAAAAGATTTTAGAAGGAACCAGAAACTAAATAATAGTACAAATTTCAGAATTTAGGCATAGATGTTAGAAATATAGTGTTGAAGTAGAATTAAGAAGGGACCAGAAACCCAGTCCTGAACAAGAAACAACGGATAAACCTCTACTCCTGTTCAAAAGACTAGGGAGGAATGTGATGTTTTACTGAAGTCTGTTACTGCAAGCAAAAAACAAATCAGAATTTTTTCTGTTTAGTAGACACACAGATAGAGCACTGATATTAGGGAAACTTTTGATATGGTATTTTTGAAGCTGAATAAAATTGTAAGTAATTTAAATTCTCACAAATGTCAGCAATGTTTTGTCCAAAGTTTTATTTATAATCAGACTAATGTCCTAATCTTTGGTGCCTGGCAATTCATGTAACCTTCAGGAAAGTTTGAACTGAGCTATTTATTTAATTTGCAGGAGATTGTTCTTATTCCGCCCACTATGTCTAAGGATATCATGTTCCATTTTAACACTGCTCAGGTATTGCATGTCCTGTTTCCACTGAGTTGAGTCTATATTACCCAACTTACCAAATTCACAAGCCAGTGTTTTAATCTTGTAGGCTATTGTTCTATTGGACACTCTCAAAGCTAGAACTTGGTGCTTAAACCTAATCTTCTTATTGCATCTATTGCTACTACTGCAGCCTAGTTGTAATGCTTGATTTCATTTGCTGCTGCTTCTCTTTCTTCTTCCTGCTGCTGAATCCTTGTTGTCAAGCTTGATCCTCTTTGCTGTCATTTCTCTTTCCTTCTTTATTAATGGCTCTGATATGGTATTTATATCTACGCTAAGCATACTGAAGAAACTGTTATAGTCCAGCATATGCACTGATTTGTTCAGATGTCTGATTTTTCTATTTATTTTACTTCATTCTACAGTGGTTAGTAACCACTCTTTTCTCTGCATACATGATCAGCCATACTTAATTTCATTGTTTCATTTCAGCTTTTCAATGTTTTCCTCCAACCTTACTTTTATGGGGTGTCTATGTTTGTATTCTTTGCTACAACTGTAAGTATGAAATCTATCCTCACAGATTAAATAAAGGGTTCAGTCTGAAATTTTCTGAAGTTAATTAGATTGGCAAACACCTGAAGAAGGCTAAAGGATACAATGGCCAAAATATTGTGATAAAACGAATAAAGATGAGGATATTAGTCCAACTGTAAATACGTTTTAGCTTATTTTACATACATTTAAATCTAGGTTTTGTTTTCTTAAAAAATTGGAGTATAAGGTTTAAAGTTTATGTCACTCTTGGAGTAGGCTAAATTGTTTCAAAAAATATTTGGTCATGGTGATCACTGATTCTGGAATGATGAGTTCAAGATATTGTAAATCTAGCAAAATCATTAATTGACTACTTCACCTATCTCACTCTTTTTTATTTGAAAGAAAAATAATGATATAAAGTATTTCTTTCTTATCTTTAGGCAATTTATATTCATTATCTAGCAAACTTGGACCTTCATGCCTGCAAAAAAAATGAAGTGTCAAAAGGACAGTTTTTATCATGACCTCACTATTATTTTAATTAACCTCACTCCTTAGCAATGTTTATTGTTTTAAAAAATGATTAGAATTGTAATAAAACCTAAACATATGATAAAAGTGAATGTATACATTATTTTGTTCTTGAAAATTGACAACAAAAATAACAAACACTATTTATTTATTAGATTATTTATTTACACTATTTATTTATTAGATTATTTATTGGAATGGTTGGTAAAATATCAACTAATTGCCAATTGATTCAAACTTTATAAAATGCTAAATAATAAGGATTTCCTTATAATTGGTTCGCATATTTTAATAATTTAATAAATGTTTATAAATTTATGAATAAAACAATTTTTTTCATATTTATTTCTTTATAAATTGGTAAATGATAAATATTGCATTGTATTAGTTTTCATTAGTTTTTAGAATGTTGTAAATATAAAATTATTCTTGCAAATAAACAATCAAATAAATAAATAAGTTTTAATATTTTTGTTGTAAATTCTCAAGAACAAAAATAATGTATAAATTCACTTACATCACATGTTTAGGTTTTATTCCAATTCTAATTATTACTTTTTAAACCAATAGCCATTGCTGATGAATGAAGGTAGTTAAAATAATAGTGGTGTCAATGGAAAGACCTTCCTTTTGAAATTCTATTTTTTTGTGAGCATGAAGGTCCAAGTTTGCCAATTATCTGCTCTTGTGTGTATGTAAGTTTACCAACATTTCAGTAATTCAAATTCATTCTAATTAGTTTTTATGTAGATAATATTGGTTAAAGTTTAAATTCTTTTACCACTCAGCCATGAAGTTATGGGACTTGCCTACAACAGAGAAGGAGGTTGTTTGCTTTTTTGTAGTAAAAAAATATGCCACTCTAGAGGAAATTAAACAAAGAAAGACATGAGATGAAGTCGTATTTTTGAAGGATGAAACCATCAATGTGACATTGTCACAATAAACATTCATTACCTCAAACTGGTGTTTGGGTTACTACAGTTATTGGTCTATAGTGGGGCATACCAGTTGTGTTACTGCATTACTCTTCACAGCTGTCTTCAGGCTAATACACCAAAGTCACAATGTTTCTTATTGAAAGTCAAATCAGCCGTCTTTTCACCAGGAGAAAGTTTTCTTGTAGTAATACATAACACAATAAATATAGTCTGTATTGGCTGCTTTTATTGTCCTATAGCAGGGAAATTTTGCCAAATACATACTTTTCACTGATGGAAAGGGCATAATGCATGACAGAAATTTCCCTAGTATCTTACAAACACATGCGTTCTTTACCAAGTAAAAATTCTTGCTTGAGAATTTTAGGGAAAGACACTCCCTTTTTCTTTTTTTAACCAAGAAATCTGGTTATCTTGCTCATTGCTGATGTGTTACTTCATAGGTTAATGAAAAGCCACTACTATATTCTACTTCTTTTTGTTTATTTTCCTTCTTTTTTGTGGCGAGACTTGTGAGAGTCAACCGAACCTGTCAAATATATTGTATTTCAGAAAATATGATATATTTCCAAATCCTCTGTGGCTGTTTATTAGATCTTTTTTTCTTCTTAACCTTAAATTATTCTTCTTTATTTTGCGCATACAATGTTACATCAATCTTTTCTTGTAATTTGAGATCTTGTCGCAAAAATGGTCAAGTAAGAACAGAAACTTGAATCATAAGTTGCCTTGAAAGTAGGAAGTACAGTAAGATTGGTTTATATGCAATGAATATCTCCGAAATTTCTGGTATGAGCAGTTATTATTAATATTATTTACACTCAAACAGAAGAAGAACAGATGTCATTATGTCTTCTTGTAGTTTATGCTTAGTCCTTTCTTCTCACTCTCTGTCTCTACCTTCTGTAGGATATTTTGCAATTTCTTTTCTGTATGTACTATTAGTACTGTGTCATCTGCATATCTTATGTTGTTAAGGTTTCTTATCTTATTTTTTTTATTATCACAATGTTTCAAATTAGCATACCATTAAATATCAATATGGGAGCCATTAATAAATAAAGAAAGAAAAATGGCTTCAATCGGGGCTGCAGCATTAAAAAAAACAAGAAGCTACAGTGAATGTAGTCAAGCATGATCGCAGCAGCAGCTGCATCAGCAACAAGCAGGATAGAACAATATTAGGTTTAAGGCTCCAAGAACTATATACCCCCATAGATTAAATAAAGCATCCAGTTTAAAATTTCTGAAAGTTTTTCTTTTCTTTTTATGTGCAATGTCCTTTCAGGATGTAGGCAATCATGGCTCTCCACCTCCCTCGATCCCTTGCAGCTCTCAGCAAGTTCCTTCCCCCTGCTTCCTCCCCCAGACTACATTCTGTCATCCACCTGCTCAAGCTCATCAGGTATGTCACACGTTGCTTTCCCTTGTCTCTCTTTCCCTCTATTCAACCTGTGAGTATCAGATTCTCCAGGTCCTCCTTCCTCATTATGTGTCCCAGAAACTTCAGCTGCCTCTTTTTGATGTTAAGTAAAAGCCTTTTCCTTGTATGTAACCTCCCTAAGACCTCATCGTTGCTCACATGCTCGGTCCATGATATCCTTAGCATCCTTCTGTAGCATCCACATCTTTGTTGCCTGAAGCCTTTTCTTCATTTTTGAGGAAATTGTCCAACATTCGCTGCCGTATAGAAGAACAGATGTCATGTAACAGCTCAGTATTCTTTTTTTTGTTACCAAAGAAATCCTCCTGTCTAGCAATACTCTGCTCAGCTTTTGGAATGTTTCCTTGGCCATCCTAATATGTCCACAGATCTCAGCGTCACACTTACTGTCTTCTGTCAAGACACTTCCCAGATATTTAAACTTTTGCGTCTGCTTGATTCTGGTATTCCCGACCTTCAAATCACATTTCAGGCTCATCCTCTTACTGATGACCATGCATTCTGTCTTCTTGTAGTTTATGCTTAGTCCTTTCTTCTCACTCTCTGTCGCTACCTTCTGTAGGAGATTTTGGAATTTCTTTTCCGTGTGTACTATTAGTACTGTGTCATCTGCATATCTTATGTTGTTAAGGTTGTGGCCACCAATGCTAAATCCAGGTAGGGTTTCCAATTCTCTCAGAATTGCCTCGCTGTATTCTGAGCATGAATATTGCATTCCTTGTTCCGGTGTCTTTAACAAACCCACACTGTTCTTGTCCTATCTCTAGCCTGATTCTGCTGCACTCTCTATTCAACAGAATACACAAAAGACACTTGAAGAAGACTGAAGAACACAATGGCTGAAACTTTGTGATAATAACAACAAAAATGAGGATATTAGTTCAAATGTAAATAGTGTAAATAATGCAACAGATGGCTGACAGATAGTGAAGAAATATTCCAATTGTAAGAAGAAGTTACACTCTGACAGTGTTTTCCCAAAGACTACTAATTTGTAGATACTTCCCAGAACACTATAATATTAACCTCTTTAAGTCAAGGGTCAATTATTATCTATCCTCCTTATCCCCAAAATCTTCACTATTATCTCCTCTTACATTCATAATACAATTAATTTAATAACCTTCTACGTTGAGAGGCTTATGGTGATATCACATTGAAACATTGGTTCCTGTACAATCAGCAAAGTTAAGCAATACTGATACTGATC
>OZ038485.1:41331582-41439082 GCA_964036315.1 Acanthosepion esculentum
AAACATTGATGCCACATCTGGTCTAGTACTTCTCTGTATTTAGAGATACTTGATAAAATCCAAAGAAGAATCTGCAATGTTATTGGTCCTGATCTCTGTGTGTGTGTGTGTGTGTGTGTGTGTGTGTGTGTGTGTGTGTGTGTGTGTGAGATTTCATATAAAATATCTCTGCAAAACGACAATATGAATAAAGACAAAAAGAAATCTTAGCCAACACTTTTCATCCTCTCAGGGACTTTAAACCATTGCTACTGGCAGACTGCTTAGACAGCATATTACCCCCACTTACAATAGTGTCCAGTGTATTTATGAGGATTGGTACATACATACCCATTAGTGTTCATAGGTACGGTATATAACATGTTCAAAGTAGAGTCCAATGGTTTTATAAAAATCTAGGAGAATTTCAGTAAGATATCTTTAATCATTTCTAAGATACAATGGTTCAAACTTAATCTAACATTTGGACAATTTTGTTTTTACACCCAGTATATATAAAAGGAAAACTTATCGTAGATGATGCATTTCATTTATTTTGTAACAAGTATTTCAATTTATTTTGTAACAAGTATTTATAAACAAGAGGAAATATATAACATATAAATTAATCCAAAACTAAAATAATTTAAATATTAATTTACATAAAAATTTCAAGAACATTTTTTACTCACTTTCGTTTATTAGACATTAAATTATGTCACTTAGCGTCCTACATAACTTACTTAGACTTTTCAGCTAACTTGATGAATATTTATGAGTGTTTGCTAAATTTAAAATTTTTTTAAAAACTAACATTTTTGCTCTTGTCTATAAATACTTGTTACAAAATAAATTCCTTGCATTTGCCTTGTTAAAGTCACTCAGAGAATGAAATGCATCATCTACGATAAGTTTTCCTTTTATATATACTGGGTGTAAAAACAAAATTGTCCAAATGTTAGATTAAGTTTGAACCATTGTATCTTAGAAATGATTAAAGATATCTTACTGGAATTCTCCTAGATTTTTATAAACCATTGGACTCTACTTTGAACATGTTATATACCGTACCTATGAACACTAATGGGTATGTATGTACCAATCCTCATAAATACATTGGACACTATTGTAAGTGGGGGTAATATGCTGTCTAAGTAGTCTGCCAGTAGCAGTGGTTTACCTACTTTATGCTACTGGCGAGTGTTGTATTTTGTTGATGTTATAGAGATTACCATTTCATTTCCAACCTCCATTTTGGTTATTCCTCATTCAGTAACCCTTTCTAGGTTATAACAGAACAATAAGAATTGTGTTTAGCTCTTAGCTGAAATGATGATCCCTCTTGCTGTTGTGACTTTCTGATCCAGTTTTCCTTTCTACTCTTCCTTTTAATTTAAACTTACTCATCGTTCTCTTGATGGTTCTTGAATAGACTTCAAAAATGTAAGCCAGAGTATGAATGTTGGTACCATTAATGAAGGCTTGAATGATCTTTTTACTCTCACCATTGCTCAGTTGGAGAGACAAAGTGGGGCTGACACAAAATGATTTTAACCTGTTTTCTTCCTAGCTGAATAACTCAAAAGGTTTTATGTGATTCTCAGGACAAATGTCAAGTTGGCTAAATGTATTATCCGAAAACCTGGAAAAAAGAAACTCAATTTAGTGTTTTTTTTAGATATTAGATATTTTGTGGAATGCTGTTACACGATTTGGACAATTTTGCTGTTACACCCAGTATATATACCAACTTCAATATTTATTGATGCATGAGTATTTTCCTTGTGTATCTATTTTTTAACAGGTTTGCACAATGTTTTAATCTTCTCACTTGAGAAGCGATAACTGTTTAGTTTCTGTAATATTTTTTCTTTTCATATTGCCAACAATTGTAGTTGAAGTTTTCTCTTTGTCTCTTTTAATTACGTCTTTTTTTATTTCATTATTTGAATTTTGTTCCTTATACATTATTTATTTGTCAATATTTTCTTTGATGTGTAACTGTGAGTTTTGATATTCTGAGTATAATATGGTTTTTGCATCATAAGTATAATATGGTCTTGTTATTCTGAGAATAATAAAGTTTTGGTGTTCTGATAATAATATGGTTTTAGTATTCTGAGTATAATATAGTTTTTGTATTCTAAGTATAATATGTCTTGGTATTTTAAGTATAATATGTTTTGGTATTTTAAGTATAATATGTCTTGGTATTTTAAGTATAATATGGTTTTAGTATTCTTTGACTAATATGAATCAAATGGAAGAGTTTGATGAATTTTACTTTTAGTTTTAGTTTTCTTTCATATTCAGGAAATATTGAACAGGAGAGCAACTCATATTATGCCTTCTCGGTCTCACATTTCCCACTGACATGAAGTAGAATGATTATATTGAATCAATTGCTAGGTCTGCTGCTAGGAAAGTTGGTTCTCTGTTTCATGCTAGACCATTTTTCTCACCAGAATCCATCTTGGATGTTTACAAATCTAACATTTGTCCATGTATTGAATATTTCTGCTCCTGCTATGTATGTCAAAGTTCTTGATAAAATGCAAAGAAGAATCTGTAAAGTTATCTGTCCTGACATCACAATTTCAATCATTTTCTCACCATCGTAACATAGCTTCTTTGTACCTTTTCTTTAAATATTTTCATGCTCTGATGAGCTTTCCTCTTGATAAAATGATTCTTGATAAAATCCAAAGAAGAATCTGCAATGTTATTGGTCCTTATTGGCATCTCAGCTTTGGTCACTTTCCCACCACCATAACTTCATGGTAATTGTTCTAATAAGCTTTCCTTCTCAGTACTTTGACTTTCAAATTTAAGTGTAGCACGAGATTGACTGTTGAAATAGTTAAATATATCTGTAAGTTCTATGCTAATAGTTTCTTCTTTTGTACTTCTTGTCTCTGGAATTCTCTTCCAGCTTCTTGATTGATTGGATAATTCATTTTCTATGACTTATCAACCCTTTGCAGGTTATTTAAATCCAGAAAATATTTTTAGATTGCAAGAAATTTTTGGGAGATGATAATGATTTTAGTGATACAAGTCTTACTAGTTAACCCATAGAAGTAGAAGAGGGTGGGGTAGAAAGGTGGATTCATAATCTTTCCCAAGGGTATTTGTGCATCAATGAATATAACGAACCCAACTGGAATTGGAACTCAGGTCTCTGATTAACAATTCCAAGCCATTATCCATTAAATCATCCACACATCCAAGCTTTCAGCAACTGATATTCCCAAGTGGTCACTCCTCTGGGTACTGACCAGGTCTAACATTACTTAATTTTGGTGACCGTATAGGATAGGAACAGGTGTGTCAAAGTGATGTAGCTGTAATCCCTCTTCTGTCAACTATGATCTTCAAAAATTTAAATATAAGATCAGTTGCCATCTTTGGTCTTTCTGAATTCCTGTTCTTTTATTGTCTTTTCTCTTCAAAAATGTTTTTCTCTACATTATCTTTCATTCTCATTAACCTCTTGCATCTTGGTAGCTTTATTGCCTTGCTTGGGTTGAAATGATTAAAAAAAAAAGAAAGCAATATCTGACTGTACTATCCAAACCTGGTTTAAGCATTTTAAGTGTTGTAACTAAAAATAACATCCATAAGTGGATGACCATCAGTTGTTGATTTGGATGCTTTAAAATGCTAAGTAAAGGAGAACATAATCCTTTTAGAAGGAACCGGAAACAAAAAAGTCCTAAACAGGAAAAGAGGCATAAACCTTAACTCCTGTGCAAAAGAATGAGTAGGAATGTGAAACTTTCTTTTTTCGTGTTACCAATTCTGACTTTCACCATGCCCTGTAAACTGTGATGAATAATCGTTATTTGATCCTATTCCATTAGTAAGGAGGAAGTTCCACTTGAACATTTTCTTTCCAAGAACCGCTACTTTGTGAAACAGCCTCCCAATAGGATTTTTTCCCAATCATTACAATCTTAAATTCTTCAAGTCTAAGTTCAACCTTTACTACATCCTTTTGCAAATTAATTGAAACAACCGCTTTAGTTTCCTTTTTTTCACCATACAGTCAGTTTTAGACCCACTGCAGTGACAGTGTGTAATCGATTTCTATTATGACTGTACTATCCAAACCTGGTTTAAGCATTTTAAGTGATGTGACTAAAACTAACATCCATAAGTGGATGACCATCAGGTGTTGATTCAGATGCTTTAAAATGCTAAGTAATGAACATAATCACGAGCCCTTAAAAACCTTAAGAAGTATTAAGATCATTGAAAGAGAATTTTGTAAGTGTTATGTAAAGAAAGGGTTACGTAAAAATGAAAATAATTTTTATACATACCAATATAATGATGAATAAATCTTACTTGATAAGTTATTTCATACCAGAAATGTTTAATGAAACTGATGTGTTCTATACTCTTAATAAACAAAAACTATGTCTATATTTCTGAGATAACATATTGTAACAATTTACACTATTTACATTGTTCGGACTGTTGACCTAATCCCCAAATAGCTCAGTGGATAAAAGCGTTGGTTGAGTTGTGAGTTCAATAGCTGGCCAAAGCAGCAGGAACAAATACTTGGAGAGTTGAATTATCAAGGGGAATTAACTGAAACTGATATATCCAAAGGCATGACACGTGGAATTAGAACAATCTAACCCCATGGACACTAAAGGGTTCAGTTTGAAATTCCAACAGATATCATCTGATGAAGACTGGAGCATACATCAGCCGAAACATCGTGAATATGGCAATAAAGATTAGGACAACAGTTCAAATAATGTAAATAGTGTAAAAAGAATAATTCATTAGAAATCAGTTCAGAATGATAAACTTATATTCAGAATTTTAAAGATCCTGAAGGCTGTTTAAGGAATTTAAGGATAAATTCCCAAGAGGCCAAGATGTAATGTTACCTTAATTTAGCATAATTTGAATTATTTATAATTCAGTTAATTTATAGTGTATTGAATTTCAATTTTGAAGCAATCTGGAGATTCCATAGATTGCTAAATAATATTAATTTTTCAATTCTTCAAATGTAAGCATTTTTCCACTTAAAAATACTCATGAAAGTGTTTTTTTTATTAATTAAAAAAGTTAAGCTTTTGAAATTACCATATTTGCTGACCTGTAACACCTGATTTTTATTACCCTGAATTCAGAGTAATATTTTTATGATTTCTGGTGAGAGGTAAGCCAGTAAAAACAGTATTTCAAGATTTATAAAAGAATTTAATTTTTATTTTTTAAACAAAAAAATCATTATTCACTTTTCATATCTTTCATGACAGTTGTCATCATTGCAAGTGGCATTTGGACAATTTTTCAATTATTCTTCTGCTTTTTATTTTTTTTGTAACCACATTATTTCAGCCTATCTATTCTTCAACCTTCTTCACGTGTACAGTCATAAACAAAAGAAAAGGTGTCTTTTTTCAGAAAATGGTTACAGAGAGAAAAGAAAAGAAATGTTGCCATATATCCTAATTAATTTAGATGTTTGATTACTTTTTACTGGGCACAGTCTTGGAGGAAAACAACAACTTCAGTAAAACAGTTGATGAAACGAAATTGATAAACACATGTAGAGTGTTAATAATTATAGTGGTGAAGAATGAATTCAAAGAAAACCTAAAAATAATGACTAATAATTTAAATAAGATAACTTTACCTATAATTGTACTAGATCTGCTTTCAATAGGTAATTAAATTCAACCTAATTACAATTAACAGTAGATAAAGTAGTAAAAATTGTTAAGTTATGATGATCTGATTGTTCAATGAGGCCTGAGGTGTATTAATCAAAATACTGTGATGTGATTAGTCAATTAGGATTATTCCATTTACCTAACTGTTTTATTCAACTCATTATCTACCTCCAAAAATGTGTATTCAGTAAACGTTAGTCAAACCCAATAGTTAATTATTATATGTAAAATGTTACTAAGTTTAGCACAGTGTTTCCCAAACTTTTTTGGTTCCCACCTCCTTGTGTATCAAAATACAACCCTAATCCCACCCCACTACCATCTAATGTATAGTCAAACTTTGATTGGAATTTGTTGGTGCTTGTATTGCATGCCAGAGTATCTTAGTATTTCCGATAATAATTGTTATATAGAGTATGGCAGAGGTACCTCTGACATGATGGTAAGATATTAGTGGCAATGGTACACTATTTTCATTATTCAAACTATTGTTCTCATCTTTGTTGCCATATTTATCACAACGTTTCAGCTGTTGTCCACTCTGGCCTTCTTCAGGTGGTTGGAATGTCGAACTGAACCCTTTATTTTGCTTGCTGGGATAGACTGTTCTAGTTCCACGTGCCATGTCTAATGGATGTCAGTTATCAGTTATCTCCTGTTAATTTTCCTTTCCAAGTTCTCCACTGCCTTCACCAAGTATTGAACTCACAACTCTTTGGGTCCTCTCACTGGATCTAACCAACACCTTTATCCACTGTGCTATGTGCCTTTAAGGCAGGGGAGAACTTGGAGAGAGGAATTAACAGGAGATAACTGATGACATCCATTAGACATGGCATGTAGAACTAAAACAGTTCACCCCAGCAAGCGAAATAAAGGGTTCTGTTTGACATTCCAACCATTCGAAGAAGGCCAGAGCATACAATGGCCGAAACGTTGTAATAAATATGGCAACAAAGATGAGGACAATAGTCCGAATAATGTAAATAGTGTACATAATACCTCATATCAGAAATATAGACAGATAGTGGCAATGGTATTTTCATCTAGCTAATATCTTACCATTATGTGGGAGGAATTTCTGCCACACCCTATATAAATTGGAAACACTGTAAAGTGAAATAATATACAATGTATGTCTGTGGTGTATGTTAGGGTTGAGATGTGCCACTGCCACCCTCTGGCTGCCCACTTTTTTCTTACTGTCCCCACACTGGATCTTTCCCCCCCGGCCAGGGGAGATGTTATCACCCACTTTGGGAATCACTGGTCTAACATAAGGGTACCTGAAAAAGGAGAATGGTGAGGCAATCATCTCACTAGAAACCCTGTCTGCATCATGAAATGTCTGCTTACATTTTCTCAATAAAATTAATTAATGTTCAATGAAACTGCATCATTATTTAAGTCATTGTCTACCTCCAGGACCATGAATTTGGTAAATGGTACTCAAGCTGGTTCAGCTAAATCTGAAAATCTGTTCAATATATTTGCCACCATTTACAAATATGGCAGTGCTAAATAGTGGCAAATAATCTGGTTGATATATTTGCCAAAATATTTTTTTTTCTTGTCTGCTATATATCCTGGAAAAGAAAAAAATATTCTCTTTTTCTTTACAAATTGTGTATCTGAAGAAGGCTTCAGAATAGATAGACCAAGAATCTGCAAAACAAAAAAAGAGGATAACTGGCTTTCAGCTAATTGGTCTCGCCATGCCTAAGAAGAACCTCCACTAGGGGAATCTACTATAGTTTTATCAAGTAAACACAGCATTGCTACATCCACCTAACACCACACTGGAGCTTATACAGGGACCTGCAATTATTTTCATTTTCTTCTGAATTCTAAAAAGGCAGTAGTGTTTACACAAAAATAGAAAGAAGCATATGTGTCTTCTTACCAGATTTATTTAACCTATACATTGAGGTGAACCTAACAGAAATAAAAGTTCTGCAATTATATACGAACAATAAACTTGCCCACGTGGGCTATATAATCTGTGACTTACCTCCCTTTTATTTTGTTGCTGAGTTTTGTTTAGCTAAATGAGGCTTAGTACTTTTACTTCTGTTCTGAGTTTTGTTTTACTTATCACAATAGTCACCCGTTTTCTGAGGGGATATAGTACATAAGAGAAGTGATTGTTTATACTGCCTATATTTTGAAATTTATTTTATTACACTAAAAATAATGTTCTTAATTATATTAATATAGAACAGCATTTCCTGACCTTTTCTCAACCAGTCCCCCTTTATTCAGAGAAATATGTCAACGCCTCCCCCCTGTCAGATTAAACTTTGAATATTATACTGAATTTATCTTTCATAGCAAGATAACACTTAGGTATTAGTGCAAAAATAATGTTAATACTGTTTTTGTTTCTATTAGAAATGCCACTGATTAAAATCCTACAAAAAACTTTTATTGGATAGCTTATCTCAATGTTTTCAATGCAATGGTTGACTTTGGTGCTTAATGGCTAAGGCTCTTACTCTAGGTTCCATGCTTCTTGGAAGTAATCGTAAATCACCTTGTTTTGTAATTTGCCGGGGCTTTCTTTGTTTAGTAAGAAGCTCTGTAACTGTGTTGAAACCACATTCAGCCATATAGGAAGTTGGAATAGCAATGAAGAAAAGTTTGATAGCTTTCCACAGCACTTTCAGAAATTTCCTTTTGTAGCCAATATTGAATAATTTTTGAAAATCTGAAAAAAATGGATACATGCCCACTGCCACCTGAGTATGTTCACCACCCACCAAATGAAATAAAAAAAACTCCCAGTGCCCTGCTTTCAACATAACAGAACCCACAAAGGGGTGCTATCGCCCACTTTGGGAAACACTGATATAGAACAATGTAAAAAACATATTTCTCTGGATAAGATAGAAAGTAAAGTATACCTGCAACAGCTTTTAAATACCCCTGGACCAGTAAAATTTTATTTTAATACCACCAAGGAGTTTAATTACTACATGACATATTCCTGAGCACATACAAATATCTTGCAAAAGATATTGCAAACCTATATTCAGACAATATATTTAAGTATCTAAGTTTTATAATCATTAAACTAGACAATATGAATTGACAAATCAGTCAGTTATGTGCCATGTGTGATACATGCTTAGGCAATTATGTATCTTTCGATACATGACCGATGAGGTAGATTTTTTCCTGCAGTAGGTTGCCATTTCTTTCTACAGTAGACCAGTTGCCTTTCAAGGCTATAGAACCCAGTCTATCCTGCTATTTACCCATAGCTGGAGGGAGAAGAAGAGGATTCATACCTTTCCCAAGGCTATTAGCACTTAAGTGAATGTAATGCATTTGACAGAAATTTGAACTCGGCTCTCCAGTTCCTCAATCCGAGCCACTATCCATTATTCCACCGTGCCTCCCAAATTGACAAATACATATTTTTAAAATCTGTCTAAAATTCTACAAACCTTGGTCCTGAAGATGAGGCTTGCTATTTTCTCACCTCTCAAAAGTAGCAGGATGGGATACAAATTTGGTTTAATACATAAAGTCTTAAGATAAAAATTAGCTATTCCCCATGACCACTGTCATACTAGCATTGATATTCATCAACCCAACCTGTTTAGTACAATGAGAAAGGTGTTGCTGCAAAGTTGGAACCCCCAGGACCAGACTTGCCTCATAACTTTCAGAGGAAGACAGAGGAGATACTACATCCTGATGCAACACCGAAGGTTAGATAAAGAGAAATTTACCTACCTCACTGTAGTGGTATGCTGTAATACAATGTAAGTATAATTTGGAGTT
This sequence comes from Acanthosepion esculentum, assembly GCA_964036315.1. Classification (NCBI taxonomy): domain Eukaryota; kingdom Metazoa; phylum Mollusca; class Cephalopoda; order Sepiida; family Sepiidae; genus Acanthosepion; species Acanthosepion esculentum. Next base: position 41,341,053 of record OZ038485.1, read on the forward strand.
CCATATGCATTCATATGGGCTAAGGACTGGGCACTTTGATGTGGTCTAATGGTTAGCAAGCTTGTCTCTCTAGAACAGTTATAACTGAATAGTGAGTTTGATCCTCACTGGGTGTCCCATACTTTTGGCCTTGTGCCACATCTTAGAAAATCACCATATGGGCCAAGGACAAAAATTGTCCAGTCCCCAAAACCACTATCATGCTGGTATTAATATCTACCAACCCATTCTCTGTGGTGCAATGAGAAAGGTGTTTCCCCAGGGTTGGAATCCCCAGAACCAGTTGCCCTTCATAATTTTAAGGGGAAGAAGGAACAGAGACTATATTTTGATCTCAGCCTGAAAGCCAGGAAAAAAACAGTCTGATTTTACTGTCCTGTAAAAAATGTTATTGAATCCTGCACATTCTAAAGATGACTGTAGTAACACCAAATGTAGCATAAAATATATTAGTTCAATAGTTAAATCAAGTTCTGGAACTATTATTTAAAATATGACTTTTTTGAATTGTTATTCTAAGCCAGAGAGCTGATCCCAGCATATGTTGCAAACAATGTGTAATTTATTAAAATAAATCTTCATTCACTTTTGTGATAATGCATTCAAATTGTGTTATCCATAGTGATTCGTTTTAATTAGAAATTGTAAGAAAAACAATTGCATGGAAGGAAAACACTTGTAGAAAATCAAGAGAAAACAGCTTGATCTGAGAAAAGGAAGAATAAAGGTTTCTTGATAACTGCCTTGCAAAAATAAACCTCTTGATACAATCTTGTAGTTTCAACTTCAGTTGTACTGTTTTGTTGTTGTTTTAATCTGGCTAAAATTATGATAGGGCTCTTGGGGACACTTGAAAATTCTTGTTTCAACCAGATTACTCCTATGAATAACAACAGAGAACATTAAGATATGGGACTGATTTTTAAAATTTTATGCCAGATTTTCTACTTCTTAGACAAGGTCTTAAAATGAAACTTTTTTTTATGGTTCTTGACTTGTTTTACGGACCTTTGCCATTTCTCATGGTTTTATTAACATCTACCATTTGTGTGTGTTTCTATCAATCAATGGTAGTCAAAAGATACAATAAGTGTATAATGAATGTGTTGAATGTTTTCAGACAAGTAATTATAGATACATTATCATACAACTCTTATGATCTATGTCATAAACGCACCAAAGAGCTATATTATCCAATAATCCTATGAAATATTCCTTGTTGCATGTGGATTTCTTTTGACTTGTTTTCTTGTTTTTATCAGTCCAAGGAAAATTATACAGATTGATTGAAACATGCCATTTATTAAAATTCAAACAATATCTGATAAGCCAGCCTGACAGTTATGATATCTGAAAATCATATGAAACAGATATGAAATCTGATAGTCATATCAGTTACAACATCTGAAAATCCAACCAAAATTCATGACAGCTGCTAATCTTCCCAAACAGTTATGACAGTTGATAATCCTAATATCAGTTATAGTATCTGCTAATTCTGCAGAACAGTTATGACATCTAGAAATCTTACCAAGCAGCTATGATATCTACCAAAAAATTATGATATCTGAAAATCCAACCAAACAGTTATAATATCTGATAATTTTATAAAATAAAAATAACTAAAATAATTTTATAAAATAATCATGACATTGAAAATCCTACCAAATAATTATGATATTTGAAAATCCGACCAAACAGTTATAATATCTGATAATTTTATCAAATAATTATGACATCTGATAGAGCCTGGGTTTTAGAGTCCAGTCAACACAATGTGGACCTGTAATTAATAATTTTAATATGAAACCCATTCTTCATGTTATGAATGTTACTAGTGAAAATTTTTTTTTTCTTGATTTGGCTTCAAGAGAGTTCCAATACTAAATTAAAGAAATTCTATTTCCAAATCTAAACTCAGCTTTAATATTTTTCATTTAAGAAGGTGGAGGAGGGGGAGATAATAATCAAAAGTACAAAATGGTATTATATTTTAAAACCAGATATTAATTCATTTTAATTCCATTGGTTATGCTATGATTATTGAAATTAGTATCTTTATCTCTGTTGTTTTTATCATGCTGTTTCAGAATTTCCACAATTTTAAAAATGTATCTAATCATGTTCTCAGTCTGAACATTACTTATTCATCTATTTGAAAAAAAAAAAAAAATTAAAATTTTTACAAGGAGGAGGTTCTGCTACAGTATTGGAATCCCTGAGACCAGGCTTATTTCAAGTTCTACTGTATCCTGCATGAAGACAAGAACATGGCTAACAAAAGGAGCTGATACTACACAAATCCCAGCCTGAAATGTTCAATATTTATGACATTCTGTGATAAAACCTTTACAGTTAATGTCTTCTTTATTACTTGTTGTATCAAAGAAAAAAATCAAGATGTTTTGAATTATGAGAGTGTAAACATATAAGTAGCACATAATCTATCCTCCTTATCCTCATAATCTTCACTTCTTACCCCCTCTTCTTTCATTCATATCAATTATCTCATATATCATTACCATTTTAACACTCTACCTTGAGTAGCTTTATAGCGAGGCAAAAAAGAGAGTGTGGTACTAATATGTACTAAACATAAACTTGTTTGTTGGGTGGGATAGTTGCGTATTTCCCAACATTGCCTGTAAATGGTATTTATGTTCAATCAAAAGCCAGGAATTCAAATGCTGATTTTCAAAGCAAGCATGCCTTCTCATGTGAAAGATCAGTGCAGCATAATATTCCATCTCTTTTTCTTTCACTTTAGTTCCCCCAATACAAGGCCCAAGTGCCACTCAAGGCAAAGTGTTATTATGTGAGATTGTTGCAAAGGAGGAGATGGTAAGAAGTGCATAATATGAGGATATATAGGATAAATTTATTTTTAACTTGGAAGATTGTAGTGATCGGGGAAGCATCCTCAAAGTATGCGTCCTGGAGAAGTGACTGAAGTCAAGACGTCAGGTCAGGATTGATTACATTACAAACTCTTTTCTGAATTTTGTCAAGAATCTCAAGATATATAGCACTGCCAGACTAGATACGTTGCTAAGGATCTGAGAATGCTCTTAGGCAGATCGTTAGTATAAAGCAGAAAGAGGATGAAAGCAAATAGCATGAGGTTTCATTATATTTTTGGTTCATTCAAGCTAATTTCCTAATTTTTCTTCTTTTTTATTTATACCATAAGTTTTCAGTTGCTATGCTTTCTGGCATCATTGTAATTTGAAATATCAGCTTTGTTCAGAGTGGAAATGCATTTCAACTACCTAAGACTCTTGGAAGTGTCTCCCTTTTGACCCATGGAGGTGAACTAGGTCAATTTCACCAGTATTTCTATTTTTCAGTGACATGTTTTTGAAACCAAAAACCCATTTTCTGTTTTCTGAGCAGTAGTTTCTATACTCACAGGACAGATTGAGCTTATGTTTCAGTGGGCTATGATCATTTTTTAGCCACACTTGATTACATCAATTTTGGCTTGTATAATAACGTCTCTTCTTTTCTTTCAGACAATACTGTCTTAGTATCATCTATGAACAATAGTTGACTTGTATTTTGCAATGAAAGTTCATGGAAGTAAGGAAATTGGTGAATTTCAATGAGGACAAATAATAGGATGGCATCAGTCAAATTGAGAAATTGCTATGTTTTTCCAGGTTAATTATCAAACGGTTAATAATATTTTCAAAAAATTTAATGAAGACGGCCATTGTCATGTGGAACAATGTTCAAAAAGACCAATCATCGTGTCTGAGCAAACAAAAAGGGTGCTGAAGAGGGAAGTCATCAAAAACCATCGTCAGAGCATCAAAAATGTTGCCAACAGCATGAAAATGTTGTCATATGTGGTAAGAAAGACTCTGAAAGAGCCAGGCTATCAAAGAAGAGTTGCAAGAAAGAAGCCCTTGATTTCAGAGGTTAACAGGAACAGGCGCATGAATTGAGCGATAGAATTCAAGAGCAAAGATTATGAATTTTGTCAGTCTGTAATTTGGTCAGATGAAAGTAAATTTTGCCAATATTCAAATTTGAGACAGGTTTATGTTTGGAGAAATCAGAATGAGACTTGGAACACTGAATGTCTGCAGGCAACCATGAAACATGGAGAAATTGGAGTAATGACAAGAATGTCTACCTTTTTCAAGATGGAGTGCCATGTCATATGAGCAAAGTAGCAAAGGCCTGAAAGGAATCACAAGGAATCAAGTCACTGACATGGGTAGCCCAAAATCCTGACATGAATCTAATAGAACATGTTTGAGATCACTTTGACCGAAAACTTTGAGAGTGTGCAACCAAAATCACATCAGTGGCAACCCTTAAAGAAACATTGCTAAAGGAGTGGCAAAATATGGATCAGACGATTGTTGATGACTTGATCAAATCCATGAAAAATTAAATACAAACACTGAAACTAGCAAATGGAGGACCTACTCCATACTAGTTCCAAATACTGTTTATTTATGTTGACTTGGGATTACGTAATTAAATTTTGAAATTGGATGTAGTTTATTTCTCTTGGCTAAAAACTTTTCTCAGGCCACTGTACATAACACATTGAAACACCAGTTCCCATATGATAACTGAAGTTAAGCAATGTCAAGCCTTGACAGTACCTAAATGGATGACTACTTAAGAATACGAGGTGCTGTGGGCTTGGATGTGCAGATGATGTAATGGATAATGGCTCAGAATTGTTAATTGCAGAACTGAGTTCCAATTCCAGTTGGGCTCATTATATTCACTTATATGCAAATAGTCTTGGGAAAGGTATGAATCCACCTCTTTTCCCCCAGGTATGGGTTAATTAGTAAGACTGGTATTACTAAAATCATTATTATCTCAAAAATTTCTTACACTCTCAAAACATATTTTGGCTCTAAATAACCTGTAAGAGGTTGATTACCTGTAAAAAATGATTCAATCAATCACAGGAGAGATTGATAGCAAGAGGGACAGAGGAACACAATACATAACTTATCTAGCGAGCTTGAGTAAATGGATAGTGAAACAAGCTTTAGAAGAGCTAACAAAAAGACAAACTTTAAGAGCTACAAAAGAAGAAAATTGTGGAGAGCCATGATTGCCAACACCCTGAAGGGATATGGCACATAAAAGAAGTTCCTTTGGTATCCATTATGAGAAAGATAGGCTTGGTGAATTTAACATCCACAAGGTGCATTGAAGGTAACAGAAGCAGAGGAAAGTAGTGGGTAAGATACTTGATAATGGTGAGCCATGAAGGTGCAAATATTACTGAAAGTGTTATGGTAAAAGACACCTAGTCTATAGATAATAGACTCTCCCATCTATTATAAGTAGGAGTCAAATATAGAAAAAGTAGTCAGCGACCACAACTCGATTACTCTGCGTAATACTGATCATTACAAGTTCCTAGCATTTTTGTACGTTGAACCTATTTAGGACGAATTTAGTCCAAATACAGTTTCCACTGAGGAAATAACTCTACAACAACTTTTGGCGACAAGGATTTGCACTCATACGGAGGAAGAAAAATTTTGTTTGCCACAAATAACGTGGGCGACAAAGTCTCGGATTTACACTTTTTAAAAAAAAAAAATTTTGGGAAAAGTTTTTCGCAAGCCAAGACGTCAATTTAGTGATGAAAAAATCTGTCGTATTTTCAACTGAGAAAAAGAAATATTTTTCTTGATAAGACAGTTTGATAAAATAGGCCACGAATTGCCAATTCGTTGAACCTCCTCTACAGTATTTAGGCATTGTGTAAACTTTTTGAAAAAAAAAAAAAAAAAAATGGGGGGAATGCAAAAGTCTATTCCAGGATTTTTTAAAGTTCCAGTTGGAACACCAAACGAAAATATTAGAACAACAAAAAACATTCCAGATGCAGTTACAGGAGGAAACTTTCAATAAACAAATGCAATTCCAACAAAAAATGGAACAGTTGCATGGGGAGTTTCAAAGCAAAATTCTGGAAATAACTGAGAACAGGAAAGAGAAAAGTCTACAAAATGATTCTTTCCCAGAGAATACAATATGGAATTCAGGCGGTAAATATATTAAGTGAATTATTTAGTAAAAAGACATCTTTGTTCCACAAGAGGTGGAAATGTTTGAATTTGATAAAAGATGATGAACATGACTATATAACGTACACAGCCAATGTGAATAAGCATTGTGAAGAATTCAAGCTAGCAGAGTTAAGCGCAGACAATTTTAAGTGCTTGGTGTTTGTTCAGGGACTGGTAGCGGAAAAAGACACAGAGTTGAGAAAATTAGTACTGGCAAAATTGGAAAGCAATCCAAATATTACAGTACAGAAATTGGCAGAAGACTGCACAAGATAGCATAAAAAAAAGATGCAAAAAAGATAGAACAGTCTGGCGTTTTGAATGTAAGGAAAATACGGTACAAAGAAGAAAGTCAGTCTAACAAAAAGAATTATAAAATTGCAGATTATCAAGCAATAAGTAAAATACCAGAGAAAGACAAACAAAAACGCCTGAAGCCATGTTTTGCTTGCGGTGAACTACACTGGTACAGATATTGCAATTTTAGGAATAAAAAATGTTTCAACTGTGGAAGAGTTGGGCATAGAAGCACACATTGCCTGTCAAAAAATAAAGGCAATAAAATAAGAAAACTAAAGTCCAACGAGGTAAACGATGGAATAACTAGAAAATTTGTTACCGTCGAAATAAATAATAAAAAAATAAAAATGCAACTTGACACTGGTTCGGATCTCTCTATCATAAATTTGCATACGTGGAAGAAGTTGGGGAAACCAACTTTAATGAAGACAAAGAAAATCGCGAAGTCAGTGACAGGAGAGAAAATACAGTTTATTGGAGAACTTGTTACAAACGTCACGTTAAATAAAAAAACGCGAAAAGTTAAACTATTTGTCATGGAAAATACCACAAACTTACTTGGTATGAATTGGATAACAGAATTTCAATTATGGGATCTACCGATAAATTCTTTCTGTTACAAGGTAGAAAGTTTAAACTCTGAAGCCAAAAAATTAATAACGAAACTTAAGGAAACATTTCCTACTATTTTTTCTCCAGGGTTGGGAACGTGTACCAAGATGGAGGCAAAATTCTTTCTAAAAGAAAATGCTCAGTAGTGATTGGGCAGCTCCGACAGTATACGTGAAAAAAAAGTCTAAAGACATTTGTGTTTGTGCGGATTTTTCGATGGGGTTAAACGCAGCATTCAAAGACTATAATTATCTTCTACCAACAGCAGAAGAAATATTTGCGAAGCTTAATGGAGGCACAATATTTTCGAAGATAGACCTCAGCGATGCATATCTGCAAATACCAGTAGAAAATGAAACGTCTAAACTTTTGTGTATTAACACACATTGGGATTTTGTATAAATTTAACAGACTACCTTTATGATTAAGGTCACCCCCACCATTTTCCAACAAGTAATGGATTCGATGTTGGGTGGTCTGGATTTTGCTGTAGCGTCTCTGGACGACATCCTCATGAGAAGTACAAGTATAGCAGAACACGTGAAACATGTAAATGCAGTAGTTTCCAGAATACAGGATTTGGGATTTAAACTCAAGGAAAGTAAATGCGAGTTTTTTATGGAGAAAGTGAAATATCTGGGGCAGATCATCGATAAGAATGGTAGAAGGCCAGACCCAGAGTGAGCAGCGGCTATAAAAGACATGCCGGCTCCGAATGATATTACCACATTACAAAGTTTTTTGGGATTAGCTAATTATTACCAAATATACATCTCTAAAATGTATGATCTGCGGGAACCATTAAATGAACTATTAAAGAAAGGAAAACTCTGGAAGTGGACTAATGAATGCCAGAAAGCATTTGAAAAGATAAGGGAAGTGTTAACTTCGGAATTAATTTTAACTCATTACAATCCGGATTTAGAAATCATAGTAGCTTGCAACGCAAGTGCGTATGGAGTAGGAGCATGTATTTTACACAAAATGACAGATGGTTAAGTAAAACCAATTGCTCATGCTTCTAGAGCACTACTGCCGGCTGAGAAGAATTACTCTCAGATAGAGAAAGAGGCGCTAGGAATAATATTTGCAGTAGCGAAATTTCACCGTTTTCTCCACTATCGACATTTTAAGCTACAAACTGATCATAAGCCTCTAATTTCAATTTTGGGATCAAAAAGGGTTTGCCGAAGCATACAGCAAACTGACTACAAAGATGGGCTACAATATTGCTAAATTATAACTTCAGCATGGAGTACATACCATCGAATAAATCTGGCTATGCTGATGGGCTGTCCAGGTTAATTCCTAAAAGGAGCGAACCATTAGAAGACACGGTAATTGCCTCACTGAAGTCAGAAGAAGAGCTGAAATTTACTGTGTGTAATGCAGTTCGGGAACTTCCAGTAACTCTAGAAAAAATAAAAGAAGAAGCCACCAGGGACGAGTATATCTTGAAAGTAAAAGAAAAAATATCGAAGAGGGACCAGTACACAACAAATGTGTTTTCGCTTTGCAATACAGTATTGTTATATAGAGAACATGTGGTAATTCCATACACACTTCAAAAACAAATATTAAAAGATTTCCATACTGGTCATCCAGGCAGCACTAGGATGAAGAGCCTAATGTGAAGTTTTGTTTATTGGCCAAATATGGACAGGGACATTGAGAACGCAGTGGCAAAATGTAAAGGCTGTGCTTTGGCTGCAAAGGCACCCCCAGTAAAATTTAATCCCTGGCCAAAAATGGTCTAGGTTGCATGTGGATTTTGCAGGTCCACTGAATGGATACCATTACATCATAGTAGTGGATAGTTTCTCAAAATGGCCTGAGATATAAAGGATAAGAAAACCGACGACGCAAAGAACGAAAAACTTCCTGCTGGAATTGTTCGCAAGGTTTGGTGTAGTAGACACAATTGTGACGGACAACGGAAGTCAATTTACGTCGAAATAATTCAAAGATTTCTGCAAGAAATACAATGTCGAACATGTTACCACAGCTCCATATCACCCAAGATCAAACGGGTTAGCTGAAAAATTTGTCGACACCCTTAAAAGAGCTTTAAAGTAAGTTAGGGAAATACCTGCAGATGAAGTCCTATAGAAGTTTCTACAGGTATACAGACTTACCCCAAATAATGCAACACCAGCCTCACAATCGCCAGCTGAGGTGATGTTTGCACATCGGGTAAGATCTGTCTTCAACAAATTATTACCAAAAAAGACAAAGCCAAGTAGAGAAAAATTTATTCAAGTAAAGAAATACAATCCTGGTGAAAAAGTATATTTTATGGTATATAAACAGAATAAATCATTCTGGGAGATGGGAAAAATAGAAAAGAGAATTGGCAACATGATGTACTTTGTGAAAGGTGAAAAATTCACATGCAGACGGCACATTAACCAGATCAGACGATGCTCTTCAGACATGGTTGACAGCGGTCCAGTGGAAGAAACACCTATGGAGGTGATTTTTGATACATTTGATCTACCAATGCCAGCAACGATGTTACCTGAGGTACGCCGATCCAAGAGAAAAAGAAAGGCAACTGATCATTTAAAAATGGATCCAAAACGTAGGAGATATGCTAAGATGTTGCTAAAAAAAGTTTTTTTTTTTTTCTTTTCTGTAAAAAAAAAAAAAAAATAAAATAAAAAAATTAAGAAAACTGTTTTACTCCTACGGAGTAAAGTTTTAGGAGTGGGGTGTTATGGTGAAAGACACCTAGCCTATAGATAATAGACTCTCCCATCTATTATAAGTAGGAGTCAGTAGGAGTCGAATATAGAAAAAGTAGTCAGCGACCACAACTCGATTACTCTGCGTAATACTGATTATTACAAGTTCCTAACGTTTTTGTACGTTGAACCTATTTAGGACGAATTTAGTCCAAATACAGTTTCCACTGAAGAAATAACTCTACAACAGAAAGTAAAAAAAGAAAGCAGTCAAGAGCCATGATCAGTCACATCCTGAAGAGACATGGAACACAGAAGGAGAGGTTCTGATATGTTAATAATAGCTATGCTTGGAATGTTGATCTGAGAGCAGAATTTTAAAAATTCATACAAGAATTTGTATGGATTTATTGTTAAAGATTTTGAGAGAGGCATAAGGTATAAAGACAAATCCAACAGATATACACACAAAAACAGGAGAAAATTGATTCCAAATTTGGTTGAAAGTTGACTTTGCAAGAAGAGAATTGTAAGCTTCTCTTATAAAAAATATAAACAGCTATAAAAATATAGATCATTGATATGTCATGTCAGGGATTGAACCCACAATTACTATATCTCCAAATTCACAATCCAATGCTAACATAGTAATTGTAACTCAAATCTCTTGGCTGGGCAGTGTGGATTGGACTCAGTGGGAACAGGGTGAGCAATAAATGAATAGTACTAAAATAAGAACTAAACGAGATATCCCTAGACATGGGCAATGGAACTAGAAAAGGCTATCCCCGTAGATTAAATAAAGATTTCAGTTTGAAATTTCCTGTAGGTTACTAGGATCATCATATACTTGATGAAGACTGGTGGGCACAACACCCAAAACATTGTGATAACAACAACAAAGATGAGGACAACCGTCCAAATGTAAATAGTGTAAATAATGATAACTCCTCAGAAATTCAGACAGAAAAAGTTACCCTTTTCTATTAAAGTGTATACACTAGAAAAATTAAAAAAAAAGAAAAAGAAGCCAAGTCATTTATTTAAGTCATAACAACATAGATGTTATTGTTACCATGGTAAGTATTTTCATTATATATATAAAACTAACCAAAAGCTGAAATATATGTGATTAAATAATAAGAATTTTATGAGAGTGTTGAAAATAATTTTTAGGTATATTTTTATATTCTTTTTCAGTCATCTGTTGTTCATGAGATAATTGAAAAATATGACATTCATTAGCTTCCTTAAAATACTGAGAACTGACAAAGAATCTTCCTGGAAATGTTACAAAATGATCATTTCAACCATGACTGGCTGACCCAAAGGGAGATAATTTTATGATGTATATTGAAAGAGAGATCAAGGTACGGAAGAATAGGAAACCATGGAGATTTATAATATGTCTGAAATTGGGAAATGGTTTTGGAGCAGCGAAAACATGGATTCAGAAATTGCTTTTGCTGATAGACAGATAGATAGATAGATAGATAGATATAAAAAAATTGAGGATAGAGAGATATGAACAGATTGAGATAGATAGATAGATAGATAGATAGAGAGACAGACAGACAGATATGAACTAATTGAGATAGATAGACAGATATCAACAGGCTGAGAGAGATCGATATGTACAGACTGAGATTAGTAGATAGATAGTGATATATATGAACAGACTGTAATAGAGAGATTAGAAAAAAGTTATAATTAAATAGAAATAAATAGATAGACAGAGAAAAATACCAAGATAAATATAAACAGACTGATAGATAATGAGAGAAATAGACACAAACACACACAGACATATATGTATGTGTGTGTGTGTGTGTGTGTGCATGACATTTAGTGGAGAGTGCTCAATATATGTGATAGAGCTAATATATGCAGTTGCATGGATAGTAGTTTATAACCTCATATTTCAGAGTTTCGGGATCTTCAGGTTTGTCTGATGATTCTGAAAGTGTGAAACACAGAGTTACAAACTACTATCCATGCAACCACACACACACACACACACACACACATATATATATATGGATATTTAGAATTTAGTTTCCTGGCTTTTTCAACTTGATGATGAGTGTGTGACTGCTCATAAATAAACTGCACATTCACATGAAACTGCAAGTTGCGAAAGATGGTGAAATAAAAGTATTTTTTATATATTGTATTTTTCTACATTGGTCTGTATATATTTTTTCTATTTTACATTGAGTGCTGTATTTTTGTAATGTCCTTTTATTACTTTCTATCTTAAACAATCGGATGAGCTTTTTTCCTGGCATCCCAACTACATGGATTTAAGTGTTCTACTAGATTGGCAACTAGGTCCCACTATTTTACTGATGAACTAGCTAGATGCAACTGCCACTTTTACTCTCACAGATTTTTTTTCTTACATTTCTCACCTGTCCTGTAGAACTCCCTTCAAATTTCTTGCTTCCCTGATAACTATAATCTTCAAAAATTGAAATGCAACATCAATCGCCATTTTCTGTCCTCTTGAACCCTGTTCCTTTTTGTCCTTTCCTCAATCCTCCCCATTATCTTCCCTTTTCATTCCCTGTGACCTCCTATATTCTAGTGTTATTGTCATCCTGCTTGAGAGTGAAAGGATTTGAAAAAAATATTAGTAGACTGAGATAGATAGATAGATAGATAGATAGACAGAGAGAGAGAGTGAGTGAGTGAGAAAAAGATAAAGTAGAGGGAGTAATAGATACATATGAAAAGACTGAGAGAGGGAGAAATATTTTCACAGTGGTTCCAACTTATTTTCTCACCTACAGTTCACAATAAATGTATTAATTTAGCCTTGCACTCTTACATGGAGATAAATACGTTTCTAGAAAGAACTGTATCAAGTGATTTATTTAATGACTTGTATTTATACAAAAAGAGAATTTAACTCTCATACAGATTTCTGATGGCTATATGAATCTGTCAATTTTCAAGTCTGTAGTTAGCTGAATTGATGGATTTATATACTAAAATGAATATATATATATATATATATATATATATATATATATATATATATATATATATATATATATATATATATAATTCAATAAGTGAGAGTGTAATAAGAAAGGAAATGAAGGAATGAATAAAGGTGATGTCTATTCTGGGATATAAATGAAAAAGAAAGGAATATATACTTATTAAATTATTTAGGTAGATTGACAGAAAAGTGGAATTGGTTGCAAGCCTCAGGGTAGATCAATGGGCTGACTGAACAGTGTACAATTAGATTTTTATATATGCAAATTTGCTAGGTGAGATGAGAGTAGAGGAATTTTCCCATATCAAAGAAAAGAGAGAAGACAAATTATTTTTTTCCAGATTTTACAAGTATATAATTATAATGATTATACTGAATGAGAAAATCATGTAGTATTGGCCTCCTTTGCTGGTGGGCTTGTTTATTTGCTTTGAGAATCACTAGAGAAGCTCATAGTACCTATGAGTACCACACTTTCTTTTGTGCAACTATAAATCTGAAATTAGAATTCACCCAACACAAGGCTCGAGAGCAACTCAAGTTAGAGTGATGCACTCCCACCCACCGTGCAATATTCATACCCATCCCCATTCTCTTCATGTACCTTTGGTAAGGAGTAGGTTCCAGTCAGCCAGCTTCTTCTCCAGAATGTATACTTTGTGGAACAAACTCCTGAGAGGATGCTTCCCCGATCACTACAATCTTAAACCTCTTTCAAGTTAAAAAAGATATCTGTCTTATATATCCTCAGATTATGCACTTCCTACCATCTCCTCCCTTACAACAATCTCAATCAATAACGCTTTACCTTGAGTGGCACTTGGGCCTTGTATTGGGGGAACTAAAGTGAAAGAAAAGAGATGGAATATTATTTCAAAATTATTCAATATTATTGAATATTATTTCAAAATTATTCAATATTATTTCAAATTACAATGATACCAGAAAGCATAGCAACTGAAAACTTATGGTATAAATAAAAAAGAAGAAAAATTAGGAAATTAGCTTGAATGAACCAAAAATATAATGAAACCTCATGCTATTTGCTTTCATCCTCTTTCTGCTTTATACTAACGATCTGCCTAAGAGCATTCTCAGATCCTTAGCAACGTATCTAGTCTGGCAGTGCTATATATCTTGAGATTCTTGACAAAATTCAGAAAAGAGTTTGTAATGTAATCAATCCTGACCTGACGTCTTGACTTCAGTCACTTCTCCAGAACGCATACTTTGAGGATGCTTCCCTGATCACTACAATCTTCCAAGGTAAAAATAAATTTATCCTATATATCCCCATATTATGCACTTCTTACCATCTCCTCCTTTGCAACAATCTCACATAATAACACTTTGCCTTGAGTGGCACTTGGGCCTTGTATTGGGGGAACTAAAGTGAAAGAAAAGAGATGGAATATTATGCTGCACTGATCTTTCACATGAGAAGGCATGCTTGCTTTGAAAATCAGCATTTGAATTCCTGGCTTTTGATTGAACATAAATACCATTTACAGGCAATGTTGGGAAATACGCAACTATCCCACCCAACAAACAAGTTTATGTTTAGTACATATTAGTACCACACTCTCTTTTTTGCCTCGCTATAAAGCTACTCAAGGTAGAGTGTTAAAATGGTAATGATATATGAGATAATTGATATGAATGAAAGAAGTGGGGGTAAGAAGTGAAGATTATGAGGATAAGGAGGATAGATTATGTGCTACTTATATGTTTACACTCTCATAATTCAAAACATCTTGATTTTTTTCTTTGACACAACAAGTAATAAAGAAGACATTAACTGTAAAGGTTTTATCACATAATGTCATAAATATTGAACATTTCAGGCTGGGATTTGTGTAGTATCAGCTCCTTTTGTTAGCCATGTTCTTGTCTTCATGCAGGATACAGTAGAACTTGAAATAAGCCTGGTCTCAGGGATTCCAATACTGTAGCAAAACCTCCTCCTTGTAAAAATTTTAATTTTGTTTTTTTTTTCAAATAGATGAATAAGTAATGTTCAGATATATGAAATGTTCAGACTGAGAACATGATTAGATACATTTTTAAAATTGTGGAAATTCTGAAACAGCATGATAAAAACAACAGAGATAAAGATACTAATTTCAATAATCACAGCGTAACCAATGGAATTAAACTGAATTAATATCTGGTTTTAAAATATAATACCTTTTTGTACTTTTGATTATTATCTCCCCCTCCTCCACCTTCTTAAATGAAAAATATTAAAGCTGAGTTTAGATTTGGTAATAGAATTTCTTTAATTTAGTATTGGAACTCTCTTGAAGCCAAATCAAGAAAAAAAAAAAATTTTCACTAGTAACATTCATAACATGAAGAATGGGTTTCATATTAAAATTATTAATTACAGGTCCACATTGTGTTGACTGGACTCTAAAACCCAGGCTCTATCAGATGTCATAATTATTTGATAAAATTATCAGATATTATAACTGTTTGGTCGGATTTTCAAATATCATAATTATTTGGTAGGATTTCCAGATATCATAACTTTTTGGTAAAATTTCCAGATATTGTAACTGTTTGGTAGGATTTCATGATGTAATAACGGTTTACTAGGATTTTGAGAATTCATTACAATTTGGTAGGTTTCCCAGATATCATAACTGCTAGAATTTCCAGATATCACAACTCTTTGCTAGGATTTCCAGATTTCATAACTGTGTGTTTTCTAGGATTTCCAGATGTCATAACTGTTTGCTAGATTTTCCAGATATCATAACTGTTCTGCAGAATTATCAGATGCTATAACTCTTTGTTAGGATTATCAACTGTCATAACTTTTTGGTAAGATTAGCAGGTATCATAGATCTGCTTGAATGTTATGATGTTGTAATTGCTTGGTAGAATTATCTGATGCTGTAACCAGTATGATTATCATATTTCATAACTGTTTGGTAGGATTTTCAAATGTTATAACTGTTCTGTTGAATTGTCAGATATTATAACTGTTTGGTAATATTTTCAAATATCATAATTATTTGATAAAATTATCAGATGCTAGAACTGTTTCATAGAATTTCTAGATATAACTGTTTGGTAAAATTATCAAATCTAATATCTATCTGGTAGGATTTTCAGATGTTATAACTGTTCTGTAGAATTATTGACTATTTAGAAGGATTTCAAATGTCATAATTATTTGGTAAAATCATTAGATGTTATAATTCTCTTGAAACCAATTCAATACCTTCAACAAAAATGCATATTACTAAATATAAATCAGATTCAAGACATTTTGATTCTTTTCCTCGGATGTACATTAAAAGCTAGAACAAGAAATAAACAAGACATTAACTGGAAAAATGTTATTAGATTATGTTATAAATCTTGGATATTTCAGGCTGGGATTCATGTAATATCTGTATGTGGTACTGTAAGCGACCTCCTAAAATCTGTAATATATTTTGGCTTTAACATAAGCCATAAAATACAAATTAATCAATTGTTGTAGCACTTGCTCCTCTCCTCAGCTGCATTCTTGTCTTCAAGTAGGACACACCAGAAGAGGAGACAAGTCTGGTCTAAGGGATTCCAATACTGTAACAGAACCTCCCCTTTGCCAAAAAGAAAAAAAGCTATAGAAACTTACACTCTTTTTCATAGAAATAGATATGAAGAGTGAGGTAGTCATATAAATATGATGGTTAAAATTCTAATTTAATTTTAAAAATATTAGTTAGGATTCCAAAGGAATATTTTAACTATAAACCATCAAGTGTTTAGAAGAAAGGATTGTGAGATTACTTTCTCTTTTCCCACCCATAATCCTCTTTCAAAACGTCTTCCAATCCAGACACATGGAAAAAAAAACCCAAGTTCTCATAGTTTCCATTTTTGGAAGGTAGAAGTTCTGCAAACATGTTCAAGAGTAATTTACATTATTTACATTGTTCAGACTGTTGTCCTCTTCTTTATAGTCATGATGTTTCGGCTGTTGTACACTCCTGCCTTCTTCAAGTGATTGGAATTTCGAACTGAACCCTTTATTTTGTCCACCGGGGTAGATTGTTCTAGTTCCAAAACATTGTGAACACGACAATAAAGATGAGGACAACAATACAATGAATGAAAATAATGTAAATAATTACAGAAATATAGACATATATGCACAGGAGGTTAGTAAATTCTTCTTTTTTACTTTAGTTCACCAAATACAAGGACCAAGAGTCACTCAAGGTAGAGGGTTACTGAGTGAGATAGTTAAAAGTGTGTAAGGGAAAATGAAGAGAGAAGTAAGAATTGCTTACTATTTAAAAGTATTAGTCAAAATTAGAATTCCAAAGGAATATTTTAACTATAAACCATCAAGTGTTTAGAAGCCCAAAAGGATTATGAGATTTCTTTCTCTTTTCTTACCCATAATCGTTTTTCAAAATGGCTTCCTCTTTCATAGAAAGCAAAGACCTTTCAAAGAGAAAATGCAAATATTCATAGAAAGTTAGCGAATGTTTATAGAAAGGTTGCACTTGATATGAGCACAATTAGAAGATGGTTGAGATGAGTTAATGGCAATCCAGGTTTTTTTCTTTTTATTAATGTTCTCGCAATATAGATTTCAAGATCCACTCAAGGTAGAGTGTTACTGTATAAAGTTGTCGTATAGACCTAAGAGGAGAGGTTAAGAAGCACAGATTATATATGGAAACTTGGTCTTGGAGAGGACAAGATTGTAGTGAAGCATCTTCTCTTAGAGAGAAAGGAGAAAATGAACTCAGTGGCAGACGAGCTGCAACTGTGACTGAGAATAAGGCAAAACAGGCTGATGCTATCATTATATCTAACAGAAAAAAAACCTATTTTAAAAATCTTTTAATGCCTGCAATTTAGAGTATTATCTTGGTTACTCAAAGATCTGTGCATATTGGATTCCCAGAATGCTGACATATACCATGAAAGAGTATAAATTGGTTATTACCTGAGAGTTTCTAGAGATGCATAAGACAAATAACACCTATGAAGGAGGCACTCAGAGGAGAGTGGTTCTTCACTGATGGGGTGAAAGGCACATCAGACAAAAGTAGCCAAGAGGCTTCTATGAACTGGGTACACATGTCCTTATTCAAATGTTGAATATCATTATTGAGAAATTAAAAAAAAACATGTAGAAAGTAGATTTTGAACTATATGTGAGTAGGATTTCTATTTTTGAAAGGAAAACAGTTGCAAGTGCTACGATACACAGGAGGTTAACATGAATGCTTATTGAAAGTCTGAACTTAATGTAATCACAGTAAAGAGTTGCATCAGTAAAGTTATCCTAGAGAGAAAGGAAAAATAACCTTAGTGACAGGCTCTGCAGTGGCAGGCCAGCTACCACTGTAGTAGTACCAGCAATTTAGTGCAGTCTCCTGGTTACTCAAAGGTTTCTGCAAAGTGGATTGCCAGAATGCTGACAGACTCAAGGAGCAAAGAATGATTACTGCTGAAGGAATATTGGGACTGCACAACATGGATTGCACCTTCTTAAGCAGGAGAGTCACAGAAGATGAAATGTAGGTTCACTATTATGAGCCAAAGAACAACAATGAGACAGTCCTGCCCAGAATCAACCAGAAAAATGTTTAAAGCAGCATGTCACAAAGGAAAAGTGTTTTGGAATCAGAAGAGAGGCATACTGTTAAAGTTTATGTACAATGGCACCAGTATCAATTCTGTTTTCTATATGAACACATTGTCAAAACTCAGAATAAGGCTCCTTTAAGCAAGGTTAAATTTGAAAATCAGTGTGCTTTAGCAATATGATGATACAATGTCTCACAGTAGCTTAATGACCAGATACAAAGTGTTCACCAAATACAAGATCTACAAGCCACTCAAGGTAAAAGGATATTGGATGTGGTTGTTGTATGATCATAAGAGGAGGTGACAAAAAGTGCAGCTTATGAGGATATGTAGGAAAGATAATAATTAATCCTACACTTGAAGAAAGAAAGATTGTCGTCATCATGGAAGCATTGTGTCAAGAGTCTGTTCCACAAAGTAGTGTTTCTTGGTAATGGGCTGTCTGAATGGAACTTCCTCCTTATTAGTGGAATATGAAAGGAATTAGGATGATTCATATACATGACATGGCAGGTCTTAGCTGTGAGGGTCAGAACTAGAGGAATGGAAGAATGTAGTTCATCAGAACATTTACAATGGTAGAGGCTTACAATATTTTGTCTGACCTGGGTCTTGTAAAGATAGAGCATGGCAGAAGGAATTAGACACTTACTGGAGTGGTAGAAGCAATGAAACATTTTTTTCAGCATCATAGCAATGGATCTTGTATTAGGTTATTACATGTATTTGTTTGTTTTTTCTAATGTTCTAAGAATGTTTTCAAAGAATAACCTTTCTAGGAGTTTTTGCTTCTTAGTAACTCTGGTCATGCTGTGAAACTGTTGTCTAATGTTATTGAAATTTTATTTCAAATTAGAAACTCGTTTGAGATGGAATGCCAAGTAGACAAGAAAGAGTATTTTTGACATCTTCTCTTTGCTTTTAATCAAGGTTACAAAGCTTTTTGAGACATTTCTCCTGTTTTAGCCCCTTCAAGCTTCCATATTTCTTGGTTGCTTTCTAACAATTTGACTGGTGTTTTGTTCAACAACAATGTGGAGCTTAAAATGAGTTTTGATGAATTTTTCAAGTCAAAACCTCGTGATTTCTATCGTTGAGGTATTGAACAGTCAGTGGATCCTTGGCAGGAGGTCATAAACAATAAAGTGGAATACAGTGTTGAATGATTCATCAAGACTATTAATAAATAATAAGTATTAAAATAAATTATAAAAAGCAAATGAATTTATGTAACAACCTAATATATGAATTCCACTGGGATGAAATAGGTGTTCAAGACAAGGAGCCTCCTTGAGAGAACAACCAATTATAATAATAGTCAAAAATTCAGGGTCTACTCAATGGTGATTGAATGTAACTACTTTGGTTTTGGAAGCATTGAATGTTACAAACCAGCTTTTCCCTCATTGAGCTGTTAGAGCTAGATCAGAAGAGAGATCAGCTGCCAGGTTCTGGTCATCTAGATTTTTTTAAATGTTGGTTGTTTCTTTTGTATAAGAATTTCTACAAATATTTTGTGTCTTTCTTCATAATTAGTGCTATTTCTTAATACAATAAATTCTATTTTAATGGGTACACATATTTGAGTAGACATCTCTACTTATTTACAAACAGTGAAAATAACATCTACTGGCCTAGATCATCAAAAGTCTTAATAAATAGAATATAAATTTTGATTGGAATAGAATCTACATTCCCATTTTTTTCTGGGAAATCTTCTTAGCTAGCATTGCTAGTTATCTACTAAAAAACAAAAAACAAAACCTGCTAATGTTTTAGAAGGCATCCAAGAAGCTTTTATGAGATAGATGTAAATGCCACTTTCAGTGGTGAAGACCAAAACTGAGAAGGAAGGAGACTATGTTGAGAATTAGATTTGGAATCCTGTTCATTTTGATATTCTTTGTGTGATTCAACTATTAAGTCTATTGCAATCAAAGAAGAACAGGTATTACTTTTGACTGATCCTTGTAGATATAAACAAATTATGATAGACATATATTACCACTACTGAACACAGAATAGGCAGCACCAAAGGTAGAATCACAAATTAAATAAAACCAAAACGTTAACCTGAAAACTCAAGTCATGTTCTAAAATAGCCTCATCAGATTGAGACTTTCATATGGATGTCATGCATGGCACTAAACCTATTCAGAAATATCTAAACTGTCAGCTATATACAACTGCTATCTAAGCAATGCCAAAAATGACTTTGAGTTAGTGAAGTCTGTGGATCTTAGTAAAAACCATTCTTCTTTCAACATTGTTGACTGGCTATACAAAAAATAAAGAACTGTACCAAATAATAGAAACCGCATCACTTGAGGACTACCAACAACAATAACAGCTAAAATGGATATCACATGTAATTCAAAGAGAAAATAATAGCATAAACAAGATGTTGACATTCCACACTACTTCAAACAAAATGTTAGGAAGGAAACCCCTATCAATACTGGAAAGAGTGATAACAGTTACTGAACTTGAAAAACCTATTTACCTCAAAAATTGCATCAATAGAAAGATTTTTAAAATTTAAATTACAAGTAGTACAAGCTGCTCAGTCAATCAACACTGAATGTTTCCTTATTAAGAAATGGCTAATATTGCGATTACAGTAATGTGAATTTTTCTGTTACCTCTCTTTTGCTCATTTTTCTTCTTCTTTAAACATGTCTGGTTTTATTGCTTTAATTAAATTTCGTAACTGCAAAAATATGACTGATTTTGTTCATTTTTCCCATACTTAAATAATTGACATTAATTATTATAATTAATTATCATTTCTCAGACATTTTTAAGCAGTTGTATCTGATTTGGAGAGGGTATCTGATGAATGCTAAATATTGAAATTTAGTAAATCATCCTTGTAAAACTCCATGTTGATCAGGGCTAGCACATACTAGCCCTGAACCTCCCAATGGGGGTGGGATCAAGTCTGATTGGGAGCCCTGGGCAATGCTTTGTGACCCTATCTTATTAACATTTTCTTTTTTATACCTATGTTTATATATGTTACAAATTAAACTAAGCACAATTGAAAAAGGATGAAAAATATTTGTGGATTTTGACATCATTCAGGAGTCTGTTTACTGTCCAAATCCATGAATTTGTTTTACTAAATTTGTCTTGAAAAAACACTATATAAAATTCAATAATTTTATCTGTAATGTTGAATGTGTTAAATTATTCAACTTTTTAACATGAAAAAATCTCAAGTTGATGTCAAAAACTGCTGCAAAACATTGTTGATTTCTTTAAGATGGAATGATCTATTATGACAGGTCTCTAATTTGTATTTCGATACAATGTATTTATTTTCAATTTTTCTAGTTGAATTGTTTGCTATATTGCATATGATCCATTATTGTACATAATTATGTTACAATAAAATTAGTATTTTATATGAATACTACCGTACGAAAATTGAGATGTAGTAGTGTAGGGGGCCCCTTATCATAGATTGTGGGGTTGGATGGTTTGCCAGTGTGAACATGGTTAGACAAGGGAATGTAACTTGGTCAAATATCTGGCATAGTAACAGTGATAGAGTAGTGAGAGGCTAGCAATGTTTCATCTGTGAGATAGAGGTTGTAAGGTGTAGAATCATTCATCACTCACAAGGCCGTGAATTGCATTTGAGCTCTGTTGAGGTTGGACATTCAGGAATGAGCAGCATCAGTCCAGACATGGCAGTAATACTCCATTCTTGATTACAAACAGACATACATGTATGTGTATATATATATATATATATATATATATATATATATATAGATAGATAGATAGATAGATAGATAGATATGAACAGGCAGGGACAGATAGACAGATATGAACAGACTGAGATAGATAGAATGATAGATAATGAGCATACTCAGATAAATAGATAGATAAACTGTCAAATCGAATCTATTCTTGATTATGAAGATAACCATCTGTATAGCATAACTCTGAGTCTACAACCACTGCCTGCTCATAAGCACTTCTTCTATATACAGTCTACTTTTAGGACATGGGCACACTGCTTTCCACAACTTCCTGTGTTTTCTAGCTTTTAGTATGGTGTGTCTTTTTGCTATAGCTCTTAATCCCCATGCTGCCAACGATTTACACAGGGTTGATAAAACCAGAAAGTCTTTTAAAAGCACTCTTACAATTTAATTTGGAAATTTGTTTGTATATAGTACTTATAAAAATAGTACATCTTGTTCTAAATATTTTTGGAATTTAAAAGAGCCTAATAAAACACTTACGGTAAAATGGAAAATTTTAAAAAAGCTAGAACATGTACATCTTTAAATGAACCCTGTTTTCTATGCTTACATGAAAAATTATAAATTATCAGATTTTCTGATAAAACTCCTCATTAAACCAAAGAAATGAATTGACTCTAAATTGTAGGCATAGTTTACCTTTTACCTTACAATATGTTTAAACATTGAATTTGATAATACTTTTTTTTATAGTAATAATCAGTAGATGAACTGTGGGGCACCTTATATGGCTTACTATTCTATTTGTAAGATTCATTTTGATTTAATATAGCTCTGTATTGATGTTTAGTTAGTATTATTAACATCTTACATTGATTATTTAGTCGTATTAACATCTTATATGGAGGCTCTTTACTTAACAGTTGCATATTAATTTGTCAAAGTACTTTTGTATTTATGATCAGTTTTTTTTCAAATGGTTAAGTTATTTACCAGTTTCTTATTTATCAACTACAAAATTTTATGTAGGAAGCTGACTGAGCATATAACTAGTTAGCACTATGTTGAATTACCTCCCTATCTCTTTTGCTTTTACTTCTTAGGAAAATTGAATGCCAGACTTCTATACATCTTACAAAATAGTGTAACCATTTGTATCTGTCCATAATAAAATTGTCTAGGATTTATATGCAGACAACTTTTTATAATATAAAATTTCTTTTCGGTGAGTTTGAATTTAGTGTAGGTCACATTCAATTGGTTAATCATGGTAAAGCCCACAAACCTATTTTTAAATCTGTTTTTTTTCTTGAAAATGTGGAAGTATTCTACTTTTGAAATTAAATTGTTTACTCACCAGTAGTTTACCATCACCTGAGGAGACACATTTTTAATGTTGAAACATAATTGCCATTGTGTAGAGATTTTTGAGATGTTTTTGTTTTAATATCCTAAAATAAATAATATTTAGCTCTACTCTGTATTGAGCCCTCTTAAATTAAATGTTACAGACAGTGGAATTATACTCCATTTGTTCTGGTTTTACCTGGATTATATATATACCAGGTTTAAAAGCAAAATTGTTCAAATCATGTTACAGCATAATTGTCCATCCACAAAATGTTTAATATCTAAAAACCTCTAAAGTGAGTTTCTCTTTTCCAGGTTTTCAGATAAGATGTTTAGCCATCTTGATACCATTTGTTGTAAAAATCACTGCAAAATGCTTTGAGCTATTCAGCTAGAAAGAGAACAGGTTAAAATCAATTTGTGTCAGCCTCACTGTCTTCTCAACTGAGCAATGATGAGAGGAAAAACCATTCAGGCCTTCAGTAATGGCACCAACATTCATACTCTGGCTTCCATTTTCAAAGTTCATTCAAGAACCACCAAAGAGGGAACATTAGAGATGAAAATTGGATCAGGAGGTCACAAACAGGAAGAGGGATCATTTAGAAAATATCCAACTCAATCCATAAAACTTTTGGCACATGAGACAGAAGTTTCAGCTATGACAGTCCAAAGAGCAGTGAAAAAAAACTTGAAAATGAAATCATACGTAAAACCTGTGAGGCAACTTGTTAATCCAGGACAGTAAGTTAGAAGGTTAGAGAGGGTGAAGATCATCTTGAATAAGTTGGAAAATGATCCTGGAATAATATATATATTTGAACTTAATTTCAATCCTTGAAGTTTCCGATCCTTAACTATGATTAATTAATGATGAACATGTCATTTTCATTTAAGATTGATTTCATTACAATTCTTCTGTTAAGCTTGGAGAGTAATTATACATTATTACTGCTCAAAGTAGAGTCCAATAGTGTGATAAAAACCTCAGAGAATTCCAGTAATATATCTTTAATTTTTTATAAGATACAACAGTTCAAAGCTTAATCTAACAATTGGACAATTTTGCTGTTATACCCGGTGTATATATATATATATATATATATATATATATATAAAATGTGTGTATTTAGGCAGCAATCCTTCTTTCATGCACATTTCACTGAATACGACAGCCAAGGTGCTTTGATTTAGTTTTTTTTATACAATTTCTCATGTGATCTAATAATTTTTTTCTTTTCAGATGATAAATTATATAAAAACTGTCTAATTGTTCTTTTTAGCCGAGCACTTTCAGCTATACATTTAGCCATTTTCAAGGTTGAAATATATTAACTGTTAACAAGAAATAGATTGTTGCATGTATGTATTTATAATGTTTTCATTTTCAAAACATGGTCAATATATTGTGTCCATGTTCATAGTTGATATTATTGAGTGTTGGTTTTTTGTTTTTATTAATAAGGCTTCCATTATATTTAGCCTTTTTTTCATGTAGATGATGCTATTATATTTGTGTTGTCAACAAGTATGTTACGAATAGGGTCCAGTAGGTCTCCATGAATATTTAAATGAGACCTAATTGAGTTATGGTCAGAAAGGTGTAGTGTGAGTCTTCGTGTCAAACATGTTATAGTATGGTCTATATAATTATTTATGAATTTTGATTGATTAGGAATACAATTCCTTAATGGACATTTAAATTCATAAATAATATTTGTTCTATTTAATTTTGTTCTACAAGGTGAATTATTATTTTTAACTAGTTTCGTCGTGTTTATAATTTTCATTCATTTGATTTTTATAAAAATATTAATGTTATTGTTTATGTTTCTATTCTCATCGTTGCTATTAGCTACCTTAGACAGAAAAAGCCTAATATGGAAATCCAACAATTGATCAGGAAATCCGTTATTAATAAGCATTTGTTTTACGTTATTTAATATAAATAGATACAAATATAAATATATCTTGTTATTGGTAGGTAGGTAGATAGATAATGAACAAACTAAGATAGGTAGAGTATAAACAGACTAAGATAGATAGATAGATAATGAACAGACTAAGATAGATAATGAACAGATTAAGATAGACAAATAGATAATGAACAGACTAAGAGAAGAAATATTGATAATGAACAGACTAAGAGAAGAAATATTGATAATGAACAGACTAAGATATATAGATTATGAACAGACTAAGATAGATAGATAATGAACAGACTAAGATATATAGATTATGAACAGACTAAGATAGATAGATAGATAATGAACAGACTAAGATATATAGTTTATGAACAGACTAAGAGAAGAAATATAGATAATGAACAGACTAAGACAGATAGATTATGAACAGACTAAGATAGATAATGAACAGATTAAGATAGACAGATAGATAATGAACAGACTAAGATAGATAATGAACAGACTAAGAGAAGAAATATTGATAATGAACAGACTAAGATATATACATTATGAACAGACTAAGATAGACAGATAGATAATGAACAAACTAAGATAGACAGATAGATAGATAATGAACAGACTAAGAGAAGAAATATTGATAATGAACAGACTAAGATATATAGATTATGAACAGACTAAGATAGACAGATAGATAATGAACAGACTAAGATAGATAGATAATGAACAAACTAAGATAGATAGATAATGAACAAACTAAGATAGACAGATAGATAATGAACAAACTGAGATAGATTATGAACAGACTAAGATAGATAATGAACAGACTAAGATAGATTATGAACAGACTAAGATAGATTATGAACAGACTAAGATAGATAAACAGATATTTTAGTCAGTTTAATGAAGTGGTTGTGACAGAATGGAAGAGTTTAAAGTAGCTATATGCATTGATGGAGGTAAACTGACTTTTTTACTAAGTGTTCACTCAATACAAAGGCCACTCATGGTAGAGGGTTACTGAACAAGATTGTTGTGTTGACATAAGAAGAGGAAGTATGTGCCAATTATGAGGATATGTAGGATATATAACAGTTGATGCCGGACTTCAAGTGCATAAGATTGTAGCGGTCAGGGAAGCCTTTCTTGGGATCCTGTTCCATGAAGTAGTGGTTCTCAAATGGTTTTGATTCTCACTTGTCTACTAAAACAATCTAGAATTACTGAATATATTTGTTGGGTTGATTAAAAAATGGTGTACATATAATACCTAAGCTACGAACCATTCATCACCATCAACATCATCATCATTATCATCAATCCTTTGACAAGTTGTGGTTCTAGGGTCACTATGCAGCTGAGCACCTGATCTGTTCTCTCCATATATCTGGGTTAAAAGCCAGAGAGATATTCATTAAGGCATAGCATGTTTTACAATGGAAAGGACAATGATTAATTTAAGAGGAAAAAATGAAAAAGATAAAAGTGAGTTGTATTATTATAAACATAGTCAGTTTTTTTTTATAGCACATCAAATGGCTTAAACTACACGTGATAAAGTTTTGTATTGATTTTCCAACTTGAGAATATTATGACTGTGGCCTGCTCAGATTAAGCCAAGTGTGTGCAGATACTACACTTTGATCAAAGCCTGAAGGCTGGAAAAAAGGTGATCAGTATTTACTAACCTCCCCACAGTTGTAGAATGTGAAACAAGGTTGTTTTTAAAGTGGTTTGTCCATATGCATACATCTTGGCTAAAGATAAAAATTGCCCTGCTTTTACAACCATTGTCATGCAGGGGTCAGTATCCACTGACTTTCTCTCTTTAGTGCAATGAAAAAGATGCTGCCATAGGGTTGGAATCCCCATAATCAAACATCTCTCTTAACTTTAAGGGGAAGAAAGAACAGATATTCCACATTGATCCCAACCTGAGATTTGGGGATTAAGCACTCTGATTCTATTATGTTATATTTGCTTGGTATTTATCCACACCCCCACGGTGGTAGAATGTGACACAAGGTCAATTTAATGGGAGTTACCCATATATGGGCCAAGGATAAAAATTTCCCAGTCCCACTGACATGCTGGTGTTAGTATCAACCAACTCTCCTTTAGTGCAATGAAGAAGATGCTGCCACAGGACTGGAATTCCTGGAACCAGGCATCTTTTAAAGCTTTTCTGTGAATTTCCTGAAGAGAAAAACATTTAGAACAAATACTATACACTAATTCCAGCCTGAATCCTGGAAACCATATGCTTTGATTCTGTTACATTTACTACAATTTTGAAATTAGTAGGTCCCATTTATAGTGTGAGATAAAGGTAGCACCCGGTTTGGTCAAAATTTGGTCCTTTGCTGGTGAGACACAATTACTAACATTTAACTATTAACTTTTAGTATTGAACTATTACTATACTGCAGACAGTCTGAGGCACGTTTAATATAAAAGTGAGAAATTATGGCAAAGGATGAAGAATAGAGTTGGTTACTTTGTTATTCCTATTCCAGTTTTATTCTAGAAATTAGACGAGTATCCTCATTTTAGTTATTTTGATCTCAAAATTTCAGTTAATGCATTCTTCAGCCCTCTTCAAGTGACAATTGTACATGGTAATTTTCTGAGCAACATAGATTCATGGTGCAGTTGCAATTTTTTAGTAGGTTTCTAAGAAATCTTCAAAAATCTTACATCTGAAGAAGGCTAGATAGCACACTAGCTGAAAAGTTGAGGACTTGAAAAGTAAAGATGAAGATAGCAGTTCAAATAATTTGTGGAATAATAACAATGACTGATATCAGAGCTTAAGACAACACTTACAATCTCAGGTATTAGAACTATGTTCATTTTAATCACTAAATTGCTTCTGCTATATACTCATCCTTGATAAGATTCAAAGAAGAATCTGCAAGGCCATTGATCCTAACCTGGCATCTCAAATTTAGTCACTTTTCCACCACAGTATTGGAGCTTTCCTGTGCCCTTTTCTATAAATAGTTTTATGGTAATTGTTCTGATGAACTTTCCCCTGTGGTATCTAGACTATGAATTTAAGTGCAGTACTAGATTGGCAGCAAGATCTCATAATTTTACAGTTGAAATGGCTAGATGGTTCTATGCTAACAGTTTCTTTTCTTGCACTTCTTGCATGTGTAACTCTCTTCTGGCTTCTTGCTTTCCAGTCAAGTTTAATCTTCAAAAATTTTAATGCAATGTCAATTGTTATCTTTTGTCTTCTTGATTCCTCCTCTTTTATTGTTCTCACTCATTAATAATGTTTTTCTTTTTCTTATATTCTTTCACACCCAGTAACCCCCTTCTCTTAGTGTCTTTCTTGCCTTGCTTGGGGTGAAATGATTAAAAAAAAATCATTAATTTTTGGAATTTTTTGTAGCACTTTTGCCTCTGAATTATCTTCCTTGGTATTTATGTTGGTCTTGTTAGCACAGAGAAAATAATATGGAGAAAGAATGAGTGGGAGAAAAAGAAATGACAGAAGAAAATGTCGAATAGCAAAACAACTAAATGATTAAGTGAAAATTGATGATTTTTCATGTAATTTCATATTTCAAATGCTTATTTTAAAAGCTTTCACTATATAGATAGACTTTCAGAGAACATTGAGAAATGAGAAAAACAAGATAAATGGAATCAAAACCATAAGAATTCCTGATTTTACAGCTTGAATTCAATACAATTTACAGCAAATGAAACACATTTCTATTTTTTTTTTTGCATATATATTTTAAATTTATGTTGTCTAGTGTTGTTCAAATTGTAATGCATTTTATTTTCCTCACTTATTATTAAACTTTCTTTGTTTATATGAAAAAAAAAATTTTCTATAATTTCAGCAAAAAGTTTTGAATATAGCACATGCACAATATGGAAAAATGAACCATCAAAAACCTGAAATAAATAAATAATTTTTTAATAGAAATAAAAAGGAGAGAAATGCTTAAATAAATAAAGTGTGAAAGGGAAAGAGAAGCAGTACTGGGCTGAGTGGTTGAATATTGAAATGGTATTGGTTGAATTTTGGTTGTCAGGGCAACTGCAATTTTGAAAGAAATAAACAGACACTGAGGGTCAGAAATCTGCTTGAGGTTCATTCTCCAATACAAACAATGTTTTTTGCTTTTCTGACAATAAATAAATAAATAAAAAAGAAAAAGAAAAAGAAAACTTACCACAATAAATATGTAAATGTATTTAATGTTTATATGAAAATTTTGTTATTTTAGATTATTGAGAAAAAAAAGTTTTATTGTTGGGAGCGAAAAAAAAGCATCAAAATGAAAGTAACTCTGCAGCATCAAAATTAAGTAACACAAAAACTGCTTATATTTATTGGTACTATGAGTAATGACTCCTGATCTAAATCCTCTTTGGGGACTACATGAATCTAGTCCTAAGCCAAAATTGGCACTGTCCTACAAATACCTGTATTCCTTGCCATTTGGCTTGCTAATTTGTTTATTTTCGACCCAATTACACAAAATTTTTGAAATTGGCAAGAAGAGGATGGAAAATGCAATACCAAAATCAGAATGCACATTGGAATAGCAAAAGTGCCTTTCAAAAGCTAAGCAAAGTACGAAGAAACAAGAACATTTCATTAGAAACAAGAATGTCGAACTGCTGTGTAATGTCATTCCACTTATATGGTACTAAATGTTTGCAGGCTTATGGCCACATTATGTTGAAACATCAGTTCTATATAATTACCAAAGTCAAGCAACATTGAGCCTGGTCAGTACCTAGATGGGTGACCGCTTGGGAATACCAGGTGCCGTAAGCTTGGATGTGCAGGTGGTGTAATGGATAATGATTCAGAATTGTAAATTGGAGACCTGAGTTCCAATTCCAGTTGGGTTCATTATATTCACTTGCACACAAATACCCTTGGGAAATGTATGAATCCACCTCTTCTACCCCCCCAGCTATGGGTTAATTACTAAGATTTGTCTCACTAAATCATTATTATCTAAAAAATCTTACAACTGAGAAATATTTTCTGGCTTTAAATAACCTGATAAACTGTAAAAAACAAATCAATAAAAAAAATAGTAGACAATTGTCTCACAAATGAAAAGAAGACTTTAGGCAACAGAAATGTGGTTCTTCAGTAGGATGCTGGGAATACAATGGATAGACTGTATGAACAATGAGTTTTAAGGAAAATGGAAGCAAAAAGGACACAGAATCAGAAAGCAGCAGCTGAAATTTCTTGGACACATAATGAGGAAGGTGAGCTTGGAGAATTTGACACTTACAGGTCATATTAAAGACAAAAGAGGCAGGGAAATACAGATGACCATCTACCTGACAAGGTTGTGAGAATGTATGGTTGAATGTGGGGGGGATCTTGGGGTAAATAGCAATATTTGGATAGGAGAGCCATGATCCCCCACATCCTGTAAGCAAACAGCTCATAGAAGAAGTCTTTTTATTACTTTGTTTCTGAAGAAATTGGATACAGTATTATTTTATGATTTATGGCTTCATCTCTCTGTTGGTTATGACCAAAATAATATCCTAAAGAATTAAATTGTGTCAAAGCTGTTAATGTGCAAAAAGAAGTACGGTATTATGGTCCCTTGGAAAAGGGTTAAGAATTCTTCTATCAGTTGATTAGTTTCAAGCATGGAATTCTGATGGACACTTATTCAGTTGGTTGGTTGGTTGATTTTGTTTAGCGGCATATCAACCTCTATTGAATATTTAATGCTGAAATCTAAATACGTTGACCATCCGGGGTATGACGATAAACTACGTCCACGTCCTGGGTAATGAGAAACTCCGTCCAACAGCAAAACCTCTGATTAGGAGTTTTTAAGGAGCATGGAACCACCTCTTAATTGCTGGTGTTCCCAGGTCCACCTTGATCTGGGGTGGTAGCACCTGTTAGGATCCCAGCTATGGGCAAATAGTTAACCCCCCAAACTGGGGTCAAAACATTACAAGAGTCTAAAAATAGGTTTTAATACCAGAAATACTGTGTAAAAAAAGTTATTACCAGCAATAAGGGGTCAAAACATTACAAGAGTCTAAAAATAGGTTTTAATACCAGAAATACTGTGTAAAAAAGTTATTACCAGCAATAAGGGGTCAAAACATTAAAAGAGTCTAAAAATAGGTTTTAATACCAGAAATACTGTGTAAAAAAAGTTATTACCAGCAATAAGGGGTCAAAACATTACAAGAGTCTAAAAATAGGTTTTAATACCAGAAATACTGTGTAAAAAAAGTTATTACCAGCAATAAGTTTTTGAAGAAAATTATTACCAGCAATGCATTTTTGAAAAAAGATATTACCAGCTATATTTTTTTGAAGAAAAATTATTACCAGAAATAGATTTTTGAAAGAAAAATTTTTTACCAGCAATACATTTGAAAAAAAGATATTACCAGCAATAAAAATCTTGTTGGCATTAAATAACCCATTGAGGTTGATATGCCGTAAAGCAAAACAAACTAAACCAAACCAAACCTAAATACTTTGAACACAATTATATTGCTTCAACTAAATATATTTTGAATGCAATTGCATGCCTTCAACTACAGATAAAATGTATTGTTGGTAATTTTACTATAAATATGTATTGTTGGTAATTTATTTTATATAAAAATGTTTTGCTGGTATTTTTACTATAAAAATGTAATTTTTATACTATTTACCCATATCTGGGACCATAACAGATAGCTACCACCCCAGGTCATGTTTTGTCTTGGGAACAACAGCAATTAAGATGTGGTTCCAGGCTACTCAAAACGTCCAATCTCCAATCAGAAGCCATGCTGCCAGATGTACTTTATCGTCATACCCAGGACTACACTGATTCAGATATTAAAAGATTATAGTGGCTGCAACATTCAAAGAATTGATGTCCCTACTGTGAATCTGTAAGAATATGATGCACAGCTCAATCCCAAGCCAGTATACCAGGTTAGTTTTACTAATTTTGGTGTGAATTGAAATACATTGTTAACTGAACCAGGTGAGATACACCTATTGATATAAAACTAGTGACTGTTTATATGTAGGCATCTTATGTCTGACCAAAAGTCTGGACAGTGGATGCTGAACATTAGTCTATAAGGGTAACAGCACAAGGATGAATATGTAATAGATGACACTGACTTCCATGTTCATCAGAGATTGACATAGGTAAATTTAGGGTCAAAACTGCTATTTCTCGGCAAAAAATGCATATCATTTTATGGGAAAATGATATATGTGTGGCATTGTTTTTATATGTTTTTATATATCAGGACAATTTTAGGAAGACTTAATTAATACAAAACAAAATAATAAGCAAAACAAAACAAAATAATAATAAAGTAAAACTTGAAAAATGAATTCACCCTATCACCTGTAATAATTGTGACAAGGAATATATAGGAGAAACCTCAAGGAATTTAAATAAAATATTATATGAACACTAGAGGGATCTTTTACAAAATAAGCTCAATGCATTAGTTGCTCACCATAATTTTGATTTAAAAAATGCTACTTTAATTAAAACAGAAAGCAATTTATTAAGACAAAAATGTATAGAAAGTACTTTGTCAGATCATCCACAGTAAATTTACATTCAAGTTCCTATAACATTTCATCTTTATTGGCAGATCTTTTAACATAATGTGGGATATTTAATAACAAAAGTGATGGAATCATGAACAAAAGGAAAAAGAAGCTAAATGAAATTGGCTAGACTATAAACCCAATATATTACACATTCGGTGGAAGGGGGGGCATATTCAATATTTGATAATTTTTCAGCAATATGCACTTAAAGGTTTTAGGCAGTTTTGATCAACATTTCTTTTCATGGTTAGCCGTAAGAAATTGTAAGTATAGGACTACCTTACTGTTATAGTGAAAGACACCTTGTCTAGATAATAGACTCTCCCACTTATTATAAGTAGGAGTCAGTAGTAGTCGAGGGGAGGAGGAGTGTTCAGCGACCACAACTCAATTACTCTGCGTAACACTTTATTAGAAGTTCCTAACGTTTCTGTACGTTTAACCTATTTCGGACGCATTTAGTCCGACTACAAGTTCTATTGTGGAAATAACTCCACAACACTTACACTTAAGTAAAATAATAACAATAGTAATATTTATTAAGAATTTATTACAGGAAATATCAAGTTTTATGGAAACATTGTTGGCAATTATGTATTTAGTTACATAACAAATAAATAAAAATAATATAAATTTTGATGCAATATTCGATTTGTTGTTGGGTATTTTTCATTTTTCTCCTTTGTTATTGGTAGCATTTTAGAATACTTTGGCTGCAATGCTGATTTTCCTAAGTTGAACAAACTAGAGCTATTTCATTTACGCTTTGTTACCTCTCTTTTCTATTCTTGTTTTCAGATTGCTTTCTTCCAGTCATTTTAATGGGCAATAGCAAAATTCTGAAATTTAGAATGATCTTATTTCATTTAAAAAATAAAGGCTCTAAAAAGGAATATTTTAAATTAATATACAACCAAAAATAAAATGCTTTTGACAAAATAATGTAATGATATTCTGCAGACAAATCTACGGATTATGTTACCTCATCTCATTACATGGTTACGAACTATAAACCTAAATTGAGCTTGAAATATTGTGTAATCAGCTCTAATTATTGTAAAATATTTGAATGTGATATAATGAATAATTTGCAGTGAAAAAAGCAATTTTCAATTTTTTGTTGAATATGCCCCTCCTCCACTGCATGTATCATTTATATTTAAAACAAAAAGGAAAATTAAATTTAAATTTAAAATTTTAGCATCCTCTCTTCTTCATGCATACACGTAATCACATCAATGAAAACATCATTTTAATCCAATGAAGTCTTAAAGGACAAAACGCATCACTCTCACTCTCACTCACACTCGCTCACTCACTCACTCACACACTCACACACACACACACACACACACACACACACACACACACACACAAAAAGAAGGAAAAATTCCATTTTGTCATATTTATATGTAATGCTATTTAAACTTCATTCTGGGTATTATGATAAACTACATCTAGCAGCAAGGCCTCTGCTCAGGAGGTTTTGAGGAGCATGGAACCACCTCTTAATTGCTGCTGTTCCCAAGTCAACCCAGACCCAGGATGCTATCACCTGTTAGGGTCCCAACTATGGGCAAATAGTGAACCCTCAAACTGACGTCAAGACACTATGAAAGTATAAAAATACGTTTTTATAGTAAAAACACCAGCAATATTTTTTTTTTTTTAAATTACCAGCAATACATTTTTGTAAAAAAAAAAACCAGCAACACATTTTTGTAAAAGAAATTACTAATGCACCCGCAAAAATTAAATTTCAGCATTAAATGACCCATAAGAAGTTGATATGTCACTAAACAGAAAAACAAAAAAACAACATAAACTAGAATCACCTTAATTGTATGTGTATATATAAATATTTTGTGAGACACAAAGAAAAGAGTGCTGAACTGCTATGTAATATCAATCCTCCTATATGGCAAAGAATGTTGGACAATTTCCTTACAGATGACATGCAGACTGGAGGCAACAAAAATGTGGCTCTACAGAAGGATGCTGAGAATACTATGGATTGGAAGCATAAGCAACAAAGAAGTCTTAAGGAAAATGGAAACATAAAGGACACTTATATTTGGTGTTTACCCTGTGGAATTGTCCAGCATAGATACAAGAGGCAAATGATTTTTTTTACCTGAAAATAGTTAGAGGCTCTTGTGGAAAAAGGTAGGCTCATTTTTAATAAGCAGATGGGATAGGGTAACTCAACAATAGTTGTTCGCCAACTGTTTCTCTTTTCATGTAGACAATGGTGGTAGTTTATTTATTACAATTTCTGCATCAATATATTATTTTATGGAATAGAGATTCTGGGCCTACTAGAATCATGTTAGAAGAGACTCCTCTCTTAATCAAGTCATCTTTAGCTTGGCTTGAGCTGGGAATCCATTCAAGTTAATGTATTGCCCTTTGTTCCAACATTTTGCGAATAATTGCAGTTTTAATTATGAACATCTTTGAAGTAGACGACTGAGCAGAATCATATAAGGCCACATTGTCGGTTTTACATATTACTGGAAAATTTTCCAGCTTGTCTTCAATACATAGAAGTTCTAGAAGTGAATGCTTTCATGTATAGAAACTCTAACTACTGCAGCATGTGGGGGATTTCTTACTTTGCTCAATTCAGCAGTAGAAGCAGCAGAAATAATCAGCAGGGTACAATTGGAAATCTCAGAAGTCATAAAATCCTTGACCCTATTCGGTCTTATTCACACTTTTAATTTTTAGCAGCCTCTACCTTCAAGCTGAGCTTGAAGAGTTACTCGACCCTTGCTGCAGAAGATGAGGCCTGTCCTGGCAGCTTGACTCAGATTTTTCATTCCTCCCATGGGAACTGGTGGAGAATTTTTTCTCTGAGATATCTACCAAAGGAAAACTACACACAACCCTTGCTGCAGAAGATGAGGCCTGTCTTAGAAGTTTCACACTCAGATTTCTTGTTCCTCCCTAGCAAGGAAATCTCTCTCTCTCTCTCTACAAAACAACTACTCAAGAACTTTGTTAACTGGGAAACCCCGTTTTTTTTCCACAAAATACTACTATTTTGCACTCTCATTCAACCAGAAATAAAAGCTGTTGAACAGTTATTTGAAGCTTTGAGTTTTGTTCACTCCACTCTCACAAACACATGCAACCAGGAAATATTCCAACATATGGTATCAACCATAGCAAGTATCTCTACTGCCTGTGTACTTTTCACAACTCTCTTGATTCTGTGTGACTGTCAAGAAATAGGAACATAATTAGTGTTGCCACACACAAGAAAGATAATGTGTCCACTTGAGATCCGCCACTGTTAATTCCAGCAAATGCTGCATCACAATATGCTATCAGTTTCATTCCACTAAGATTGCCTTGGTAAGTTATTAACAGCCTGGAGGACATTTTCTTTGCTTTTCTAACTGACTTATTTCCCAGTCATATACTCTCCACCTTTTTATCTTTTAAGGATGATATCACATTCCATATCTCATAACTGAAATCAGACCCTCTGTTTCTAACCAATTTAGCTTTACTACTGAGCTTCTGCATAATTTCAGCTCATCATTTGACAAAACTGTGTAGTCCATCCTTGGAGGTATCATAGAGATTGATTTGATGAACTCATCTTGACTAATTATTAGGGACTCCTTTTGCTGACCAATATATTTGATATTTGAAACTTGAAGTTTCCTAAGATTTAACCATAAAGACTATACTAATTTTCTTTATTACATTTTCTTCAAATTTTTCTTTGTCTGCCCAGAAGAGGCCATCCACATGAACTCTGATATGATTCCATTAATCTAATTTTATCATAGTACTATGTAAAAAAGCTTGGTCATACTTAGATGGGGGGCGGGGGGGCATGCTGACCAGAGTTTCATTAGCTCTTCTCTAACTGTTAAATACCATTCCTGTGAAGCGTCATTCAGTCTGTATACACATTTATTTAGCTTCCATTTATAACCTTCAGGAACTTCAGCTTCTGTAGGAGGTTCTAGAAAGACTGTCCTTTCAAATTGTCTTCCTTGCAGAAAAGCTGTCTTTATATCCATCAATTGACATGTCTACCCTAAATGTTGCAATGATGGTCAGGATAATTTGTAGGCTCTCCTTTGAGCAAATAGGTGAGTCACTTCTAAATAATTATGAGTTTCTGTCTTGAAACACTTTCGTGACTTGTCTTACCTTGATTATAATTCCATCCTTCGTTACTTTTTTTGGTATAAATCCATCTTATTGCAATTCTATTTTTACCCAGGTCTGGTACAACAGAATACACATTTTTATCAACCCAGCTATGTAATTCCTTCTTTTTTACTTCAGCATAGTCTACATTATTAACTTTTAAGAATAAGGTAACTTCTTTGTGATCATTGTCTACTGAAAATTCCTTTTCAAGAGGATTGTTTTCATAAGAGTCTTTTTACTTTTCATAGTCAGGAATGTTTTTCCATTATACCACATTCTTCTCAAAGACATGCCAAAACAGATTTTAACCCCAACACATACTTTCATAATATTTTTGTTTTTGTCAATAAGTATTTCTAGTACGACTGACAACTTTAATCCTCCAAGATGGATCATTGTCTGATGCCACTTGAAACATTATCTCTTGCCCTGTTCTTAGTAAAATTACTGCATTTTCTTTAACAGATTTTTTCTTTGTTGGGCGTCCAGCCTTTTTTGGCTCTTGACTGATAGACAGTACCACAGTTTTTGTGTTTTCACTCATAGAAAGACTAATATAATTTCTTTCATTTAGTAAGCTAACATCCAAAGCATCTTCAAAATTTGCACACAGACTATCTTGGTCTACCCATGAATCCTTCCAAATTTTCCATGTTGAACTGGATCTCATCAATTGGTGGTCCATTCACTTCTTCAACGGAATCATTATTATACATCTGCAGGTGACAAGGATAGACTCTAAACATAGCTTCTATGTTCTTTGTTCCATCCAATGATTTGATTTGTTCCCTTTGAAATATACAAGATTTTTTTTTCTATATTTAAGAGCAGTACTTGTTTTTACTTTTTGACGCAAAGCTCTTTTGATCTTTTCAGACAATTTTGCCAATCTGAATGACTTTCTTGCTAAATGTATAACATTCAACTTGTCAGCTACCACTTCACTTGATGTAACACCCTATAAAGCTGGGAGTTTATTTATTAGGACAGAAAGCATGATGGGACTTTGTCAAAATATTCATTGATTTGGACTATAACCACTGATATTATGCAACGTATTTTTGGAGGTCACTGACCAAGCAATGGCAAGTTCCAAACTGCAACCATAGTTTTGAGTACCATTTCATTAAGTATAGCACTGAGGTGGCCATTTAATCCATTACTCCAAACTCTGTAGTGATTTAGTTTGTGCAATAATATTCAAGTTTTGAGCCATGTTATTGATTTATTGTTGAATTCTCATCCATTTTCTGTTTGAAAACTAGTTTTCTAACTGAGGTCCGAAATATGTAATCCAAAACCATAATATGGCAATACTTTCTGAACTTTCTTTTGGGCCTATTTCTGATGCTACACTGTATCTGGCAAAGTGATCTATTAAATGTAGAGTTTTAGTTCTTTTAATCTCTTTAATGTCCATAGACACCATTTCATTGAAGTGTTTTGATAAAGAGAAAGCAACAAGGGTTTTGGTGGTGCTGTCTTGTATTTTAGGCATATGTCACAATCGTAGGTAATTTCCTGATGCTATTTCATAAGTTCATCATCAAGAACTCCAGCATCCTTCAGGAGAGTAGTCGTTTTCTCATAACTGGGATGACTAAATTGCTTGTGAAGGTTTTCTGCTACTTTTCTTTTTTCTTCAACAGACTTATTTTCAATATCCCTAGTGCTCATCAGGACAATGCTTTCATTCTTTCTGAGACCTGGAGTGGCAAGACAGATATAATAATTCCCAGAATCAGTGAAGTGAAGTTGCAACTTTTGACCCGATGTAATGAAATGACCTGTCACCCCCATGAGTGACTACACTATAGGTAGTAACTACCTATAAGTATCTGTAAGTCAATGGACTACAGAGACTAGCTGAGATTTGTTAAGTATGACTCAGACTTATGTGAGAACTACCGACCTTCCAATAGTAGTACTCACTACTGGAGTGACTTGCGATGACCTTGTGCATAACTGTTACCGTTATCCTTATTGTACTGGTTTTTTACAATAAACCTTTACTTATTTTATCCACCTTGTTTTTCAAGTATATATTCCTATTAGCACGGAATATAACATGACCAAACATGGACATGCTATCACTTTTAAAACAGTGTTAGATTTTTTCATAGAATCTTTCCTCAATAAAAAAAGTATTTCAGGCTATTACATTAGCAGTAATTTCAACATTTTTCCTGTTAATATACAGGATAGCTTCACTTTCAATATAGACTTCAAGTTTTGGCCATTTCCAAATAAGAATGTAGCCTTACTATGCTCTACTTTCATGTTTCTTTTGACTTTCTCTGGTAAAGTGTCAAGGTAACTCTTCTACCAAGTCAAACTTCACACAAATCTGGAGCAACCTGAATCAAGAACTGTAGCAACAACAGTATGTCCTAGGAGTGTACTAGCACCAGGATTATTGTGACTCATAAGTACAGTATTTGAATACATCTTCTTCATCTCCTTTGTCAGACATGTTGGCAATTTTTAGCCCAGAGCATGGTAGATCCACAAATAGTTCATCAAGAGGATTTGCCATCAGGTCCAAGGGAAATTGCTAGTTGATTTGATCTCTGCTTTCTTTCTTTGATCTATCACCTCTAGTGGTTTTGCTTCTCCATCCTCTACCATAATAATACTCCTGTTGGCCTGAGCTAGACATTGCATCCTCTGTTGGTTCATCCCTATTCCCATTCGGATTAACATCTGCTGATTCAGACTTTATTTACTTGATTGCTGGAGAGGAAATACTCATTAAAGTCTCTGGTGTAGTATATTTTTCAAAATTTCCATATGCCATGAGAGCTCCTTGTTTAGTATCCAACCTGATTAGAGTGTCCAACATTTCATACAATAATTTCATTCCTTCCTCTGTATTTAATTTATTAGGGTCCATTTATAACAACACTTCTCTGGCTTTACTGATTAAATTAAAAAAACACTGTGAGAGCTCTTTTCTTGACATCAACATTTGGTGAAATTTCCAAGAACTTCATTTTTTTTTTCCAAGCAGTGTATTTTTCTGAGACAAGTTCTGGTGGTGCTAAGAACTTATTATTGGTGACAATTTTTCTTTAACAAAACCACACACTGCTTTCAGAAGTGTTTAACATGTGAAATTCTCCAGCATAGATTCCAGATGCAAAAAATTCTTCTTTTTTTTTTAATTAGCAAGTGGGAACTCAATAATATTTTGTTAACCATGGATGAAGAGTTCAATCTTTGGAAGAATTATCATTAACAATCTCCATAACAGTTAACACTGAGAATCAGAAAGAAGTGGCTGAAATTTCTTGAACATATATTGAGGAAGGAGGGCTTGGAGAATTTTACACTCACAAGACATATCTAAGGTAAAAGGAACAGGGAGAGGCTGAGGACCACCTACCTAATGAGCTTGTGTGAATGGATGGCAGAATAGGCTATGGGAGGCATAGTAAAAAGACAAATGTTACAAAGAGCTGCAAATGGCTGTGGGAATAATAATAATAATGATGATGATAATAATAATAATAATACTATAAAATATGTCATTGGGGGTGCACTTAGCTTCTTTATGTCCCATGTCCCCTTTCTTGGATATCTCAGTGGATAAAGAGTTGTGAGTTCAATACGTGGACACAGCAGAGGGAACAAAAACTTGAAGAGTTGAGTTACTTAAGGGAATTAACTGAAACTGAGATATCCCCCCAAAAAATGGCATGTGGAATTAGAACGATCTACCCGCTCCCCATGAACTAAATAAAGTGTTTGTTTCAAAATTCCAGTGTATATCACCTGAAGAAGGCTGGCTGAAATATTGTGAATATGGCAATAAAGATGAGGACAACAGTCTGAATGATGTAAATAATATAATTAAAATACTTTGTCTCAGAAATATAAACAGATGTTGAAAGTAGCAGTTCTTGGAAAGAAGCTGTCAGAGTGAAATATCCTTCTTATTAATGGAATACAAGTGGAATGAGAATGATTTGACCCCGTGCACATGGTATGGTGGGTCTTAGCATGACTGAAGGCATTACTGCTCATGGTAGACAATGCAGCTGACATACACGAGCCCCTAATGATCGTGACTTGAGAAGACTGGTTTTGTTTATTTATATTTTTATAAGTTTTGATAAAGGTCAAATAGACTTATTTCCCTAACTAGTTGAAAATAAAAATTTGGACAGAATCAAACATTTTTGGACCAACGGAAAACTGTCAGCATCTTTTCAAAGCAATTGATACAAAATATCATGAACTCATTCATATGGTTGTATTCAATTTAGATATTTAGAAAACCAGGCAGAACTAGTTACTTCTGCTAGTTGCTTAATAAAAAAAACTAGAGATTATATTCAGAGAACAAATACGATAAAATACAACATAGACAGGGATTTAGCCTGAAGAAAAAGAAATAGTTGTGCTTGAAAAAGAGAAATTTCCACAATACTATTAACCAGCTTAAAAAAAAACAAACTGTTAGACAAGTCTCTTTTTTTTTAATTCTCTGCTGAATTGATAAATTCTCTAATTTTACAGTCTAATTTATTGCAACAGAAAAAATGGTGAATTTCTTTAATTTTACAGATTCAAAAAATGTAAATCACAGTTCCAACAAAGTTTGGAATCTTTCAGTTGAATTAATTAAATTTAACCTCGGTTTCAAATTATACAGATCTTTTTATCTATCACTTTATAAATGCTTAGTAATTCTCTGTACCAACTCTTTGTATTCTTTTATCTTATTTATTTACTTATCTTTTATTACTATATACTCTTTTATATAAGTATATATATTTTCTTTCAAGATGGGTGGCTGCTTGGAAATACCAGATGCAGTAAGTTTGGATGTGTTTGTTTTATATTGAATAATGACTCTGAATTGGAAATCAGAGAACCAAGTTCTAATTCAAGTTCGGTTCATTATATCCTTTAAACACAAATACCCTTGGGAAAGGTATAACTCTACCTCTTCTCCCCTCAGCTATGAATTAATTATTATATCTTGTATGAGTAAATCGTTAGTATCTCCAAAAGAATTCTTACAATCTAAAAATATTTTCTGGCTTTAAATAACCTGTAAAAGATTGATGAGACATAAAAAACAAATCAACCAATCAATATTTTTTTTTCTGTAATACAGTGACTATTACACTTTCCCTGATACTAATCAGTGTGAATAAGCACTGAAAAGTAAACCAAATAAACAGTGCATCATACATTTTAAAATAATAGTAGTAGTAAGGGCTACAAAGGATAAGAAGTTGTAGAGATCCATGATTGCCTATGTCCTGTAGGGCCATGGCACATCGGATAATAATAATAATAATCTTCTCAATGTAATATGCTCAATAATCTGGGAAAAACAAACCTTCCTTTATCTCAGGTCTCAGTTAAAAAAAAACTAGTAAAGGTAATAATAGTAATAGTAAAGGCAATTGTGTCAAACAACAAATCAAGAAACTGGGAAAAAAAAAAAAAAAATGAAGAAGAAGAAGAAGAATAATAGTAGTAGTAGTAGTAGTAACTGGGGGAAATGCCCAACAAGCAAAAGTGACAAAGTTTGCAATAAAAAAAGAAAAGAACAGGGCAAAAATAATACTAAGCAAACCATATATTCAAGACAAAAGATGGCAAAGCAACAGTAATGAGGCAAAAAGGTTCCCAAACTAAGAATGGTGTTGACACACAAGAGGGATACAGACGAGTGATTGCAGCATTCTGACTTCAAGACAAGAGAGAACAAAAATATGGTGAACGGGACCAAGAAATGGTCTCTCTTATTGGCTAGGAAGAAATCCCAGCATGCATCTGTATGTTTCATCTATAGATTTGGGGAGGGAGAT
Source organism: Acanthosepion esculentum (assembly GCA_964036315.1). Classification (NCBI taxonomy): domain Eukaryota; kingdom Metazoa; phylum Mollusca; class Cephalopoda; order Sepiida; family Sepiidae; genus Acanthosepion; species Acanthosepion esculentum. Next base: position 41,383,905 of record OZ038485.1, read on the forward strand.
GTTTTTGTGGTCATTTCTCTGTGGATTAGAAACAACAAATAATGATATAATAGCAGGATATTTCTATGATTGAAAAAAATACATGAAAATGCTTTCTCACTAATGTGGCTGTTCTTGGTGACCACAGTATCAAGGTCAAAGAAATTGACAAGTTTAAGAAATACGCCAATCTCTGAAGCTCCCAGAATGTTGGATGTTATGGACATTATTGTGTCAATCCTCATTGGGGTGTTGGGGTTTAAACCACTGAACATAAATTCCGACATCAAGAAAATCAGAATAAAGCCAAATATCCCATTGCTCCAGAAGTCTGCATTGTCTGACACTGCAAATATTTTGTGAAAGTGTGTGTGTGGGGGGGGAGTTACGGCCTGAGGTTTTGTTTTGATGGTAAACACTCATAATGCAAGAAAAGAAAAAAAACCTTGCAAAAGAAGAGAAGAAAATAATCAAAATAATAATAATGTTATCTTATCAATATTATCATACCATCTAACAAAATCATTTAGCAAAAGAACTTAATAAACTTTCCAGTATAAAATTTTTGAAATTGAAATTTGAAAGAGTATGGCATTTAAACACAGCCATTATTCTAGTAGTTGTAGGAACACTGGGAATGATTACAAAGAATACAGAAACACATTTCTCAAGAAATCCATCTTTATCTGAAAGGCAGAAGAATGAATATCGCTCATGGAAAAACTTTCAATAACTTCATAAAACAAACTTCATTTTCTTGAGGTTTCAGGTAAAATTGTATCAGGAAATTTAAAAAAGGAAAATAGGAAAACGAAGAAGAAAAGGATTAAAACAACTACAACAGCAGCAGTAGAATAATGGTATGAATGTCACTATGAACCAGTCATAGAAGACCATAAAGTCCATAATTCTTTGGAACTGTGCCATTCATACTGATAGACATATAAAAGCTAATTGATCTGACATACTGATTAAAAAACGGCAAACAAAAAATGCCTTCTCAAAGACATGGCATTGTTAAGAGATAAAAACATATAAGGATTTTAGAATTGAAATTGAAAAAAATGTGGCAGCTTAAAACTATTTTTATACCTGTGTTATAATGAGCATTTGGTTGCAAAGGAATAAACAAGGATTGAAATTTCAACATCATGTATTCATCAGTTTTGGAATATATACATAGTTGTTTAAAAGATGGCAAAAACTGTTCATATGTGGTTCTTCAGTTGCTGTTGGTAAGCAAAGTGATTAGGTATAAGAGTGCAGCTGGTAGTTGACTGATTTTTTGGGTTGGTTGGCTGAGGTCACAGTAAATGTCAGGAGATAGGTCTGGAGCAGGTTAGTAAAGCCAAGTGTAGTGTCATTGGCAGGATTTGATGTATGCCTATCTTTATGGTTGAAATCGACACCTGTGAGGTGTTTGATGGTCTGGCAGTCATGTAATATCAAGATGTTGAAGCCGAACTAAGGTGGGTTGGTAAGTTGGTTGCTGAGGTTACGGTGGTGACAATGATGGAGGTCTGGAGTGGTGAGTGAAGCTACAAATCTGTCATTGCTGATACAGAGGATGCAAGTGTGAATAGTTGGGAGAAGTCATGAATCTGACTTGGCTGATACAGTGGATGCATTAGTGGGTTGGTAGCAGAAAGTCACTGTTGGGTTCTGGTTGAAATCAATATCAATGAAACAGGGTTACATTGGTGATGATGAGGGAAGTCTGGAATGGATAGTGAAGGTTGATTCAGTGGAATTTCTCTGTTGGGTTCTGTTAGAATGTGGTATTAATGAAACGGGGTCACAGTGGTGACAATGAGGGATGCCCAGTGTTGGATAGTGAAGATGTTGCAGTGTTAAAAATCAATAGTGGTGGTGTCAGGAGACTGGCGGTGTCGAGTCTGGCCCATTGGCTGCATTTTGCATGTGAAGAGTCAGCTGAGACTAGTGATGGCAACAATGCACTTGCATGTCGACAGGTGACTTTTGAATTGTTACTGTGTCAGCCTTTTATGAGAAGCTTTCTTTTAAGCAAATCTAGTGGCTTCCAGTGTCATCTTTCTTTTCAGCAGCACTGTTAGTGATTGGCTATTGTATTTTATTGTGGGTATTTCTTTTGCGGACTGGATTTGATACTCGAAGCCCCTGCGCAAAAAGCAACTTTTAATTGTTTTTTTAAATTTCTTAGCAGTTACATCAGGCTGACATGAAGAGTTAATCAGAAAGAGATCTAATTGCAGCAGTGTATAACAGCACCCCCAAGATCTCAATCTGATTCATAGGTAGTAAGTAGTGAGTTCAGTAAAGTTGGAAATGAGATCATTGTTGGTAAAGAGAGGTGCTTCTTGGGGTTTTTTTTTATTGCTTGTTCAGTGCAGACAAATGGTTTGCTGGCCCTGTGGAGTTTGTGCATAGGGGCCATCAGGGTAATAAAGAAGTCAGGTTGGATTCATTCATGTAGACAGGTCTCAAGGAATTGTTGCATCCAAACAAGACATCTGATGAGACATTGTAGTTCTTTTTCTGTTGTTGGAGGGTTCATTTTCTTGCTTGCTAATCACTTGCTGCACACTGCTGACCCCAGTTGATATATCCACATCCCTTGCTACATGTTCCTGATACTAGTTGTGGTGTCAGGAGTCGGATTTGTTTTATGGACTGAATGTGATAGTGGGATTCCCTGCACAGTAAACGACTCTTTTATTTTGTGCTTTGCTTTCTTGGCACTCAAATCTGGCTGACATGGAGAGTGAATCAGAAAGAGATCTACTTATAGCAGACTATAACACTTGTAATAAGTGGAGCATAGGGTACAATCAAAAAAGGTACACACAAGAATATTAACAGCACCGTTTTACAATATGATTTCTCACACATTTTTAGAAGATAAGGAGATAATTTCTTTTCTTTTAAGTCCACTTAGTTATCAGAGTTTTGTAGGAATTTTGTCTTCAGTTCGTCTTTGAGTAAATTTAAGTTTCAGTGTTTTGGGGGATTTTATGTCTACAGCTGCCTTTGAATTGGGAAAAATAAAAATTTTATAAATGATTTTAGATAGTCATAAAAGTAGACCTTTAAAGATTTGACCACCCATGTGGCCTTGGGGTGGTTCCAAATCTTCTGGAAGACAAGTGGATGGAGAGGGTAGAATCCCAGGATTATCCATATCCAGAGTAAGGTAGTAAGTTGGAGGAAAGTGGGTCCAACCAAGAGAGAAGTAGATAGGTGACCAGAGGAGTTGAAGCTGCCCAGTGGCCAGTGACAGAATGACTGGTAGTGAGGAATCAGGAGTCGCCAAAGCCAGTGAAGTTAGGAAAATAGCAGGCCCACCTCTCAAAGCTGAAGGAAGGATCACACGTTTAAGTGAAAAATTGTATTTTTGATACTTCCCAACCAGAGAGTCTTGAAAAACAATTGTTTTCATTTTTTTGTTGAAAATGATCAAGGCTGAGAAGACAAACCTGTGCACATATGTGAGTTGTGTGTATATGCAAGTACACTCAACCTTGGATATCATCAAAGGTGTAGTGAGCGACAAATGATCAGAGAACACCTGTTTACAAAAAGCTTTTTAAAAATTGCACTATTTGTCAATGCTCATCTACTCAGGAGATGTTGTAACCCAGGGAAAGTTACTGAATAGAATAATCACATAAAGGTTGGTAATGAACGATAATATTTAGGACACAAACAACATATAAGAGATTCGTCAATGGTGCACAGAAGTAGTAGTCAACTGCTAGAAGTGAGTCAAGTGAATTCCACAATGAATCTCTAACTGCAGACCAACATACAGTATTTACTACTGTATTTTATGTGAATGGGGACATACCCATTATCGTCCGTAGGTATTCTATAACAGGAGAGTATATAAAGAAAATGTAAACATGGCACATGTTAAGTATCACTTAATTCATCAAATTCTATGCAAATAGGATTCATATATTTACTATCCTGCCATATGCTTGGTACTAATGACCTGAACAAAAAGCAAAGGTAGTAGTTGTAATAGTAGAAGTAGTAGTGGTTGCAGTAGTAGTAGTAGTAGTAGTAGCAAGAATAATAAATGTGCAGGATTAAAAGCTGAAACTGAAAGTTTTATTCTTGCTTCACAGGACCAATGCTTGCTAACTAGAAATCATCAAGCAGACATACTGAAAAATTGTGTTAACTGCAAATGCAGATTCTGTGATGAATATTCAAAAACAATTGACCATCTTGTATCAAGTTGCACAGTATTAGCATCTGCCAAATATAAAACACAGCATGAAAGTGTGGGCCAATATCTGCACTGGAAAATCTGCAACTTTTATGGGAAGGAGACTGTAAGAAAATTGGTATAAACACCACCCAGACCTGGTTACAGACATAGACCTGTAACAATTTTATGGGACAATAAACACAGACAGAACAATCAAAGCTAATCGCCCAGACATAGTAATCAAAGACCACAAAAACAGAATGTATTTACTTATTGACATAGCAGTTCCTGCAGACTATAACATATCTTTGAAGATCTTAAAAAAAAAAACTGTCAAAATACAAGGAAATCAAGTGAAAATCTCAAAATTATGGCACATAAAGACATCAGTAATTCCAGTTGTGGTTGTGGCCCTGGGTTTGATTGGAAAAGGTTCTGATAGACATATTGACAGGATCCCTAGTACCCCATACCTTAAAGAAATACAAAAAAATGTTTGCACAAGTACAGCTCATACTTTACGAAGGGCTTTATCTAAGTAAAATGTGTGTGATGTTAGATTGTTTTATTTTTTACAAAAATGTTCGGTGAAAATGACATGATGTCAGGACCCAGATGAAAATGAGTGTACAACAGAAATCAAAGGAAATAATGAAAAAAAAAAGATAATATTAAATGCCTTGATGCTACATCAGGCATGGACATCATAGCAGATCAGTGGCTTTATCATGCACATGTTTTGTCTTAAAGAATCATGATAGATGATAGTAAGTATCTCATTCAGTACAACAGATTTGCTTGCCACTTGCCTGACTTTAACCATTTGGACATGTCAGCTAGGGGGTAACACACTGGGAGTAACAAGACTGGGAGTAACAAGGAAATGACATGGCGTGAGTGTCATGAGGGTTGCTTTTTTTAAGTTTAAAAGATAAAGCTGGCAGGGCTATCTTGGATTCACATTTGGAGACTTGGAAACACTCTCAGTTACTGACTGTCCAATGTACATAATATGATGACAGGTTTTTTTTATAAAAGCAATGCATAATCTTGCAGGTGGTGCCAGTTTAACTCAAGTAACCCATCTGCTCAGATGATCTTCAAATGTGTTTCAAAATATTTGCTTCAAACTTGAAAAAACAACTATCCTGACATTTGCCTCCCGCTATTCTTGCTCTTTAACAAGGGCAGATGCATAACTAGTTAAAGATCAGGAAACTCTGTGATACTGATCAGGATATAGGAATGGTCCTTATGGGTCTATCCAGCTAAAACTCTGAGAAGAGTCCTGCAGTATTAAGAAAACTTGCTGTCACTTAATCTCCAATATAAGCCATACAATTCCTACTGGTATGAATGCTCAATGAGTAAATAATAATAATAATAACAATAATTCCACCAGCATCTTGCTTTTCCGTCAAGTTAGATCTTCAAAGATTTAAATGCAACGTCAATCATTATCTCCTATCTTCTTAATTCCTCTTCTTTTATTATTCTCTCTCCTTAATAATGTTTTTTCTCACATTCTCTCACATTCTCTCACACTCAATAAGCCTTTGTATCTTAGTGGCTTTATTACCTTACTTAGGATGAAATGATAAAAAAAAAAATATAATAGCCCCCTGATTTTCTTCTTTTCTTCAGGATTATTTTTTCTTTTTGGGGGTAGTTACTTTCTTATTCATTCCTGTCAGATAATTTGGAATAAAAATGTGATAATTTTTTTTTTACACTAAGGTTCACCCTGTACCAGGCCCAGGGGCCACTCAAGGTAGAAGGTTGCATTAAGGGGTAGTTTATATGGATAGGAAGGGAAGATAATGGTTGACTCTAGACTTGAACAGGTTAACATTGTAGTGATTAGAAAAACATTCTCTTGGGAGTCTGTTCCACAGGGCAGTGGTTCATGGGAAGAATCTGTTTGACTGGAACTTACTTCTCACCGATGGAATACAGAGGAAGTATGAATGGTTTGCTACTATGTAAATGGCATGGCAGGTCGTAGCCGTGATGGTTAGACCTGGAGAAACCAAGGAATGTAGTTCGTCCAAGCACTTTTCCTAGAAGTAGCAATAGAGCAGTGATAGATTTGCCATATCCTGCTTGTGAGACAGAGGTTGGAGGGTAGAAAATAATTCTTCTTCAGCAAGGACTCGGTTGCTTTTGAACTCTATCAAGACGGGAAAGTGAGGACCAGGCAGCTCCCATCCAAATATGGCAAAAGTACTCGACTTGATCTGGCTCCAATAAAGGTAGAGGATAGCATGAGGAGTTAGGTACTTACTGGAGTGGTATACTTGTTATAAAATTGTTTTCAGGGTTATCAGATAAACAATGCATGTAATTAGAGTTGCAATTCCATGCAAACCAAAGCCCAACTGAAAGAGTAATACTACTCAGAATTACAATGCAAAACCATTGTTAATAAACTCAAAAGTAGACCATATCTTAAGGTTAGGTTGTTACACCATAACTTCCTTTCACCAGATTTAGCACCTTAAAATTCTTATTTATTCAACTCACTGGATCACTGTCTTCAGAGCAAGAAAGGGAAAAAAGATCAATTCAGAATTATCAAAATTCTTTTTGTTTGAAATACCAGATTCTTTCTACAAGGAATAAAAGAATAAACAATACTTTACCTATATGAGATTCAAGTGAGCAGTCAGTGGAATATGGCAGGTTTTTACTTATTGTCAAGAATAAGTAAAGAGTGAAAATTTATAAGAGTGTGAGAGAATGCACTGATTTGGTCAACATTCATTTAGAAACAAAGAAAAGAATATCGAACTCAAACAGGTGCAACAATTTAGATGTCTGGGAAGTTTATTAAGAGAGGGCAGAAAGTTTGACACAAAAATCTGAAGGCATATTGGGATAGTGAAAGATCCCAACCAAAAAGCATTAAGAAAAAAATTAGAAAAATATCATTAGAAATATAGAAAAGAATACTGAACTGTTATATAATATCCTTCCTCCTATATGGCAGTGAGTGCTGGACAATCCTCTCAAAGATGAAGGAGAGACTTGAAGCAAGATAAATGTGGTTCTACAGAAGGATGCTGAGGATGCCATGGACTGAACATGTAATCAATGACAAAGTCCTAAAAAGATGGAAACAAGACGGACACTTATACTTAACATCAAGAAGAGATAGTTGAAATTTCAAAGGCACATAATGGAAGGTTTGGAAAATTTGATACTCATAGGGCAGATTGAAGGAAAGAGGGGACAAAGGCAAGCAACACATAACTTGCCTAGCAAGCTTGAGTGAATGGTGGGCAGAACATGGTTAAGGAGAGATAACAAAAAGATAAAATTTATTAAGAGCTACAAAGGATAGGAAATTGTGGGGAGCCATGATTTCTAACATCCTGTAGGGACACAGCACATAGAAGAAGAAAGGGTATTTGATTTATAGAAGAAGAAACTGTATTTTGTTTATAATTCAAAATTCAGGGAAGTGTTTTTAACAGAGGACGGAAAGTGCGACACTGAAATCCAAAGGTGCATAGGAATATTGAAAGATGCCTTCCAAAAGCTGAGCAAAGTATTATGAAACAAGAAAATTTCATTAGAAACAAAGAAAAGAATATTGAACTCTTATGTAATATCAGGCCTCCTCTATGGCAGTGAATGCCGGATAATCACTTCACAAATGAAGAAGAAACTTGAAGCTATGTACAGATGATGCTGGAAATACCGTGGACCAAACATGTGAGTAATGACAAAGATTTAGAGAAAATGGAAACAAAAAGGATATTTATACTTAACATCAGGAAGAGATAGTTGAAATTTCTAGGGTACATAATGAGAAAAAAGAGCTTGGAAAATGTGATACTCACAGGACAGATTGAAGGCAAAACACTGCAAAACTTATCTAATGAGCTTGAGTAAATGGATGATGGAACAAGGTTTAGGAGAGATAACAAAAAGACAAAATTTATTAAGAGCTATAAAGCACAGGAAATTTTGGAGAGTCATAAAAATAATGGTAATAATGATAATAGCCATTTCCTCATGAGGAAACATTTGGCATCATTGACCAAGCAGTCATTACTATTTTATTCATTGGATCTCATGCCTTTAATTTCTTTTGGTTGTTCAGATCAATGAAACATTCTCTTCATGGCAAAACTTTTTAGAGATACAAGAGGAAATGCATCAATTCAGCCAGAGCAGAATTGATTTTGTCGAGAATTCCAGATTCTTTTCAAATAAGGAATAAAAGAATTAGTTTATCATGGAACTTTTGTCATTGCTCCTAATGATAATGTTTAAAACAAATCAGTTTTATTTTACTTATATTTGAAAATGTTTCATATTCTTTCTCAGAAAATGTTAAATTGCTTTCTGAACAAACAATCACAATAATTATTTTGCAACTGTTCTGCAAACAATACACACCTTAAAAGCTGTTGATGTAAGAGTGGTTGTTTTAAAAACTGGATTTAGATATTAATAGAATATTCTAAATCTACTCTAATAATCAAATCTTTACAGAGACTCATCTCCACCAAAAAAAAAAAAACTTTTGATTCTGATCTGATCTTTGGATAATATTATTTAAATTATCACCACAAGATACCCCTCTATGTGTCTTACATATGTAATTTAATCTCTCTCACTTCCTGAAAGAATATGAAAAAGAGTTATGAACAGATGACATCATAGTACTTGCTTACACTGTTATAGCAAAATGCTTAAGATTTTTCTTTTTGTTTTTTTGTTTTAATCAAGTTCTCCCCACACCACTATGACGCAAGTGGTTACCGGGTGTGTAAAAATTATTAAACAGAAACCTTACTAAGGGGTAAGAACAAAAGAAGAGTAATTAGGAGCACAATAGATAGTTATTAACATTGCATTTACATTTTTGAAGATTAAAGTTGGCTGGAAAGCATGGAACCAGAAGAGAGTTCCACAATTGAGGTGTGAGAAAAGAAACTGTTAGCATAGACTTACAGTTATCTGTCTATATTTCTGAGACGAGGTACTGTAACTATTTACACTATTTACATTGTTCGGATTGTTGTCCTCATCTTTATTGTCATATTCACAACATTTCGGCTGTTGTACACTTCGGCCCTCTTCAGGTCATATATGTTGAAATTTCAAGCTGAACCATTTATTTCATCCACTGAGATAGATTATTCTAGTTCCACATGGCATGCCTTTTCTGGATATTTCAGTTTCAGTTATTTCCCTTTAGTAACTTAACTATTCACGTTTTTGTTCACCTCTGCTGTGGCCAGGTATTGAACTCTCAACTCTTTGGGCCAAATCACTGGATTATTTCAACCAATGCTTTTATCAACTTGGCCATGTGTTACATCTAGCCAGCTCCTGTAAACAGATGAGACCTTATCACCAGTCTAGTAATGCACTTAACTTCAAAAAGCCTAGGTACTATAGCAAAGAGTTCTATCAAATAATTACCATGAAAGTATTTATAGAAAAGGCTCAGGGCAGCAACTTTAGAGCAGTGAGAAAGTGACTGAAGCTGAAATGCCAGAACAGGACCGATAATGATACTGATTCTTCTTTGGATTTTATCAAGGACCTCTAGATAAATAGCAGGAGCACCAATCCATATGTGGCAGTAATATTCTAAGCTTGGTTGAATGGTAAACTTATAGATATCTAAGATAGATTCTGGCAAGAAAAATTGTCTTGTACAACACAGTGAACTAACTTTCTTAGCAGCAGATCTAGCAATTGATTCAGTATAATCTCTCCACTTCATGTCAGCCAAGAATATTAGCTCGAGATGGCAGGGCAAGTGACTCTCCAGGAGGTAAGCATCAACCGGGTTGATGGAAGGGGGTCTCTAAGATGATTAATAGAGAGCAGTTTAGTTTTAGAGGCAATAAAGTTAACAAAAAGAATTTGCTTAATTAAATATGAGCATTATTTATTTTTCATGTTTTTCATGAAAAAGAAACTGCTGTGGTTATCATGCTTTTAATCTAAGAGGTTTTAACAGGTAAAACTTCCTATATTCCTCTAACTGCTCATCAAAAGCTTACATGATTGAAAATCTGCTTAAGACGTTGATTGTATAAATAAGAATGCTAGATCAAGTCCTAATAAATTGATCTTTTAACCCTGCATTAGTCACCTCAGATTTCTGAAAATGGATAGTCCCCTGGGGTGTTTACACACTCCAATATAATAATGCTTAGTGTTACATAAAATATTGTATTGGTAATAATATATTGTTAAAATATTGTTGTACTGCTGAAAAAATAACATAACAGGCAATCTTTGTTACAATATACATTAAATCAAAATTTGAACAGTAGATATAATTATTCATTGAAATGAAAACGATAATAAATTTGTTCCATAAACATATGTTGTAAATAGTAGGTGAAACATAGCAATACAATAATAGAGACATTTTTATTCATTAAAAATAGCCACAATATATTTCCATGAATAGAATATTACATGAGCTAAACTCATAATTAGAGGACTGAAAAGAGTAATATATATATATAATGGACTCTCCTGTCGAAGTCGACGTATGAGGGCCAGACAGATCAGTTCCCAGAAACTGAAAGCCTGACACCCACACAAGATTTGATTATAGTGGTGAAGGCTTTGTGTAGAGCCATCCACACTTTTTGGAGGGACGAATACAGGGACCTGGTGCAACGAATGCCACAAGGTCCCCAAACGACCCTCCGCAGGTTTTGAATTCAGAGTTGTCCTTCTCCTAGACCAGTTGCTGTCCAAGGCTATAGAACCCAGTCTGTCCTGCTATTTTACCCATAGCTGGAGGGAGGAGAAGAGGATTCACACCTTTCCCAAGGGTGTTAGCACGTAAGTGAATGTAATGGATTCGACTGGAATTCGAACTCGGCTCTCCGATTCCTCAATCCAAGCCATTATCCATTACTCCACCGTGCCTCCTTATATATATATATATATATATATACTAGCCTAAAAGCTGCCCTATCATGTGGCAATAAGCTAACTCCAGTGGAGGGCTCTTGACAGAGCCTTTGGTTAGCTTGTTCAGGAGTTTGAGAGTCCCTAAGTCTTTGCATATTCTCAGCAATGGAAGCTCCCCTGGCTGTCATTTGATCTGGGTTTTCATTTGCTTGGGACTTTCTTTTCCTTGCTGCAGCCTTGGCTCTTTTGATTGCAATCTGGTCCTCTGTTGGTGGAGATTTCTTTTTGTGAGGTATAGTGCTGCTGAATGCGATAGGCAACAATAAATTACAGACGAACTCAAAAGTGATTGCTGCATTTAAGTATTGCATTAATATTAAAGCTTACCTTTTAAAAGTTCAATGATAATTCTTCTGCTGCCACTTAATTTAAAGACAATTTGATGTACGTAGAGCCTTACTTTCTATACAAAAAATTATTTTTATTTCATGGGCGACTTTTGCTGGACTTTGCAATCAATTTCAATTATTCCCAAATTTATTTCCAAGTTATAAAAATTGTTATCGTACAAAAAAATTTGTCATAAAAAAATCACATAAAAAATTGCTGAAAGCAATCACTATAAAAAAAATTTGGGAATTCTAAGTTTCAGGATTGTGGGTCTGGATCTGGTTTGGAATGTTTTTAATTTGCTCACAGAGTCGGCCTGATTCCAAAATGATATGATATGTTGGGCTACGGCCTCTGGGAGTAAAGTTGAAAGAATGTGACACACTGACACTTGCATTTATATATATATATATATATATATATATATATATATATATATATAAAATATAAATCATGAAAACTTAGTTAGTCTGATGGAGTGATAGGACACCCCAAAGAATACAAAGCAACGTCTGCCTCCCACAACAACTGAGCTACAGCTGCACCACATCATGTGCAACACACCCTCACTAAGTTAGGAGAGTAGTGGGAGGGAGTAAAAGAAACAAGTTACCAACTAGGAATTATGAGTACTTTAAAAATTTGGGGGTAATAAATACCCTATGTCACTAATGCAAGGTTAAGTTTATTTCACAATGTATTATCAGGACCCTGAGTTCATTTTATACATATGACACTGAAACTAAATCTGGGTAGTCGGTCATTTAATGCTGAAATTTAATTTTTTGGGGAACTTTGAAGTAATAAAAATGTGATATATGTTATTCTACTCTCACAATTGAATACATGGTAAATAATACTCAGCTTTTTCTGTATATACATTTTTGTGTGGACATGATTACTAAAGGTGGTGTTTTATTTTGTAGTTTTGTAAAATTTATATTTTGAGATACAGTTTGATTTAAGAAATTTTCGGATATTATATGGATTAATGTCATGAAAGAGTTCATGTTGTTTGTTTGGTAATATTTTAAATGGGTTTGGGTGAAGTCGTTACAATTTGTTAGTATGAGTGTTGGTAATTTTAATATAAATATGCATTGATGATAATTAGTTTTATATAAAAATGTATTGCTGGTATTTTTACTATAAAAATGTATTTTTATACTTTCATAGTGTTTTGTTTTTGTTTGGGGGTTCACTATTTGCCCATAGTTTGGAAACTAACATGTACTACCACTGGGTCAGGGTGAACTTGGTAACAACAGCAATTAAGATGTGGTTCTATGCTTCTGAAAACCTTCAATCTCCCAATCAGAGGCTTTGCTGCCAGAGGTAGTTTATTGTCCCACTGCTTGTTCTGCCATCCATTTCCACAAGCTTGTTAGATAACTCACTCTTTCCACCATTTCCCTCTTGCTTTTGATATGTCCTGTGAATGCCGAATTTTTCAAGCCCTCATTACACATTTCAGAAATTTCAACTGCCACTTTCTAGTTCTAAATATAGGCATGATCATTTTGTTTTCATCTTCCTGAAAACTTCCTCATTGATTACAAGCTTTATCCATGATATACTCAGCATCCTTCTGTTGAACCATATTGCTGTTACCTCATCTTCACTTCCTTTGGGAGGAAATTGTCCAGCATTCACTGCCATATTGATGAATGATATTATATAACGGTTCAGCACTTTTTTCTTTGTTTCTAACAAAATTTTCCTGTTTCTAGTATTTTGCTTAACTTCTTGAATGCTTCTTTTGCTATTTTAATGCACGTTCAGATTTCAGTATTATATTTTCCATCCTCTGTTCCCAGATACTTAAACACCTGTACTTGCTTGATGTTGATATTCCCAATTAATTGTTCAGATCCTGGGTTTTTTTCTCTCGCTGACAACCATACATTCTGTCTTCTTACAACTGATAGTTAGTCCTTTTTTTTCTGCTTTCCTTTACTATCTTGTTTAGGAGGTCCTGTAGTTTTTCTTCTATGTCTGGCATAAACACAGCATCATCTGTGTATCTTATATTGTTAAAATTGTGCCCACACTTACTAAATCCTAGTAAGGTCTCCAGCTTCCTTAGCTGTCTTACATATCTATGTTTACTATTCATCCATGCTTCAAGTACTGCTGCCACATTTTTTTTTTTTTTTTTTTAAGCTTATCACCCCAAGCAAGGCTGGAAGCCACTAGCACGCAAGGGGTTACAGAAGGTTTGGAGGAAGAGCAGATAGGAGTGGTAAAGGAGAGGATGTGGAGAAAGATAGTGGATCGATCAAGGCAAGGGGGTTACAGAAGATTTGGAGTGAGAGCAGATAGGAATGAAAGGGGAAAGGATGTGGAGAAGGGAAGTGGATAGATCAAGGCAACTGGAGATGTCGATTGACGTTACACTTAAATAGTTGGAGATTGTATTTGTCAGGGAAACAGGAATAAGGAAGGGAGTTCCACAGGTGAGATGTGCGAGACATGAAGCTATTGGAGTAGAAGAGATGTCTACATCTAACAGTTTCAACGGTGAAGGGGTGGGAACGGGGTGCCAGCCTCGTAGGACGTTTAAATTCATGAGGCCTAGGAACCAGCAAAAGCAGCTCATCGGAGCAATTACCGTGAAAGTATTTGTAAAAAAGACAGAGCGAGGCAACGTCACGTCTGTGAGAGAGCGACTGCAGATGAGATGACAGATATAGTCTGGTGCTCCTGCTATAAATTTAGAGATAAAATCCAAAGAAGAATATGCAATATTATTGGTCCTGATCTGATATCTCAGCTTCAGTCACATTCCCCACCACTGCAAAGTTGCTTACAAGTGCCTTTTTTAGAAATACTTTCATGGTAATTGTTTGGATAAGACTTTTGTTATGATACCTAAACTTTAGGAATTTAAGGACAGTACTAGATTGGCAGCTAGGTCTCATCACTTCACAGTTGAGTGGGCTAGATGTAATGGTGATTTCTTTGCTAACAGTTTTTTCTCTCACACTTCTTGCTTGTGGAACTCTCTTCCAGCTTTCCAGCCAACTTTGATCTTCAAAAATTTAAATGCAATGTCAATTGCTATATATTATTTTCCTGATTACTCTTCTATTGTTTTCACTCCTCAATAATGATTCTGTTTTCTATATTCTTTCATATCCAATAACCCCTTGTGTCTTAGTGGCTTTACTGCCTTGTATGTGTGAATTTGATTTTAAAAAACATACATTATCATTTTTGTGACTTTCTGTTCAATTCCTAGTTTTTTCAACAATCCATTTTCTTTCTTGGATTCTCACGCTATGTTGACATGGCTTCACTACATCTTTTGCAACATGACTTCTTGTTCAGTTGCTGACGTCTCAAGCTGGTTTCCAAGCAGTTTCTTCTTCAAATTGTCCGATTTTATTTCCACAGCTTTATTAATTTATTCTCCCAGTCCACTCACTCTGTTTTTGTGAGTGACACTTCCAATAACATAATAACAAACTCTGAGATTTGATGAAGATGTTTATTTAAATGTTACTGCATCATTCAACAGCAAGCAGAAACACTTGAATCCTTGATTCTCTAACAAATCCTAAATCAGAATCCCACCCAATTTATCTTAGCTGTCAAGTCATTGTTAGATTCCAAAGGCATGATGTTATAATGATATTTATATCTTATGAAATTATCTATTCCAGACTTTTTCTATCTATTTATCTATCTCAGTCTGTTCATATCTATCTATCTATTTATCTATCTATCTATCTGTTCATTATCTATTCGTATTTGTCTCTATTCTAGTCTTCTTCTATCTCAGTCTGTTCATCGTATCTCTCTCTCAGTTTGTTAATAATCTATATAATTCTATCTATCTATCTATCTATCTATCTATATATCTATATGTTCATTATCTCATTCTGTTCAAATCTATCTATCTATCTATCTGTTCATTATCTCATTCTGTTCATATCTATCTATCTATCTATCTATCTATCTATCTGTTCATTATCTCATTCTGTTCATATCTATCTATCTATCTATCTATCTATCTGTTCATTATCTCATTCTGTTCATATCTATCTATCTATCTGTTCATTATCTCATTCTGTTCATATCTATCTATCTATCTGTTCATTATCTCATTCTGTTCATATCTATCTATCTATCTGTTCATTATCTCATTCTGTTCATATCTATCTATCTATCTATCTATCTGTTCATTATCTATTCGTATTTGTCTCTATTCTAGTCTTCTTCTATCTCAGTCTGTTCATCGTATCTCTCTCTCAGTTTGTTAATAATCTATATAATTCTATCTATCTATCTATCTGTTCATTATCTCATTCTGTTCATATCTAGCTATCTATCAGTTCATTATCTCATTCTGTTTATATCTATCTATCTGTTCATTATCTCATTCTGTTCATATCTATCTATCTGTTCATTATCTCATTCTGTTCATATCTATCTATCTATCTATCTATCTATCTATCTGTTCATTATCTCATTCTGTTCATATCTATCTATCTATCTATCTATCTGTTCATTATCTCATTCTGTTCATATCTATTTATCTATCTATCTGTTCATTATCTCATTCTGTTCATATCTATCTATCTGTTCATTATCTCATTCTGTTCATTATCTCATTCTGTTCATATCTATCTATCTATCTATCTAATTCTGTTTATCTATCTCATTTTGTTTAGCTATCTATCAATATCTATATCTATCTATTTTTTTATGTGTATTTGTTTTCCATGTCGACAATGTGTTCTCTGAATATTTATGTAGAGAAAACAAACTGAATAGAATAGACAATCAGAAAATAGTACTTAGTCCTTACCAATGCGTTTCATCATTTGACTTTATAAAGGTAAGTGATGATAAACAAAAGTGAAATATGTAGTTACATGAAATTCAAAAATTTTAAAAGATGCTCTTGTGTAAGCCTCTTTTTGCATATTAGTAATTTTTTTTTTGACTAAATATGTGTTTTTGTTCCATGTTGACAATGTCTTAAAGTTCTCAGAATATATCTGTAGAGAAGACACACTGAATAAAACAGACAATTGGAAAATAGTACTTAGTCCTTTCTGATGTGTTTCTTCTCTTCTAGTTTGGTGTTTCTGATGCCATTATCCTATAGCAAGTTTAATTTTGTACAATTTATTGTTTAGGCAGGAGTTCCATGAATTATAAATACCTACAAGAATAAATATAACAGATACAACACATTGGCACCTGAACATAGAACAATGGTTTATAAGGTAAGAAAGCTAGTAAAATTCAATAAGGAAAATACTTCATCTCAGAATTCAAACAACTTTTGTCATATAATTTCTAGCTGTCTTAAAAATGGCTTTGAGCCAAAGAAGCCTGTAGCTCTTAGCACAGTGGTTCCCAAATTGTGTGGCATGCTTCACATGTGTTGCAGAAGAGAATAGCAGGTGAAGCAGAATGATTGAAAAACAATCAAAGATTTAGAAACAGTTTCAAAAAATTCATATGCCAAAAATAAATATGATTTCAAAATTTAAAATATTATTATAGATTACTTGTAATTGCATACATGAATCCCAGCATAAATAGTTATAAATAATTATTTACTGATCTTATCATTGTGATATTTTTGCATTATATCAAGTATTAGGAATATAGAAACTAGAGTCTGCAAATTGGAGGAGAGAGTTATCAATGATAATGTTCTGATTTTGAATCTGCAGTTATCTCCCTCTAACCCTCTTTTTCCTTTTTTTTTTTTTTTTAAATGTACTTTTTATCACATAAAATTTGGTGAGGCACAAGCAAATTTTCATTCTAAAAATGCATCCCAGAGAAAAAAAGTTTGGGAACCACTGTCTTAGCGAGTGCCATACTTCTTTGAATCTTATGGACTGGCACTACAGAATCACAAAGAAAGAACTGTAACAAATAACAAAAGCAACATCCTTTGAGTAAAATAGACAGCACATATAACTTGAAGAGAAAATAATGATATAACTAAGATTCCACATTATTTCAAATAAGAGATTAGGAAAGAAACCCAAATCAGTATTGGACACCATTTAGTGTACTTCAGAAAGCCATTTCCCTGGAAACTTGTTCTAAAAAAAAGATTTTATAAATTTCAACCAAAAGTAGTACTGGCTGTTCGGTCAATGAATGCCAAATATTTCCTTATTGTAAGAAAGTGGCTAATATTACCATTATCATATAGTTATTTTTTTAAAATCATATTACCCTAAGCAAGGCAGTAAAGCCACTAAGACACAAGGGGTTACTGAATGTGGAAGAAGAAAAAAAAGAGAAACATTAGGAAGTAAGAATAAGGAGAATTGTCTGTCTATATTTCTGAGATGAGGTATTATGTACAGTATTTACATTAGTCGGACTATTGTCCTCATCTTTGTCGCCATATTTGTCACAACATTTCGGCCGTTGTACGCTCCGGCCTTCTTCAGGTGGTTGGAATTTCGAACTGAACCCTTTATTTCGATCACTGGGGTAGACTGTTCTAGTTCCACGAGCCATGTTTGATGGATGTCAGTTATCAGTTATCTCCTGCTAATTTTCCCTCTGAAAGTTCTCCACTGCCTTAACCGGGTATTGAAGAGTGTGAGTTCAATACCCGGTTAAGGCAGTGGAGAACTTTCAGAGGGAAAATTAGCAGGAGATAACTGATAACTGACATCCATCAAACATGGCTCGTGGAACTAGAACAGTCTACCCCAGTGATCGAAATAAAGGGTTCAGTTCGAAATTCCAACCACCTGAAGAAGGCCGGAGCGTACAATGGCCGAAACATTGTGACAAATATGGCGACAAAGATGAGGACAATAGTCCGACTAAGGAGAATTGTTTTGAGAAAAAAACAACCCAAATAATTATCTGTCATCATTGGCAATAAAAGATGAGCAGAATGTGGCTGAGACTAATGTATAATGTGGCCATGAGTGATATAGCACTACAAATACTCCGGTATTGTGTAACTGTTAATCAGTGCTGCCAAAGGGTCCAGGGTTCCTTACTAACAGTTGAATGCAGCAACCAGCAAACTGACACCTCAGTAGCCTTGTAATGAAGGGTCACAGCCACTGATCAGCCAGATCGGCAAAAAGCTAAGATAGTTAAACGATCACCATAAAGTTAAGATAATTAAAACATCATGGCCATACAGGAAAGAGAAAGAATTGGTAAACCATATCCTAAACATGAAACAAGAAATAAATAGCTACTTCTGTATAATGATGAATAATGATGGTATATATTCTGAACATAATGACATAACATGTTGACATTCTACACCATTTCAGGCATTTACAAAGATAGCTCCTCCATCAATACTGGAAAGAGTGTGAAACAGATACTGGACCTCAGAATCCTATTTTTCCTAAAAAGATTTTAAAATTTCAACTCAAAGTAGTTCTGACTGCTTGGTCAATGATGGCAAATGTTTCCTCATGAGGAAATGGCTATTATCATTATTATCATTATTTTTATGACTCTCCAAAATTTCCTGTGCTTTATAGCTCTTAATAAATTTTGTCTTTTTGTTATCTCTCCTAAACCTTGTTCCATCATCCATTTACTCAAGCTCATTAGATAAGTTTTGCAGTGTTTTGCCTTCAATCTGTCCTGTGAGTATCACATTTTCCAAGCTCTTTTTTCTCATTATGTACCCTAGAAATTTCAACTATCTCTTCCTGATGTTAAGTATAAATATCCTTTTTGTTTCCATTTTCTCTAAATCTTTGTCATTACTCACATGTTTGGTCCACGGTATTTTCAGCATCATCTGTACATAGCTTCAAGTTTCTTCTTCATTTGTGAAGTGATTATCCGGCATTCACTGCCATAGAGGAGACCTGATATTACATAAGAGTTCAATATTCTTTTCTTTGTTTCTAATGAAATTTTCTTGTTTCATAATACTTTGCTCAGCTTTTGGAAGGCATCTTTCAATATTCCTATGCACCTTTGGATTTCAGTGTCGCACTTTCCGTCCTCTGTTAAAAACACTTCCCTGAATTTTGAATTATAAACAAAATACAGTTTCTTCTTCTATAAGTCAAATACCCTTTCTTCTTCTATGTGCTGTGTCCCTACAGGATGTTAGAAATCATGGCTCCCCACAATTTCCTATCCTTTGTAGCTCTTAATAAATTTTATCTTTTTGTTATCTCTCCTTAACCATGTTCTGCCCACCATTCACTCAAGCTTGCTAGGCAAGTTATGTGTTGCTTGCCTTTGTCCCCTCTTTCCTTCAATCTGCCCTATGAGTATCAAATTTTCCAAACCTTCCATTATGTGCCTTTGAAATTTCAACTATCTCTTCTTGATGTTAAGTATAAGTGTCCGTCTTGTTTCCATCTTTTTAGGACTTTGTCATTGATTACATGTTCAGTCCATGGCATCCTCAGCATACTTCTGTAGAACCACATTTATCTTGCTTCAAGTCTCTCCTTCATCTTTGAGAGGATTGTCCAGCACTCACTGCCATATAGGAGGAAGGATATTATATAACAGTTCAGTATTCTTTTCTATATTTCTAATGATATTTTTCTGTTTTTTTTCTTAATGCTTTTGATTGGGATCTTTCACTATCCCAATACGCCTTCAGATTTTTGTTATACAATTTCTGTCATATTTTCATGTCTTTGGTAAATTTATTTATCCCATTTGTTTGCTTGAAAGCCAAACTGCCAACATTTATTCACTCTGTATCCAAAATCTTAGATCCAGAATTTTAAATTATAAATATCTACAATACAAGGATAAGGATAGCAGATACTATGACTGTATTGATTGATTGATTGATTGACTCATTTGTTTTTTATGGTTTATCAACCTTGTGCAGGTTATTGTAAAGCTAGAATATATATTTTAGATTGCAATAATTTTTGGGAGATAATAATGATTTACTGACACAAGTTCTACTGATTAACCCATAGCTGGGGGAGAAGAGGTGGATTCATACCTTTTCCAAGAGTATTTGTGTGCAAGTGAATATAACAAACCCAACTAGAATTGAAGCTCAGTTCTCCAATTTCCAATTCTGAGTCATTATCCATTACACCACCCACACATTCAAGCTTAGAGCTCCTGTTAGTATCAAGAGGTCACCCATCGAGGTACTGACCAAGCTTGACTTTGCTTAATTTCAGTGATCATGTGAGAACCAGCATTTCAACATGATACTGACGTAAGCCTATGACTGCAGGACAATGATTTGTAAAGTAAGAAAACTAGTAAAATAATCAATAAGGAAAGTACTTCACATCAGAATTTGAGAAACTTTCATCATGCAATTTCTATCTATCATAAGTTCATGTCTTTGGTCAATTAATTCATCACATTTCTTTTCTTGCAAGCTTGCTTGAGTTGAAAAGAAATCTAACACAACAGCCAAACTGGCAGAATTTATTGTATTCATTACTAGATCCACAATTTTGAATTCTAAATATCTACAATACAAGAATAAGGATTGGTAAGGTCTCATCATTTTACAGTTGAAATGGCTAGATGCAACCATAAATTCTGTGCTAACAGTTTCCTTTCTCACACTTCTCACCTGTGGAACTCTTTCCAAACTTCTTGATTTCTAGTTAAGTTTGATCTTCAAAAATTTAAATGCAATGTTAATTGTTATCTTCTGTCTTCTTAATTCCTTTTCTTGTTCCTTAATAGTGTTTTTCATATATTCTTTCACACTCAGTAGCCACCTTGTGTCTTAGTGGCTTTGTTGCCTTACTTGGGGTGAAAAGATTACCCTCTTCCCTAAATGAAAACAGATATTATGATAGGACAATGTATCATGATAGAACAATGGTTTAATCTCACTATTACTAATGAAATGAGTTTGATGATTATGGGGTGCCCAACATTGGTAGTTTTGTAATATTGGTAGTTTTGTAATATATCAAGTAAATACTAACAGATGGTATACTGCAAATGTTAACAATAGAAAGTAGTGGTTAACAAGTTTCAGAAGATATTTCATATACCAACCAAGTCATTCTTTCGATATTTCTGCAGACACAACCCAATGAGCAACAAACAGAAGAAAATATGGCTAGTGGTGATAATTGATTTGAGTTTCTCTCCTGCCGCGTTTATATCCTATATGTTGATGGGAAAACATTGTTGAAGTGATTAAATGTAAATTAATTTCTCTTTTAGTGTTTGAAGAATTTTTTCTTTCTTTCTTAAAATGCGAATGCATTTGGACATTTTCTTGTTGCTGGTTCGCTTTCTAGATTTAATTTTGATTCTCTGCTTAACGACAAATATGACCCTGACCTTTGGTTGTACATGGTGCTACATGGAGTCAAAGGCACTTTAAAATTATTACATAACCAACACGCAAATGGAAATATATTGTACATGTAGGAATATATCCTTCTTAAGACTATTATTTCTTTTACAGGGAGATAACAGGTTAATGGACAAAATTACATTAGAACAATACAAAAATTAAATATCTATATCGACATGCATATGCACAAATATATATATGTATATACATAAAAAATATTCACATATATTTATAGTTTCATAGGGCATTATGTGATTGTTTATGTATAGTATGTATATAAGTATATTATATATATATATATATATATATATATATATATATATATATATATATAGGCCATGGCCTGTGAAACCCCACACATTTACATTCTTTGAAATGATTGCTTCCCTGAAAGCTTAAAATTTTTCAAATTTGTTTGTTGATTGAAATGAATTTCTTGTGTTGAATTATTAAATTTAAGATTTTCTGAAATTAATAAATATCGATAATGCTATTTCCCTTTCTTCTTTCTTTCTATCTATCTATATTATATATATATATATATATATATATATATATATATATATCAGTCTCTTCATATCTATATCAGTTAGTTCATATCTATCTATCTATCTTTCTCGGTCTGTTCATATCTATCTATCTATCTATCTATATTATATATATATATATATATATATATCAGTCTCTTCATATCTATATCAGTTAGTTCATATCTATCTATCTATCTTTCTCGGTCTGTTCATATCTATCTATCTATCTATCTATATATATATATATATATATATATATATATATATATATATATATATATATATATATATATCAGTCTCTTCATATCTATATCAGTTAGTTCATATCTATCTATCTATCTTTCTCGGTCTGTTCATATCTATCTATCTCTCTCTCTCTCTCTCTCTATATATATATATATATATATATATATCAGTCTCTTCATATCTATATCAGTTAGTTCATATCTATCTATCTATCTTTCTCGGTCTGTTCATATCTATCTATATAAGTCTGTTCATATCTATCTATCTATGTATTTTAGTTTTTACATATCTATCTACCTTGATCAGTTCATATCCCCCCTCTCTAATTGCATGTGTGTGTGTGTGTGTGTGTGTGTGTGTATGTATATATTTTAAAATTTATCATCATCCTTTTGATGTTTCATCTTGGGCTTATCTGTCAATCCTCCTCATATGTATTTTTATTTATCTATCGCAACCTGTTCATATCTACCTTGATCAGTCCATCCCCTCTCTCTCTCTCACACTCTCTCTCTTTCTCTCTAGTTGCAAGCACAAGTGCATGTGTGTGTATGTCTCATAAAATTTAATAACATGTCCCTTTTTATGTTTCAACCTATTCATATGTATATGTTTACCTATGTCAACCTGTCCATATCTATTTATTGATCTTTCTCCCAACCTGTCCATATCTATCTATTTATCTACCTATCTATCTCAGTCTGCCCATATCTATCTATCTATTGATCTTTCTCCCAACCTGTCCATATCTATCTATTTATCTACCTATCTATCTCAGTCTGCCCATATCTATCTATCTATTGATCTTTCTCCCAACCTGTCCATATCTATCTATTTATCTATCTATCTATCTCAGTCTGCCCATATCTATCTATCTATTGATCTTTCTCCCAACCTGTCCATATCTATTTATCTATCTATCTATCTCAGTCTGCCCATATCTATCTATCTATTGATCTTTCTCCCAACCAGTCCATATCTATCTATTTATCTACCTATCTATCTCAGTCTGCCCATATCTATCTATTGATCTTTCTCCCAACCTGTCCATATCTATCTATCTACCTATCTATCTCAGTCTGTCCATATCTATATTTTATTTATTGATCTCTCTATCTCAATCTATCCATATCTTTCAATCTGTTCATATCTATCTATCTATTTATTTATTAATCTCTCTCTTGACCTGTTCATATCTATCTATATCAATCTGTCCATATCTATCAATTTATTGATCTTTCTCTCAACTTGTTAATATCTATCTCAGTCTGTGCATACCAATCTATTTATTGATCTTTCTCTCAATCTGTTCATATCTATCTACCTATCTATCTCAGTCTGTCTGTATCTATTTATTTATTGATCTCTCTCTCTCGACCTGTCCATATCTATTTATTCATCTTTCTCTAAATCTGTCCATATCTATCTATCTATCTATCTATCTATCTATCTCTTGTGACCTGTTCATATCTATCGATATCAATTTATTGATATTTCTCTCAACACCTTCATATCTACCTATCTTTCTCAGTCTGTCCATATCTATCTATCTATCTATCTATCTATCTATCTATCTCAGTCTGTCTACATCTATTTATTAATCTTTCTCTCATATCTATCTATCTATCTATCTCAGTCTGTCTAAATCTATTTATTGATCTTTCTCTCATATCTATCTATCTATCTATCTATCTCTTGTGACCTGTTCATATCTATTGATATCAATTTATTGATATTTCTCTCAACACCTTCATATCTACCTATCTATCTCAGTCTGTCCATATCTATCTATCTATCTCTTGTGACCTGTTCATATCTATTGATATCAATTTATTGATATTTCTCTCAACACCTTCATATCTACCTATCTATCTCAGTCTGTCCATATCTATCTATCTATCTATCTCTTGTGACCTGTTCATATCTATTGATATCAATTTATTGATATTTCTCTCAACACCTTCATATCTACCTATCTATCTCAGTCTGTCCATATCTATCTATCTATCTATCTATCTATTCTTGTCTTCACTTTGTCTAATTCTCTTTCATGTTATTTCTATTCATGATACTTTTAGCTCTCCTTTAACATCAATGTTAATATCCTTCTCTTTTAGAATCTCTATCTCTCTTATCATTATTTCTATGGTCAATCAATTTGTCTTCTTTTCTTGTAATTCTATTAGAATTCAAATATAATACAATTTAATATAATGTGCACTCATGTGTATGCCTGTGTATGTGTATCTATACTAGTATCTATATGTCTATGATTCTGTCACCTATTTCCTTTCTTTTCCTCAACTTACCTTTCTCGTTCCTTACAATACTTACTCTCATTCAATTCAATATTCTCTTGAATAATTTCCTGTCTCGCAACTTCTCTTTTTTTTCATTCCCCCAAAATGCATAATATAATATAAAATGATATAAAATAATATAATATAATATATTTCTAATATGAATTGTAGGAGTGGCTGCATATCTGTGACCAAAGAAAAGAAATGGTTGAAAGGGAAATATATAAAATTTTCTATGTTGACAATTATGCCTTTGGTTATTGTGGATTTTATAAGAACACAAATGATTGCCACAGGAAAGCATTTTACAATGCCTATATACCAGTTCATAGGCTGAAAAATGAAGTAGCCTACTTTATACGGAATTTTACTGATTCATTCTTTTTATCTTATAATCTATCTTGAAAATATATTTATAGAAATAAGGAAAAAAATGCAAAGTTTAATAATAATAATAATAATAAAAAAAGTATTTTACTCTTTCTTTTCAAATCCATGTTAATTAAAATTTTTTGGTGAAAATGTATCCAAAAATTATTTCTTTGAGATATATAATTTTTTGATATGTTTTTGTTCTTAAACTAAAAATTTATAGATTTAAAAAAAGAAATTTTATTGTAAATAATTATACATAAGTAAATAATGACAAATAAATAATATATATATATATATATATATATATATATATATATATTATTTATTTGTCATATATATATATATATATATATATATATATATATATATATATATATATATATATATATATCAATGATAACGACGAAGGAGTGTTGAAAAGTTCTCAATAGAACCCAATCCCCAAAATCTGACCAAATGACAAAGCATTAGAATTCATTTTGAACTCCTTTTTGATAAGGATGAGGATTTTTCAGCGCCCTCTTGTAGATAAATCATTTTAATAACAAAATATTTTACAAGAATATGGTTTTTGTTCTAGAAATTATACCAGTCTCTTATAAATTTTTTTTTCTTTCCACCTTCAGATGATTTTTTTTAATTTTCTTTCTTCCTTCCTTCCTTTCTTTCTTCTGTCAGACTGCCTTTGTTTATTTATTTAATTTTATTTCTTCTTTACTTTTTTAATTCCCCCCTCTTGCCATTATTAATTTTTCTTTTTTTTTTATCTTTGATCTATCCATTTTCCACTTACTTTCTTCCTTTTTTTATCCTTTTGTTTTAGTTCTTCATTCTTATTTTTCAATTATGTATTTTTTTTCTTTTTACCTATCTGTCACTATGGCAACAGATAGGTTGTAGATCAAATATCCCTGGGTTAATAGAATTGGTTATGGAAATATATAACTTGATTTTAAATATAATTTTCTTTCTTATATCTTTCCCCACTGCCACTACCTCATTTCCATCTTTGATTTCTTTCTCCTTTATTTCTTCTTTGTTTTGTTTTTTTTCATTATTCTCATCTTTTCTTTTTTGTTTGAGTTCCCAAAATTCCACTGCAGGAAATGTTCTGTAAGAATATACTGAGGATAAAAGGCAAAATACAAGACTGGTAGCATTCTCATGAATTTTACTTCACAGGCAGTAGCTACTACACCAAGATGACACCCATTTTGTTCTTCACATCATAACTTATAATATACAAGTTCTTTTTGCTCAGTTTTCCAATAGTAGTAACAAGGTTTGAGCCAGTGGTTAGAACAATGGACAATGGCTCATGGAGTTAAAAGTTTAAATCTTATACTATCTGTTATTAAAATTACATCATATATTGAACAAATTCTTTCGACTCAATTTTCCAATCATAGCAACAAGATTTCAGCCAGTGGTTAGAACAATGGATAACAGCACATGGAGTCAAAAGTTTAAATCTAATACTGTTTGTTATTAAAATTATATCATATAATAAACAAATTCTTTTGACTCAGTTTTCCATTAATAGCAACAAGATTTCAGCCAGTGGTTAGAACAATGGCTCATAAAATCAAAGGTTTAAAATCTAAAGACTATTGTTATAAAAATAATAACTTACACAAATGCTTTTGGCCCAGTTTTTCGATAACTGTAATGGTTACAATAGCCATTTCCTTACAAGGAAACATTTGGCATTCATTGAATGAGCAGCCACTCAAAGATTAAAAAGAGTCTTGAAACAACAGAAATGTAGTTCTACAGAAGGATGCCAAGAATACCATAGACTGAACATGAGAGCAATGGCAAAGTTCTAGAGACAATGTAAACAAAAAGGACATTCAGGATTAACATCAGAAAGAGATAGTTGAAATTTCTGGGGGCACATAATGAGGAAAGAGGGCTTGGAAAATTTGGTACTCACAAGACATTGAAGGTAAGAAGGACAGAGGAAAATAATATACAACCTATCTGGTGAGCTTGAGTGAATGGATGGCAGAATAGAGTTTGGGAGAGATGGCAAAAAGACAAAATTTATTAAGAACTAGAATGGAGAGAAGATTGTTGAGAGCCATGATCTCCAACATCCTGAAGGGCCACGGCATATAGGAAAATAAGTATTATAATTGTATAACACAAATATGCACAAAAGAATTAAATGGCAGGCGAAGAAAGAAAAAATGCAGAACCTGCAAGGCAAAGTAATAAAGGAAAGAAAGAAAAAACAAATCATCAATTGTACGAAGATAGAATGTATGTATGGTTGTCAGCAAGAAAAAAAAAAAAATCCTAAGATATGAGCTACGAATTGAAGATTTTAAAAATTAAACAAGTGCAGAAGCTTAAATATCTTGGAAGTGTTTTAACAGAGAATGCAAAATGTGATATGGAAATCTGAAAGTGCATTTGGAATAGTAAAAGATGCCTTTCAAAAACTAAAGGGAGCATTAAGAAATAGGAAAATATTGTATGAGACGAGTGATAGAGTGTAGAACTGCTGTGTAATATCAATCCTTTTATATTTCAGGAAATGCTGGACAATTTCTTCACAAATGAAAAAAAAATCAAGGCAACAGAGTTGCGGCTCTACAGAAGGATGCTGAGAATACCATGAACAGATTATGTAAACAAGGAGAAAGTTTTAAGAAAGGGACAATTATTCATAAAATCAGAATGAGACAGCTGAAATTTCTAAATCACATAAGCACAGAAGGCCTGGAAAATTTAACACTCATAGGACTTATTGAAGGCAAAAGTGACAGAGAAAACAGTCAGTAACCTATCTAATGATCTTGTGTAAATGGATAGCAGAACAGGGAGGGAGATAGAAGATAAAAAATAAACATTGCTAAGAGCTATGAAAGTTGTGGTGAGTCATGATCGTCTATGTCATGAAGAAACATATCACATAGAAGAACTAGTATTATTATTAGTAGTAATATTGAAATTTCATTTCTATTATATAAAGCATTGTCAGCTATTATTAATGTTTTTGACAAGCATTTCTCCTATTTTAATTTCAGTTGCATTTCATTACAGCTACTCAGAACATCATTCCTAATTTTTATTTCTAATCAGTTCAGTTTAATAACGACCATAGAATGATGGTCTGTGTATCTGCAATGAAAAGTAACTGAAAGATGAAAGAAATATAGGTAAAAAAAAAACTTAATATTTGCCAGTGCTTCATTGCATCATAATAAAAATTTGAGATAATATTACAACCTACCAAGTTGCTGACTTTTATTTTATCGCATTTCATTTTGCTCTGTGTCTGAGTATTGCAGTGGCCCAAAGTTACTGTTTATGTCAAAATAAAACTTGTAACATTTTCCTCGATCATGTTCATGCCATTTCTCTAGAGGAAACAGATGCAAGCCCATATCTCAAAACAAGAATACTTCCATTGAAGAAGATGGCAAAGTTTTTGTTATAGAGCAACATCATCCAATCAATATGAATTTTCATCATCACCATTGCATCTCTTTGCATCAAAATGAGGAAAGGGAATTTGGAGAATTTGACACTCACAAGACATACTGAAGGCAAGATAGGTAGTGTGAAACAGTGAGTAATATCCCAAATGGGCTTGTATAAATGGATGGCAGAACATCAACAGGGTAGGATAGTAAGTTGGTTGATTTTGTTTAGTGGCATATCAGCCTCTATGGATTATTTAATACTGAAATCTAAATATTTTGAACACAATTTTATGGCTACAACTACAGATAAAAATAAAAAATGGTCTCAACTACACACTACACATAATAATTAAGGGGGTTGCAGTCTGGGGAGTTAGGTGGCCAGATGTAAGGGGTGATGTGGTCGCAGAAATTGTCTGATAGCCATGATTGGGTATGCCTGCTTGTGTGGCATGGTGTAGAGTCTAGTTGCCAGACATAGGGTCTTCCAGCAGCCATCCTCTTGACCCAGGACAGCACTACCTCCCTGGCTATGGATCTGATTGATTTGAAGGGATCCTTTTCAGTCATGGCCTGGTTCTCACCAACAAGTTTAGGAGTTCTTTTCTTATCAGAACAGAGTGAGTTTTCCGAGCTGCCATACCTTTATAATCAACATTAGAGTCGTCCAACTCTTTTCGAATTCTCTGAACTGTCCTCAGATTGACATCCAAACACTCTGAATTGTTTGTATTGAAGATTCTGGTGTGAAGTACAGCATGACATTTCTCAATTTCTGGCAGAGTGAATTGTGTCATCGTGCTCTTTTTCTCACAGACAGTGCCCAACTGACCCTACTATACTATGCAATCAACAAAATCAAAAACAAAGAATGGATGCACAAAATTCAAAATAAAAATGGCAACAATTTACCCATCACACACTGTAAATAGTAGTTGAGAAATTGAAATGAAGTCAGTCATCAAAGGTTACTTATATTGTCCTTTTTGTGTGTATATGTTGGGTATGTTTGTCATTATCACTACTACCATGATATCATTTCCTCCTACTTGTCATATGAGGAGAGCCTCATTCTGGCAGAAGAGGTTGAAACCAGTTGTGAACAGATGCATCATAACTCATTTTAAACCTTTAAACAATTTTCAAAATTATTAGTTTCTCCATGAGCGCAAATATGACACTGTATAAGATTTAATGTGACAGTCAACATATATATTATCCAGTTCATGTTGCAGTGGACTTCAGAAATTTAAAAAAAAAAAAAAACTGAGATTAAGAGCAAAATTAGTTTAGCTTGAAAAGTTAATCCCTTTTATCTTTCTATATTATTTCTTTATTAAAGTCTTATTACAATTCATATATAATTTGTCAGAGATTCAGATCCATCACTTTTCACCTTGTTAACAAGGGTGTATGAAATGTTATATGCATTTTAACCTTAGGACTAATTATTAATAATTAAAACAGCTTTAATGAAACAAAAACCTTATTGAAACTATGAATTCTGGAATATGACATGAAACAAACATGAAAATAACTTTTTTCTTTTATTGTTTAGAAATAAAGTAAATATAGTTATGATCACATATTTTGTCATAAATAGATTTTTTATGATGAGTTGGCTATTGTGGCATGTTGGGGCTTCCTTACTTTGCTCGATTTATCAGTAACAGCAATGGAAGTAACCAGCAGAGTACAGTTGGAAGTCCCAAAACTCATAAAAGCCCTGACTGTGCCCAATTTTGGTCTCTTTTTCACTTTTCCCTTTCAGCAGCCTCTACCTTCAAGTCCAGCTCAAAGGGCTACTCTCAAACCTTGCAGCTAAGACACGCAGCCCTGTCCTAGCAGTTTGACTTCAGCTTTCTTGTTCCTTGAGGGAACAGGCAGAGAAATCTCCCTTCTAGATACCTACCTAAAGGAAAAACCACACACAACTCTTGCTGCAGAAGACTCGTACCAGTCCTAGCAGTTTCACACTCAGATTTCTTGTTCCCCCTCTCTTTCTACAAAAAATCTACTCAAGAACTTTGTTAACTGGGAAATCCCTCTTTTTTTTTTCCTGCAAAATACCACCATTTTACACTCTCTTTCAACCACAAATAAAAGCTGTTGGACAGTTATTTTGAGCCTTGGGTTTTGTTCATTCTACTCTCACTGCTGAGCACAAACAAACACAAACATACATGCATGCAACAAAGAAAATTCCTAGAGATTATAGAGGTAGAAAAGTTGTAGTAGAAAAAAATCGACTATTAAAAATGCATGGTTTAGAGGCAGGGTTGGGGTTAACATTTTGTACATCTTGTTTACAATATCTAAAAATATTAGATTAAATTTACTGAATTTAATTATGGCATTAACTCTATATAACAATGTTTTTAATAAATGATTTTCCATTAATTTGGAGTGTAAAACATCACTATTTTATATGATGTAATGGAATAACCTGTCACCCCCATGAGTGTTTACACTATAGGTAGTAACTACCTATAAGTATCTGTAAGGCAATGGACTATAGGAGTCTAGCTGGGATCTGTTGAGTACAACTCAGACTTATGTGAGAACTACTGACCTTCCAATAGCAGCACTCACTACAGGATTGACTTGCAATGATCATTCTCATAACATTTCTTATTGTACTGGTTGCTACAATAAACCTTTACTTATTTTATGCACCGTGTTTGTTAAGTATATATTCCTATTAGCACGGAATATAACATTATATTTTTTTAAACTAAAATTCAACATACTTTTTTAAAATACCTTTTAGAAAAAAAAACACAAATTATACAGAAAAAATTAAATTTTATTATCAATATATATGTTGTTATGGATAACAATATCCTATAGAAAAATATTAAATTAACGGAATATAACATTATATTTTTTTAAACTAAAATTCAACATACTTTTTTAAAATACCTTTTAGAAAAAAAAACACAAATTATACAGAAAAAATTAAATTTTATTATCAATATATATGTTGTTATGGATAACAATATCCTATAGAAAAATATTAAATTAACTTTATGTATCAAATAATAACATTTTTAAATAAATTTTGCAGTGTAGAAACTGAATCAAAGAAAAACTCTTTTGAAGAAAAGCTTCTTAAAAATGAAACATAAAACATTATTTAAATTAACTTTCCTTGGAGAGTTTTTGAAACATTTGCAATAGGAAAGACTAGAAAAAAATCAGATTAATAAATTATTCATTTAAATCACATAAAATTAAAATTTTTGTATAAAAAGCATGGTAAAAACTCAATATACATTTTTTCTTTGTTAGAAATTGAAATACAGATTAAACAAAAATAAATAAAGCTTACCCATAGTGTATTTGCTTTTAGGAATAAAAATTTCATAGAGAAGAATATAAAATTAACTTTAAACAACATGGCCAAAATTCCCAAATTACATTTTTTTAAGTTAATCTCACACAGAAAATGTTTGTTTTTGCAATGAAGACATAAATTATATAGCAAGTCCAAAGGAAATAAAATAAATAAATCTTATACTTCTATTAAATAAGCTAAAGTTATTCCAAATATAAAAAGTAAAAATTTCTTAAGCCAACTACTGCAGCAAACTACCACAAACCCAAATTGAAACAAAAAAAACTTTGTTCCCAGTGGAACAACGAGATTTGAGATAGGCCTCCATTCTGGCCATAACCTGCTCTTTGGCTTGGCCTTAAATAAAGATTGCGATAGCATGGGGTCATGATTAATGCAGGATCTTAGATACCTATATACAATAGGCACGTAGCCAAGAGGTTAGAACATTAATGTTTTGATCATGAGACCTGATCTATTTGTCAAGGAGGTGACTTCTTGATAATATTGTTTGAGGGAGGTGATCTCAGCATGCAACACCATTGGGAAGTACTTCTAAATTATAGCACAGGTTGATTCAAGCCTTGAAGGTGAAACTTGGGAGATAAAAATTGTTTGGAACCTGTCGATGGTTGTGCTCATAGAAAATCACAAGTTATCAAGACAAAGGGTTTGAATATACTGTCCTTGTTTAACTAATGATCACACCAGGTTATATGCTCTCTCGCTTTCTCTCTATTTCAAAAACTTTAACTAACTTCTGCTCAACAGTGTTGCAGTATAAACCACAGGCTGGCTCTGTGAGTGTTGAAGAAACAGGCACCAGGAAAAGGTCTTACCTAGACACCCTAACAGACATACACAGAAACTAACAGCCAGACATTACTTACTTACATGCAAGTAGAAACATAAATTCCCTTTTCTGCACCATCTTCTTCTATATGCCATGTCCCCTCAGGATGTGGACGATCATGGCTCTCCATAACCTCCTATCTCTTGTAGCTCTTAGTAATATTTGTCCTTCGACCAAGTCTTTCCTGTTCTGTCAGTGCCATCCATTCATACAAGCTTGTCAGGAAGGTGGCCCCCCACTCTTATCATGTCCTTTTTTCATTCTATATGTCTTGTGGGTGTCAAATTCTCCAAGCCCTCCTTTCTCATTATATTGCCAAGTTATTTCAGATGTCTTTTTCTGATACCGAGTATAAATATCCTTTTTGTTTTTAGACATTTTTTTTACACAGAGACACAGAATTAGAAATCACATAGTCAAGTTCAAACTCCAGTTAGCTTTGTGACATTTACTTATATGTAAATACCCTTTCGGAAAGCTATAAATTCAGGATATATCCGAAAAAATCATTGTTATTTTAAAATTTTTTGTTAATGCAATATTCACATGCAAAAAAAGAATTATTCTTACAATCTAAAATATGTTCCAGGTTTAAATAACCCACAAAGTGTTGATGAGCCATAAAACAAAGCAAATCAATAAATCAATCATTACTTACCCACTCTATCCATGGCATTCTCAGCATCCTTGTGTAGAACCACATTTCTGTTGCCTTCAGTTTTCTTTTTAACTATGAGGAGAATATCCAGTATTAACTGCTACACAAGGCGATTAATATTACATAACATTTCAATTTCAACACTTTTTTCTTTGTTTCTAATGAAATTTTCCTGTTTCTTTATACTTTGCTTAACTTTCTGAATACATCTTTTTCTATTCCAATGTGCGCTAGGATTTTGGTGTCGCATTTTCCAATCTCTATTAAAACACTTCCCAGATATGTAAACTTTTTTACTCGTTTGTGCATACTCCTTCTGGAGCAATGGCGAAGTGGTACCTGGAAGACTGCTTAAGAACCAGGTACACTTCAATTTATACCATGTCTTTCCTAAAGATAACAAGATTAATCTGAGCACTACTAGACTGGAGCTGGCATAGACAATACACTTAGATCACGTTGAATGGACAGTAAATAGTGATTTACTCAGTGTAGCTTAAATTTGGCACAAGGCCATGAGTGTGGAGCAGCCAGTGAGAATTGAACTCACTAGTCAGTTATAAATGATTTAGCGAGACTTGTTTGCTAACCACTGTAACATGTCAAGGCATGCTAAATAGCAAATTACTAAGTGTAGTTTAAATGTGGCACAAGACAGTGAATACAGTGCATCTGGTGAAGATTGAACTCACTACTCAGTTGTGATTGTTTCAGCAAGACATATTTGCTAACACCATGTTGAAGTGTGCTAAATAGCGATCTGCTAAGTGTAGCTTAGATGTGGAAGCATGGTGGAGTAATGTATAACAGTTCAAATTGAGGAATCAGAGAGCCGAGTTCAAATTCTAGTCAAATCCATTACATTCACTTACGTGCTAATACCCTTGGGAAAGGTATGAATCCTCTTCTTCTCCCTCAAGCTATGGGTAAATAGCAGCTCAGACCAGGTTCTATAGCCTTGGATGGCAGCTGGTCTACTGCAGAAAGAAATGGCAACTTACTGTAGGAAAAAAATCTGCCTCGTCAGTATCAAAAGATACATGATTGCCTAAGCGTGTATCATGCATGGCACATAACTGACTGGGCTTACATGTGGCACAAGGCCGTGGGTATGGAGCACTCAGTGAGGATCAAACTCACTACACAGTTGTAATTGATTTAGTTAGACATATTTGGTAACCATTGCACCATGTTGAAATGTGCTAAATAGAAGTTTAAAAATACTTTAATTAAATAAGCTAACATTATTCCAGATATAAAAAGCAAAAATTTCTTAAGCCAACTACAGCAGTGAAATACCACAAACTCAAAATGAAACTAAAAAATTTTGTTCCCAGTGGGACAACAAGATTTTAGATAGGCCTCCAGTTCTGGTCATAACCTGCTCTTTGGCTTGGCCTTAAATAAAGATTGCCATAGCATGGGATCATGATCTCAGATACCTATATACAATAGGCATATAGGCAAGTAGTTAGAAGATTAATGTTTTGATCATGAGACCTGGATTTGAATCTCACCAAGGTCGATTTGTCAAGGAGGTGACTTCTTGATGATATTGTTTGAGGGAAGTGATCTCAGCATGCAGCAATGTTGGGAAGTACTTTTAAATTATAGCACAGGTTGATATTTGTTAAGGAGGTGACCATTAGACCATGTTGCAGTGTGCTAAACAACAATCTACTAAGTGTAGCTTAAATGTGGCACAAGACAGCGAGTATAGTGTACTCATTGTGGATTGAACTCACTAAACTGTAGTAATTGATTTAGCGAGACATATTTGCTAACACTATGTCAAAGTGCACTAAATAGCGATTTACTAAGTATAGCTTAGATGTGGCACAAACTTGTGTGTATGAAGTACCCAGTGAGGATCAAAATCACTACTCAGTTTTTTAATTGCTTTGCAATTAAAAATATATAAAATCTGAAAAAAATGGTTATATTAGTTTTTTTATATAACTTATCTGAATTTTTTCTTGTTTGTTTATATTAATCTTTATTTATATTACTTACATGCAGACTGTTGTCCTCATCGTTTTTTTTTTTTAAGCTTTTCGACCCAAGCAAGGCTGGAAGCCACTAGCACGCAAGGGGTTACAGAAGGTTTGGAGGAAGAGCAGATAGGAGTGGTAAAGGAGAGGATGTGGAGAAAGATAGTGGATCGATCAAGGCAAGAGGGTTACAGAAGATTTGGAGCGGGAGCAGATAGGAATGAAAGGGGAAAGGATGTGGAGAAGGGAAGTGGATAAGGCAACTGGAGATGTCGATTGACGTTACACTTAAATAGTTGGAGATTATATTTGTCAGGGAAACAGGAATAAGGAAGGGAGTTCCACAGGCGAGATGTGCGAGACATGAAGCTATTGGAGTAGAAGAGACGTCTACATCTAACAGTTTCAACAGTTTGCTGTTATTATCAAAACATTTCAGCTGTTGTACCCTTTAAGCCTTGTCAATCCAGGTAACCTTCTGAGATTTCTGAACTGATCCTTTTATTTAATCTATGGGGGTAGATTGTTCTTGTTCCTTTCACCATGACAAGGGAAATCTTATCTGTTGCTGCTCAGTTATTGCTTCCTCTGTTTCCACTGTGTTCAAGTACACACTGCCCAGCACAGGGACTGAACTCCCCAAACTATGCCACCAAATTCAGGGACTTAATCCTTTAATCCAGTAGGCTAGTGGGACAATCCTGAGTGGAGAACTTAGAGCCTGCTGACGAGAGCTGCTTGCCATGCACCTAATGAAGGTCATAGAGTACAATGGGTGAAACCTTGTGATAATAAGAACAAAAATAAGGACGTTACTCTACATGTAAATACTGCAAATAATAAAGAAAAATTAAACTAAATGGATATTTTCCAATCATTTGCAAGTTTCAATATAAAGGGTGCCCCAATAACTTGGACCGATTTTAAATGTGAATTATGTTTAAGCATCTAATTTTTTTTTTCTTTCAGATTTGGCAGACATTTGGATGATATTATTTTTTCACACATAATTGTCATGACTTAACATGATCCAATAGAAAAATAAATAAATTTTCACCAATAACACTGATTTATTTACTGCTGACTTTGATCCATCTTAATGAAACACCCTTATATATAATCCGTCTTAGTGAAACACCTTTTATTTGTTCAATACATTCAATATATTAAATAATATATTTGGATATATATTTTAATTTTGGCCACTATTCTTTTTGGAATAGCTTCCTTCTCTTAGACTAGTTACCACCCAAGGTTAGAAAACACAGTCTACTCTACTATTTAACAGCTGGGCAGGAGAAGAAGAGATGGATTTGTAATGCTTGCAAAGAAAACCTCTAAACATCTGTATAAATTAAGATTTGGAAAAATGAAGAAATTAGACAAATTCAAATTATAGCAAATGCATTATTAGAGCATTTGTTAATCAGTTTCAGATAAAGTAAAAAAACACCTTTTATTGAAAAGTATTAATAAGATCCAATATCTCGACTGAACAAATATCAATTTTAAAATAAAATTTAATTAGCCTATAATTTAAAGTGGAAAATAAAATTTACACAGAATTTAAATCATCTGATTATAATTCTGTTTGTCCCTTCCTTAGTTAGCACGACCATTACTCCCTGCCAATACCTCATGAATAATGGACTATTCTGTTCTGATGATGTGAAAAGATGTGAAAAGGCATATGAACACTACTTGGTTTCAGTGAGAAAATGAAAGCAAGAAATAAAGATAGAAATGTTTAATGGTTGTTGCAGTGAAATGGAAAAAGTTGTTAATTTAAAATATTTGCATTTGTACCCACTTCTTAAAATAATGACCAGCATTCATATTTATGATTGTTATTTCAATATTTTGTTAAAGTTGTTAAGCTCAAATATTTAATGATGTGATTGTGGAATTTCTACAGATAATTTACTGTCGTAGAACTTACCATGAGCTTATTCATTATTAATTTAATAATTAACCTTTGAGCCCTGACCACCGCTTTACCAGTGGTAGAGAAAAATTATGCAATGACCACTGCTTTACCAGAGGTAGAGAAAAATGATTTAATGTCCAGTGACTGGTTGAGCAGTGGTAGAGAAAAATGACTTAATGCCCAGTCAATTGTTGAACTGTGGGTAAACACTTGTAACTATTTCTGTATCTACTGTGAAACATTACATATCAATTATTTGCAAATTTTGACTCAGGAGCTCAGGCAGGTTTAAAATTGTTCAGGTATACAGGGCTCAAAGGCTTAAGATTCATCAGAAAATTCAAATAGGAAAACTGTGAAATTTTAACAAGTGTTTCTAGCAAATTATTAATCTGCAAAGTGTCAGTTTCTAAGGTTATATAGTAATAAAGTTGCTAGAAATTTTGTACCCTTCAAGTAACACATTTTCCAACTTTGCTGAACATTTGTCTATTAAATATTTGCACACTTTTGGTTTCTACTTGGGATAAATAAAGGACTATATATCAAGGAAGGAATCTGTGTGGTAGTCTTAGTAGCAGCTAGATGCAACACTCTGAGCGGTATTAGCAACAGGAATCAGTAAGAAACCTACCTGTGTCTAATTTATTTTATGTTGTACAAAAATTGTACTCCTAAGAATAAACTGGACTCAAAAGAAACAATTTTTGTAAATCACAACAAATTCTGGATATATAAAAATTTTGGATTTACACTTTATCCGTTTGCCTTTTTTCCTTTCTGTTTGAAAGTTGAGTATGTTTTACAAGGCAAAATTTTCACCCACTTGACCTTCC
The DNA here is from genome assembly GCA_964036315.1 of Acanthosepion esculentum. NCBI lineage: Eukaryota > Metazoa > Mollusca > Cephalopoda > Sepiida > Sepiidae > Acanthosepion > Acanthosepion esculentum. The sequence continues at coordinate 41,422,141 of OZ038485.1, forward strand.
ATAAATTTATGCCTTTCCCAAAAAGCACAAGTGTGTAAGTGAGCACAACAGACCAACCAAGAATTTAAACTCAGTTCATAGAAGGCTATTGTATTTATCCCTTATACACTATAATTAATAACAATAACATTAAAGTTAAATGACAACTCTAGAAGGAGCATTGTTACTACTTGAAGAGCATTATTTTATTATACAGGCTGTCCCCCCAAAATTGACATCATTTAAAATGTAAATATTTGTGTAACTACTTGTCTGAGGCAAACAAAATTAAATAGGCTTCATATTGAACAATAAAAGATTTATTTATCAAAATCCGAACAAGATAATCAAAGGGATGTAGATTTTATAACCAATTTCACAATGCTTCACAAATGTTCCGTATGTGCACCACTTGTGACACTACACACATCAGGTTGGTAGTCCAGCTCCTGCCAAACATGCTGTAGCATGTCTTTCGTAACATTCTCCAGTGTCTCAGTGATTCTCTGTTTAAGTTCCTCTAGACTTGTAGGAAGAGGGGGGATATAGACTTGTCCTTTCACATTGCCCCATAGAAAAAAAAAAATCAAAAGGTCAGGTGAGCATGGTGGCCATTTCAAGAGCACATTGTCATTATCACTGGCACACCTTGATCCATCTTCCTGGTAGATTCTCATTGAGATAAGTCCACACAGTCAACTTAGATTTTACACATTTTGTTAAAATTTGAGATCATTTGAATGAGAATTAGCTATATTACTAGACTACAAATTTATGTCAATTTTTTTTGGAGGAGGGGGGGGGGGCACTCTGTACACTATAATTAATATTGTTTTTAATGCCATGTTCCTTCAGGATGTAGACAATCATGACTCTCCACAGATTTCTTTTATTTATTATCTGAGAACTGCCACAAATATTTGGGGAAAATACTCGAGTGCTTTCCCATTGACTTCTCCATGGTTTGGAATTCAGAATTTCCTTCTCTTAGACTGGTTGTGACCCAAAGCTAGCAAATCAAGTGTACTCTGATATTTCATCCAAGACTAGGAAGAAGAGACTGATTCCCAAGAGCATTTGTGTGAAAGTCAATGCAACAGACTTGCCTGGAAATCCTACATAAAGTAAATGTATTTTATAAAAGAAGTTTAACATGAACTTTATGTTGGAAAAACTATAGATCAAACCTAAAATCTGATTTATTGCCTACCTTACTAAGAAATTCAGACCAGCTGTCAAAAGGTCTCCTTGATATTAACCCATTTAGCACATGTGCTCACTGACACACACACACACACACATACACAGATAAGAAACATAGGAAAGCAACAATATAAAGTGGAACTCAGATTAACAAATCTGCATCAGTTCTCCAACTGGTTATTCTCAAAATGTGGTCTTAAGACCACTATTGGGGTGGGTAACATACTGTTTTAAGAGGTTCATGAGAAAGAAAATTAGTTTGAAAATAATTAATTAAACAAAAATAATAATAAAAAATCAGTTTTTAGTAGATTTTTTATTGTAGCATTATATTAACAATAAAATTGATAAAAAATACTTTAAATTCTTATAAAAACAAAATGCAGTGCATTATTTTAAGCACTAACGAACTGACTACTGAGACAGATATGAGGATGTAGCCATCTGTCATTAAACAAAAGATTTATATAAAAAAAAAACACTCAAAGCTGAGAGTCATTCATTCCCCTGACTTCTCTTTTATTTCCCTTCCCTTGTTGATAGATAGATAGATAGATAGATAGATAGATAGATAGATAGATAGATAGATAGATAGATAGATATTAGAATAGACTGGGATAGATAGACAGATAGATAGATATTAGAATAGACTGGGATAGATAGATAGATAGATAGATAGATATGAATATACAGAGATAGATAGATAGATAGATAGACAGATTATCAATGAAATAATATAGATAGATAGATAATGTACAAATGATAGATAGATAGATAGATAGATAGATAGATAGATATTAGAATAGACTGGGATAGATAGATAGATATGAATATACAGAGATAGATAGATAGATAGATAGATAGATAGATATGAATATACAGAGATAGATAGATAGATAGATAGATAGATAGATAGATAGATATGAATATACAGGGATAGATAGATAGATAGATAATGTACAAATGATAGATAGATAGATATTAGAATAGACTGGGATAGATAGATAGATAGATAGATAGATATGAATATACAGAGATAGATAGATAGATAGATAGATAGATAGATATGAATATACAGAGATAGATAGATAGATAGATAGATAGATAGATAGATAGATAGATAGATAGCTAGGGATAGACAGACAGGCAGATAAATATAAACAGCGATAGATAGATCTGAAAATAATGACAGCTTGATAGATATATATGAATAGACAAAGACAAACACAGATAAATATGAACAGAGTAATAAATAGATAAATAAGGAACAGACTGAGATAGACAAAATCGATAAATAGATATGAAAAAATAGATAGTTGCAACTTAATTTTGAGTAGTAACATTGCTTGATCCATCCTCAAACATTTAAATATAAATTTATGTTCTGAAAACTTGTTATGGCTTATTCATACTAAACTTTATCAACATAAAAGCTCTTTAGGTGTTCAAATATATTTTCAAGAGCATTGAGAATTCCAATGGGGTGTTTGCGAGCCATGGATCTAAATTCATAAAACGAAAACAATTTTCTCTACCAACATCAAACAGGGAATTACCATATTTACCAGCCAAGAGAATGCACTTAAAAATATATCTAAATATTCTCTGATATTATGGGTAGGGGGCTAATACAAAGGTATTAGTGGTTCAATCAGAAAAAACAACTACACAAAAAGGTTCGATTTGATGGATTTGTTTTCTTTGGCTTATCAACCTTTTGCAGGTTATTTAAAGCAAAAATATTTTCAGATTGTAAGATCATTGTAATATAATAATGACTTAGTGATACAAGTCTTACTGATTAACCCATAGCTGTGGGAAGAAAATGTAGATTCGTACATTTCCCAATGGTATTTGCATGTAAGTGAATATAACAAACCCAAGGGAATTGGAACTTGACTCTTTGATTAACAATTCTGAGCCATTATCCATTACACCATCTGCACATCGAAGCTTACGGCCTCTGGTATACCCAAGTGGTCACCCATCTAGGTACTGACCAGACTCAATGTTGCTTAACTTTGGTGATCATATGATATGACCGTAAGCCTTGTATGAAATAGTGTATTAAATGCTCACAGGTTGAATAAATGAAATTCTTGTTCATATAATTACACTGATAGATTTTCATGCACATTGAACTCTATTAAGGATAGTAGATAAAAGTATCTATCTATATATATATATATATACATAAAATGGTCAGAGTTGAAACTGACCAGGAAACAGTAGTATTAAAAGTGCTCAATACATGTTTGAAAAAAATAAAATAAAAATAACATGTAGAGCTTTTAACTTTAAAAATCAGGAGGTCAGTTGAATATGCGGTCTCATCAGACAATTTTTTATCAACTAACCTGTCAGTTGACAAAAAATTGCCTGATCAGACAGTAATGGCAAAACCAAGGTTGTTTATTCAACTGACCTCCTGCTTTTTAAAGTTATATATATAATATTAATGCTCTGTAAATTTAAATTTAAATAGAGCACTATTGTGTAAAAATAAAAATATCTATAAGAACACCGGATTTTATATCTTACTGTTCTTTCCTTTTTATTTATATATACATATATATATAAAATCACTACAAAAATAGCCATTTTGTTTCAACACTTCTGGTGTCTTATCAAGTGATGATGTTGAATGTAGATTCTACATGCAACACCATCACTTGATAAGACACCAGAAGTGTTGAAACAAAATGGCTATTTTTGTAGTGATTTTATAACATATTTATGTTATAATATTTAAATAAATGATTATATCTGCTCTACTCTGTATTGAGCACTCTTTTAAGAATAATAATTGTTGGTTATTGGAATTTATTCCGTATATACCAATCCTATACTTGGGTATGTATATATATATATATATATATATATATAAGTAAACACTGAAGTCAAAATCAAATGGTGACAGTTTGATTCATGCTTGAATGCAATCTTTAGGTGTTTTGGATCGACTATTTATATATACTAGTGAATGGTGCATTATTGGTAGTAAGGTCTATTGTATTACTCTGCTGGTTATTGGTTGGTCAATAATGATTATGTTTCAAATTATTCTAGAGTAGAAATAATGTAGTTATTTTATACTGTTGATATATAGTGCATATATTTGCATGAAAAATACAAATGTATGCACCAAATAGAGCACAGATAATGTAACACACTTTAGACAAGGCTAATACATTAAACAAAACAAGTAAGATAAGTAACTCCCCCAAAAATTAATAAAATAAACAAAAAATCTAATTAAATGAGTAAACAAATTAACAAACTCCGAATGCACACATAAACACAAGTCAATGTAATAATAATAAGAATAATCAAAAACAAACAATTAAGTAATCGATAATAAATAACAATTAAAAAGTTAACAAACAACATTATAAAATAACTACAAATAACTGCATTCAGATCCACAATTATTTCTACTCAATAGCCATTAGAATAATTTGAAACATAACCTTTTCTGGTCAGCAATTCATTAGTATAATACAATAGAAATTACTAATATATATACTTGAATATAGTGTGAGTTTTATGATCAGTTTTTTATGCAAAAAAAAGGAGGGTGGGGGTTGCACTATCCACGGGTAATTTTTTTGAAGGGGTTAAAAATCATGCAAATTCAGTGACTGTTTACACTATACACTATGAAATTGAGAAGTTATGAACTTTCAGGAATCTGAACAACGGGGATGTGCATAAAAGGCAGTATAATCAATGACAATTTTTGTGATTAAGTCAGTTATAAGCATGACAGATCTAACAACAGTTTCTCCTGCAAAGGGGGACGCAGGTTTGAATCCTGCTGAAGGGTATATTTTTATTTAAAAAGATTTCTCAACTATTCAGGCAGTTAGATGAAAATAAATATAGTGTTTAAAAAAATAAATGGAGCATCTACTCATTTTATGTATCTTCACTAAAAATAATGTTTAAGGTGATAAATATATATATATATATATATATATATATATATATATATCATAATTAAGTAATTTGAGATAATCATAATTAAGTAATTCATCGAGTTTTAGAAGAAACCCCGGTGACAAAGAGGTAATATGTGAATGAGCGGTGCTATGTCGAGTTTAATTTGTTACCTCTTTGTCACTGGGGCCCTTGGCACAGTTGGTATGACATTTGCTTAATAACGTAACTGTCTGGGTTTCACTTCCTGGTAGTGGATGCACACTGCTGATGAGTCCCAAATATAGGACAAAATGGCCGTCCAGTGCTTTCTGCATTCTGTTGAGGTTTCTTCTAAAACTCGATAAATTACTTAATTATGATTATCTCAAATCCTCCTAACAATTTCTTCTTGTATATCCTTGCTTGAACCGGCTTCTAATGCTCTGGATGGAGCGGCTTGGTGATAGTAGTTGTGGCTCTCGGGGCACAATCCTTGGTTTAAGGAACTTGGATGAGTTCCACCACAGAATATGTGAATGAGCGGCGCTATGTCACGTTTAATTCGTTACCTCTTCGTCACCGGGGCCCGTGGTACAGTTGGTATGACGTTTGCTTAATAATGTAACTGTCCGGGTTTCAATTCCTGGTAGTGGATGCGCACTGCTGATGAATCCCAAATATAGGACGAAATGGCCGTCCAGTGCTTTCTGCATTCTGTTAAGGTTTCTTCTAAAACTCAATGAATTACTTAATTATGATTATCTCAAATTCTTATATATATATATATATATATATATATATATATATTGTAAGATCCCTAAAAATGTAATATTTACAAAAAGTAATGTAATATCTTACTAAAAATGTTTCAAGCATAAAATTTTCATGCTGACAAACAGATCATCAGGTGGTTAAAATTGGTCAGTTCCACTGTTTGCATGTATTTTATACATGCCTCACAAGTGGAGTGGGCCAAAGCAGCTGCACCCACAAAGAAAAAATTCACATAAATATTCAGTGAATAAAAAAACAGCCCCCCATATATATATATATATATATATATATATATATATATATATATATATATATATATATAACAGGATAGCAGGATGAGTCAGATACTTATTGGAGTAGTGTAGGGAACCGACTATTTTTCCTGCATCTTTAGCGATGTATGTACAAGCTTCATTTGTGGCCTGGGTTGATTTTAAGTCCCAATAGGCACTCAAATGATGAGACCTCCTTGAGAGAGCACCCATTCATAGCGATAGGGGAAAAGTCAGACTTCACTCAGTGATGATGGAAGGTCACTAGTTTGGTTTTTAAGGTATTGAATGTAGTTTTCTCCAATTGAGCAGCCAAAGCTAGTTCAGAAGAGAGATCAGCTGCCTGATCATCTAGAGTTTGGGAAGTGCAGCCATATACTGTTGTTTCATCAGCAAAGATATTCACAAATAATTGGCGTATACTCTTAGCAGATCATTTATGTAAAGTAGAAAGAGGGTTGGAGAAGCAAGCCTTTGTGGGGGCTTCAGAGGACTAGCTGTTAACAACTACCTTCAGGGACCTAGCTGTTCGGGAAGGACTTGATAATTGAGAAGACTTATCCAGTGATTCCATTAGCTAGGGAGCTTATGCAGTAACCCTCTATGCCACATCTTTTCAAAGACCTTTGAAATATCTAATACTATTGTCTTTGAGATGTATTTGTTGCCTAGTGATTCTGTGAATAATGATGGTCAGCAGTGGGCTGAGTTGATCGAAATCCATACTTCTTATTGGTCGATTATTCCTAATGCGGTGATCAACAAGCTTCTTGTTGATTATAGCCTCAAAATATAGCCTCAAAATTTTGCTTATAACACAGAGAAGGCTCATGCGTCTATACTGAGACAGGGATGAGCACTCCCCAACATTCTTGAAAACAAGGCAAACACTTGATATCTTCCCCAGACTTGAGAAAGATTACTCCTTCAAACAGCAGTTAAATAATTTCACTAAGATCAGGGATAGCTTAGAGTTAATATTCTTAAGGACAACCACTGGGATTTTATCTGGATTGGTAGCTTTTTTTAGGGTCAAGACTTTTGATAAGTCTTGAGGCTTCACAGGCTGTGATAAAAATATTACTGAGATTGTGCTCAGTGAAATGGAGGAAGCCTTTGACATCTAATGCTGAGTTAGAGGCAAAATTGTAGTGAAGACCTTTGCCTTATCTGATGAGAATGAGATGACCTCAAGGTCATTTATGATAGTAGGTACTGATGCTTTGGCACTATTCATAATTTGGTTGGAAATCTTCCAGAACTCTTGCGATCCAAGTTGTTTGATTTCAATCTTGGCCTGGGCCACATGTGCATAGCAAACACTTTGCTTTTTCTAGAACTCTCTTGCAATGGTTATGGGCAGTTCTGAATGCAAAAAGTATCCAACTACACCATTCCCTGTGATAGATATTGTAGTAATCGTTACAGTGTGCTCCCATCATTATCATGACTTAAATTTTGTCAGTATGGTTGACAAGATTTTGTTGGCTACATCCTGACATTTTTTTTTTTTTTGGCAAAGACTGCTACATCTCAAATTCAAATGTATGTATATCATATAAGTGATGTCATGTGTAAAACAGTTTCACAAAGCATGACAGCACTGAAGGAATAGATTAAATAAAAGGTTCAGTTTGGAATTCCCTGTAGGTTACCTGGGTTAACATACACCTGATGAAGGCCGGAGTGCACAATGGCTGAAACATTGTGACAACAACAACAAAGATGATTGTGGATTGATTTGTTTTTATGGCTTATAAACCTTTTGCACGTCATTTAAAACCAGAAAATATTCTTAGATTGTAAGAATATTTTGGAGATAATGATCTACTGATAAAGTCTGACTAATTAACCCATAGTTTTGAGGAGAAGAGGTAGTTTCATATCTTTCCCAATGCTATTTGTACATAAATGATTATAATGAACCTGATTGGAAGTGGAGTTTGTGTCTTCAATTTTTAATTCCAAGCTGTTATTCATTACACCATCCACACATCCAAGCTTACAGAACCTGATATTCCCAAGCAGTCACCCATTTAGGTACTGACCAGGCTCAACGTTGCTTAACTTCAGCAATCATACGAGATCTGGACAACAAAAATAAGGCCAATGGTCCACATGTAAAGAGTGTAAATAATATATATATATATATATATATATATATATATATATATATATATATATATATATATATATATATAAGAGGTGGTATCATAAGGTTCCTGGCATGTACTGTTCAGTAGAAATGTATGCACAGCTGACATTCCTTAATACCCATTCTCTTGAATCAGTTTACCAATGTGCTTCATGCTATCTACACAGGTTGATTATTATGCTAGTTCATTAACATTGAAATGAAATAAGGTCTGCAATCTTGATGGTGCCCTACAAATTCAGGCAATGTGTCTGAAACAAATTTTATGTAAAGCTCAGTAAAACTGCCAGCAAGACTTCCAAAATGCTTCTTCAAGCTATTGTTAAACATTTTTTAGGTCAAACACTACTTTTTGAGTGGGAAACACGTTTTAAGGCTGACTGGGTGTCAGTTCAACATGATGAGCATTTAGGGCAATCAATCACAAGCAAAATGTGAATGTAGATAAGTTTTTTCACATGATTGAAATCAGGAGATTCTAGTCTGGAATCTTTCCAGTAACACCGCTTACACACATACACTGATATATACAGGGTGCGATGGATAAATTGTCATCTAACTTATGCAAAAATGAAAATAATACTGAGATCTCATTTTTACAGATAAATTTACCAAAATTACGCAAAAAAAAAAATCTTGAAATACTAAAGAGTAAATTTATTCAATAAAATCCCCATGGGCTTCAACCATGGCCCCCAGATAACCTTGGCATCTCCTGTCACTCATCTGGATGGTCTCCTTGTTTAAGTTGGTGAAAGCTGCCACATTCATTGCTTTCTGTTCATCTTTGGCATTACAAGGAGTTTTGTTGGGCTCTCACTCAACTGCAGCTCACACATAATAGTCCAGGGGGTTACTGTCTGTGGAGTTAGGTTGCCAGATGTAAGGGGTGATGTGGTCACAGAAACTGTCAGACAGCCATGACTGTGTTATCCTGCTTTTGTTGCATGGTACAGAGTCCTGTTGCCAGGTATAGGGTCTTCCAGCATCCACCCTCTTGGCCTAGGGCATCACAACCTCCTCAAAGCACTTGATGTAAGCCTCCATGTTTAGCCTGAGGCCCCTACCAACAAATTTGGAAGTTCTTTTCTTATCAGAACAATCAGAGTGAGTTTTCCAAGCTGCCGTACCTTTGTAATCACCATTAGACTCATCCAACTCTTTCTGAATCATCTGCACTGTCCTCAGATTAACATCCAAATACTCTGAAATGTTTGTATTGGAGCTTCCGGTGTAAGTACAGCATGCTGTTTGCAAATTTATGGAGGAGTGAATTCCATCATGGTGCTCTTTTTCTCATAGCTGGTGCCCAACTGACCCTACTATATTGTTCAGTCAGCAACATCAAAAACAAACAATGCATATAATGTGAAATTAAAAATATAAAATGGTGACAATTTATCCATCGCACCCTGTATATAATAGCCAGCTACTCTCATTTTCCAAGCACATCCATCTTCTAGAGCGACTAACCAGCCTGCTCAAACACACATGCGTTCATTAAAAACCTACACATTCCACCTGTGGTTTATACTGTAATGATGCTGAGTAGACCTTAGTTACAGTTTATGGGAGAAGGCACATAATATTAAAAACCTTGTCAAGACAACTTGTAACTTTGTGCTTGCACAATCCATGACAACTTCAGAACAACTCAGTTTACCCAATTTCACTTACAATACTTGGATCAACCTGCATCGTGGTTTTCAGGCACTTTGCAAAGGTGCATCCACAGACTGATAACATGAAGAAGTCACCTTCTTGACAAATCAACTATGGTGTGATTAGAACTGGGGTTTAATGTTTGGAAAGCAAACATTCCAACCATGCAGCCAAGCACCCCCATATATATATATATATATATATATATATATATACACATATATGTGTGCACATTTCATTGAATACATCAGACAAGGTGCTTTTATTTAGTTTTTTATACAATTTCTCATGTGATCTAATAATTTTTTTCTTTTCGGATGATAAATTATATAAAAACTGTCCAAATGCTTTATTTATTTTTATCTTTGTTTTTTAAATATATATCTTTATATACTTAATCCTTGAAAATGGCTAAATGTATAGCCAAAAGCGCTTGGATAAAAAGAACATTCAGACAGTTTATATATAATTTATCATCCAAAAAGAAAAAATTATTAGATCGCATGAGAAATTGTATAAAAAACTAAATAAAAGCACCTTGTCTGTCATATTCAATGCAATGTGCATGAAAGAATGATTGCTACCTAAATATACAATATATATATATATATATATATATATATATATATATATATATATCAAAGGTTAATGGTCAGAGTTGAATCAGACCAGGAAACAGTAGTATTAAAAAGTGCTCAATACATGTGTGAAAAAATAAAATAAAAATACAAAATAACATGTAGAGCTTTTAACTTTAAAAATTAGGAGATCAGTTGAATTCACTACCTTGGTTTCAACCTTACAGTATCCTCAAATGATTTTTATCAATTGACCTCCCAACACTTTATTTAAAAAAAAACAACTAATGAATGCTATAATATTTTTAAAAATAAATAAACAAACTCATAATGTTGGATGTGATAAAAAGGAAGGAGGAAGATGTGAAGAAGGAAGGAGAAGAAGAAGGGGGAAGAGGAAAAAAGCAAGGGTATTATAAATGTATGAGTGGGGGGGGGTAACTGAAATGTACATATTTTTCTTTTTTTTTGAGCTTAAGAGAATTTTTTAGTATGTATGCAAGGACTAAAGCTGCATACAGTTTACCTATTGACTTTTTCCTTTATACATAGTCTTTGATATGAAAATAATAATATGAATTTATATATATATATATATATATATATATATATATATATATATATATATTTGTTCAAATATATTCATTTCCCTTTTTGCCTTGAAAAAGTCTGCATTGGACAAAATGCATTGGCTAAAAATACATACAGTTTTTACTATTGTCTATTATATATTTTACTATCTCTGGTTAGCTCCCTTATATTGTGAATGCTTGTATACAAAACCACCATCGTTACAATGTATGAATTTAAAATTTAAAATAATTATAACAGCCCATGTTCATGCATGTTTCTGAAAATCACTCACAACAATTACAGTTACATCAAGTTTGTCTTTGCAATTCAACCACTGAGGATGATCTTGAAGAATATTGAAAGTATGTGGGTTAACAAAAACTATGGCGCCTTCCTTGATGAATTTCAATTTAACATCAAGAATCTAATTAGACAACTAGAAAGAATTAATATAAAATAAATTGACATAATATCGCTATATTATTCAATGAATCATGCTTATATATATATATATATATATATATATATATTCAAGCATGTGTATATATATATATATATATATATATATATTCAAGCATGTATATATATATATATATATATATATATATATATATATATTCAAGCATGTATATATATATATATATATATATATATATATATATATTCAAGCATGTATATATATATATATATATATATATATTCAAGCATGTATATATATATATATATATATATTCAAGCATGTATATATATATATATATATATATTCAAGCATATATATATATATATATATATATATATTTATATGATGAAAAAATATGGAAAAGACAAAGCAAAATCCGAATGTGTAAGTTTACTGTTTTTCGGATTTTGTCTTTTCCATATTTTTTGATCATACCGTCGGATCTACATCCACATATTTGCTTATATATATATATATATATATATATATATATATATGTAAGCATGTGTATATATATATATATATATATATATATATATTCAAGCATGTATATATATATATATATATATATATATATGAAATGAGAACGAACCAAATATAAATTCAAATGTTCATAACATTAAAATAGGGCTCAATACAATTCAATAGTAGAGCAATATTCTTTATTACAGGATATTACATTCAAACATGTATAAACTGCTACTCATGTTTCGATGTGCATCAACACATCTCATCAGGCGTTAGTAATTGACTGATTATTACAATTATTAGGATTTACTTACAAACAACCTCTTTTCCTGTGAAAAAAAGAAAGAAGAGAAAAAGAGCAAGAAAGAAAGACACAAGATATAATCTCTTTTCCAGAGAAAGGAAGAAGAGAAAGGAAAAATATACAACTTGTTATGTTTATCATCGGTTCAGCCAATCAAATTGGCTTATGCTAAGTAAGAGGTCATGAAACACAAATTGCGCTACAATGTTGTTGTCCATTAATTCCCATAGAGTTTTTTTACAACCATAAGGCCATCATCTCTATACAGTCCTATACTATCCAGAATAATCTCCTCATAAGCAGTAAGGTTATACAAAATATATAATCCAACCAAGTCAGAAGATTCTGCAGAATCTAATGATCCCATAGAAATGTCAAAGTTATCATCAGAATTTTTTACCCACTGTTCTTTATTGTGGATTAGGACAGATTTCCTACAATTCATAATAATATTTATCTCTTCACTTGAGATGTTGGAATAAATAAATTCTAATGCCTGTGTTACACAGGCATTAGAATTTGCCAAAGTTTTCAGCCTTATATGAAGAACAATGCCAACCCAATTTATATCTATCCCAATTCCAATCATCCACTGTCTGTAGTCTGACATATTCCTTCCTCTGTAGAATGTAGGATCAGCAAACATCAAACAAAGATGTGTTTGAGAAACATAGCAGTGTGTACAATAAAGTTTTTAGGAACAGTGGGTATAAGTCCACTGAAATTCAGTTTAGAGAATATGACAATTATTCAAAGAAAAGAAATAGAAACAGGAATATCATCTGGTACACACCTCCATTTAATCAATTAGTACAAAGCTGCCATAAATTTCTCAAATTATTTGACAAACATTTTCTGAAAAGCAACCCTCTTAGTAAAATTTTTAATAGGAATACATTAAAACTTAGTTATAGTTGCACCAATAATCTTGAGAAAATCATAAATTTGCACAACAACAGAAAACTTAACCAATTTAATAATTTTAACCAGAATGCAAGCACTAATGCAAATATTGTTAAGAACAGTGACCAATGTAATTGGAGCAATCCTAATCAATGCCTAGTGTCTAACAAATGCTTAACTGAATTCCTTGTGTAGCTGTGTTCTATCTCTACAATAGAAAATCCGAGGGTTGAAAAGTTTTATATTGGGATTACCAAGGATACTTTCAAAAACCATTGGTATAAGTACCTATCTTCTTTTACTAATGCTACTTATAGAAATAGTACTTCACTTTCAAAATATTTTTGGAAGTTGAAAGAAGAAAAACCCTAAAGTTAAATGGAAAATTTTAAAACTAGCAAGGACATGAAGATCCTTATACAAACCTTGTTTTCTGTTTACATGAGAAAATGCAGATAATCAGATTTTTAAATCAAAGATTTGAATTAACAGTCAATTGTAAACATATTTCACATTTGACCTTGAAATCTTGCTAGACTTTGAAATTTGACAATCGCTTCTTATTATATGTTGAATAACCTTGTTGTAAATATATAAAGCCTATCTTTAGTTAGTTAGATTTTTTCAATGTTTGCTTGTTATTTTTCTAACATTACTGGTAATATTTTGTTTAGCGGTATATAAGTTTGGCAGATATTTTAACATTCTCTATTGATTTGTGTTATTAATACCCTATATAAAACCCTTTAGTTAACAGTTGCATTTTATTGAGTATTTTATTATTCTATTATTTTATATAATATATATGCCAAAAGTTTTGTTTACTCCATTTATTTTAATATTTTGTTTAATTTTAGTTTTCGTTATTTTGTGAAATATTTTCTTTCCTTTTCCTTCTTTTATTTCTTAAAGAGCTCTATTATTTATCTACTATAAAGTATTGTTAATCTACATTCCTTATCATCGGAAATGCCAGCTGTTGGATGACAACATTGTAGCATAATTTCTGTTTCAAATATCACATCTGTATTTGTTGCAATTTTGAATCAGTGTTTCATGACCTCTAAATTAGCATAGACCAATTTGATTGGCTGAACTGATTATAAACATAACAAATATTTTTCCTTTCTCTTTTTCCTTTTCTCTGGAAAAGAGATTATATCTTGTGTTTTTCTTTCTTGCTCTTTTTCTATTCATCCTTTTTTCGCAGGAAAAGAGGTTGTTTGTAAGTAAATCCTAATAATTGTAATAATCAGTCAATTAATAATGCCTGATGAGATGTGTTGATACACATCGAAACATGAGTGCATTTATATAGCAGTTTATACATATTTGAATGTAATATTATAATAAAAAATATGTATATATATATATATATATATATATATATATATATATATATATATATATATATATCAAAGCACTTTCAGAGCACAATATTAAAAATTACATATAACTCCACAAATTCATGGAGGTAATCAGTATTTGGTGATTTTTAAAATTATCCACATTTTGCTTATTAAAGGTCATTTGCATTTATTTTATCGGATATTCAATTGATTACCCACAAATGTATCTTTCAGAATCTGTTTGTCTACTTGTCATTTTCCTCTCTGATTTTAGCAATATCAGTCTCCACTTTTTCCTTCTTTATTAGTTTATCTCATCCATGTACCTGTCTATCTCAAACTTTTCATTATCTACCTATCTCATTGTATTTGCATCTATCACTCTGTATTTGTATATCACTGTATCTATTTTCCCCTGTTCATTTCTATCTCTCAACATATCTCTGTCTGTTCATATCTATCTATCTATCTATCTATCTCTGTTTATAGCTATTTGTCTATCTATGCCTATTCATAGCTTTCTGTCTATGCTTACTCATATCTATCTATATATCAATCTCAGTCTGTTCAACACACTGTTGGCATGGTTTATAATATGTTGACTTTTTACCCTGCAGGGAGGTAAAACCCTCCCAATAGGAACCACCTGGTGTCTATAGGTTGTGACCTATAATGCCTGAGGATGGGATCCTGGTTGCTGAGCAGCCCATGAAGATTAAATGATCACATGAAGTGCTATGCTCGACTTGGGCTAGATGAGCAGTTGAAAATGCCCAATCCCAACAATTGGCTAGTCATGCCAAGCCCTAACACTTACATACACACATACATACATACACACATACATACATACATACATACATACATACATACATTAAACTATTTGGTCATTCTCAATCCAAATACCATTGGGAATAATACAGACCTATTTCTATATAGCTGTGTCAGAAGGTAGTAACTGAGGGTTAATCAGTTTGAAATACTTTGATATGGCTGTAAAATACCTGATGTTATACTAAAATTTGGTTGAGTAGCTGACAATTTACTGCTGCTCAAAGTTCTACCTAAACATGAATATATTGTCTGTGTATTCCTGTCATGGTAAGGCGAATGAGTCTCCCTCATAACATTCTCCCAATACAAAGTGGATGGTGAGCATTCACAATTAAGGTTACTGAATACAGATGTGCTACCAAACACATATATGCTGCATTTTTTCACATTAAAATTCTACTTTTTAAACTGAAATTTTATATTTTTAATTTTATGAAACATTAAAAATGTATGGAAACATTCTTGATAGAAATTAATTTAAGGCTAAAACTATTGTTACTATTTTTGTCTGATAACAATTTGAATTAATTCTGGAAAAAGAAAAGAAAAGGATTACTTCAACATTAAATAACCAAATGAATGATATGTCATGAAACCAACCAACCAAACAACCAGCATGTTAATATCTATCTATCTATCTATCTCTATATATATGTTTATTATCTGTCTCAATCTGTTCTTTATCTATCTATATGTGTTCATTCTCTATCTATCAATTTATATCTGTTCATTATCTATCTATCTATCTCTCTCTCTCTCTCTCTCTCTATATATATATATATATATATATATATGGGTGTTCATTATATATCTATCTAGCTATATCTGTTCATTATCTATATATCTATCTATATCTGTTTCTTCACTATATATCTATCTATATCTATTTGTTATCTATATATATCTATCTACCTGTCTATCTATATCTGTTATCTATCTAATGTTGTATTTCCACCTCCTAATTAATAAAATCTCACTGCAGTGGGATTTTGGAAATATTGCTCCCTGATGATTTACTTCTTATTATCTACCTATCTATTTGTTTGTTATCGATATATCTATCTATATCTCTGTGTTCTCTATATATCTATCTATATCTGTTCATTATCTATCTATCTATATCTATCTATTTATCTATCTATCTGTGGCTGTTCTTTATATATCTATCTAGCTATATCTGTTCATTATCTATATATCTATCTATATCTGTTTGTTCACTATATATCTATCTATATCTATTTGTTATCTATATATCTATCTATCTATCTATATCTGTTCATTATCTATCTAGTGTTGGATTTCCACCTCCTAATTAATAAAATCTCACTGCAGCAGAATTTTGGAAATACTGCCCCCTGATGATTTACTTCCTATTATCTATCTATCTATCTCTGTTCATTATCTATCTAGCATTGGATTACCCCCTCCTGATTAATAAAATCTCACTGTAGCGAGATTTTGGAATTATCACCCCCTTATGATTTACAGGTGGCATGAGATTCAAAAT
>OZ038485.1:41441582-41486582 GCA_964036315.1 Acanthosepion esculentum
TCTAAATGCAGCCTCGGATTTCACTATCACCCATTGCATCCTGTGTTAAAACACTTCCTAGATATTTAAATTTTTGTACAAGCTTGATTTTGGTATCTACAATTTGTAATTTGCATCTGTCTATATTTCTGAGATGAGGTATTATGTACACTATTTACATTATTCGGACTATTGTCCTCATCTTTGTTCCCATATTTATCACAATGCTTCAGCCATTGTATGCTCCAGCCTTCTTCAGGTGGATGGAATGTCAAACTGAACCCTTTATTTAGTTCGCTGGGGTAGACTGTTCTAGTTCAACGTGCCATGCCTAATGGATGTCAGTTATGAGTTATCTCTTGTTAATTTACCTCTCCAAGTTCTCCTCTGCCTTAACCAGGTATTAAGCTCACAACTCTTTGGGTCCTGTTACTGGATCTAACCAATGCCTTTATCCACTGTGTCATGTGTCCTTAAGGAAACGTTGTGATAAATATGGCAACAAAGATGAGGACAATAGTCCGAATAATGTAAATGTTGTAATTTGCATGCTTGACTGTTCCTTTTGCTGATAACCATACATTCTGTCTTCTTGCAATTGATATTTAGTTCTTTCTTCTTGCTTTCCTTCTCTACCTTCTGTAGGCGTTCTTGTAGTTTCCTTTCTGTGTCTGCTATCAACACTGTGTCATCTGCATATCTTATGTTGTTAAGATTGTGGCTGCCAATCCTTGGTGTGGATATGACTCTCATTTCACTCTGTCTCCATTATCAAATATCTTTGATATAGTTTTGTCAATTTTATGCCACAATGACAGATAAAGGAGATTGAGTTAATACATTAACAGTCCATTATCTCATAATAGTTACCTAAACAGTAGCAACAAAATGGCTGCTCTCATTAGAATTGTCCCCAGTGAAAATATATATCTATACACCAACGGTTTAATTACTGAAATCAGTCTGTCATGATTTTTATTTTGCTGTCAGAAACTTTATGATCAGATGATGGTTAAACCAGTAGCATGCAGAAGTGGGAGTATAGGGTGTGATGGTCCCAGGCATCCATATCTAGAGGGCATCCAATCAAAGAGTTAAATAAAAATTTAGTTTTTAAAGTTTGAAATTGTATTGTCTCTGTCAACTTCATTGTACAAGCCCCCTACAGTCCCACAAGCTGGTGTGAATGTAGATCCATGTTTTGATAAGTGAGACTGGAGTAGGCTCCCTATGACTACTTGAGTCTTAGGGACAAACAATCAAGGAGTCCAAACCTTTGCACAATACTGGGTTAAACATAGTTTTACGTGAAAAGAAATACTGAAAAGGAATATGCTAAGTGTATAAATATGTTACATGGTTTCTCCCCAACATTGAAAAGAAAAACTAGGGAATATTACAAAATCCATGTTTTTGCTACATGTCAGCGAAGCATTTTCTTTTCACAGTGTTTATCCAAAAACTATTCACTATTTAGACTAGAACATCACTGACTGGCAAAGCGGGTGCATACAAATTAGGGAAGAGGAAGGAAAGTTAACACCACAATACTTTTTCCTTTGTTTCTAATATTTTCCTACGTCTGAATATTTTGCTTGGTTTCTGAGAGAAATCTTTTGCTATGCTTCTGCACTTTTGGATTATGTTTCACTTTTTTTGTTCAATGCTGTTATATTCCACGCTAATAGGAATATATACTTGAAAAACATGGTGGATAAAATAAGTAAAGGTTTATTGTAAAAAAAACAGTACAATAAGAATAAAGGTAACAGTTATGCACAAAGGTTGTCGCAAGTCAATCCAGTAGTGAGTACTACTATTGGAAGGTCAGTAGTTCTTGCATAAGTCTGAGTTGTACTCAACAGAGCCTAGCTAGAAATATTTACCAACCTTCCCACAGGGTAGGATGTGGTACAAGGCCAAATTTAATGTGGGGCAATCCGAGCCCATAGGCTCAGCCAAAAATTCCCCATAAACAGGTTGGGTCTGTCTCCCCGGACAAGACTTTGCCCTTCGGCATAGTCTCATCCGGGCTCCTCTCTACCCGAAGGCAGAGAATTCAACAACAGCTACAAGCTGAGTAACAGATCCTAACTAGAATGTAGTCCGTTGACTTACAGATACTTATAGGTAGCTACTACCTATAGTGTAGTCACTCATGGGGGTGACAGGTTATTCCATTACATCAAATGCAAAATAGGAAGTTAGACATAAGGGAGCAGTTCAATACTCTTTTCTTTTGCTTTAATCAATATTTTCCTGTGTCTTTGTCTTCTGCTCAGTTTCTGGAAGACATCTGCTATTTTTCTGAACCAAATAAGACTGTCAATAAGTTTTTTATGTGCTTGTCAATAAATCAATGTTTAAAAAGACAATCAAATATAAGTGAGAAATTCTGGGGTGATGTAAGTAATGAGAATGTATTACTTGGGATTTTCACAGTTGTTGCAGTCGTTAACATTTTTGATGAGATTTTTACTCTCCTGGTACATTCGACCCACAAACAATTTTTGGTGGACTTGTACGAGTCCAAAGCAAAAATAAGACATAGAATTTAAGCCAAGAACTTTTAACAAATATACTGAAGGACATTTTATAAAATGAAAAATGAAATTAAATATGAAGTGTTCAAAGCAATGTTTAATGTCTGTAGTTGAGGTACTTACATTTTTGCGGGAACAAAAAGAATGTCTTTTCACTATGAAAATCCACAGACAAAATGATGGATTCTTCCAAATCTCATGCCGCCTGTAATTATCATCAAGGGTGGTAATTTAAAACCTCGCCACCTGTGATTATCATCAGGGGGTGGTAATCCAACACTGTTGTTTCTGCACTATTATTATCTGTATTTACATATTCTTGATAAAATACAGAAAAGAATCTGTAATGTTATCAGTCCTAACCTGACATCTCATCTACAGTTACTTTTCTACTGCCATAATGTAGCTTTCCTTTGCCTTTTCAATAAATATTTTCATGGTAATTGTTCTGATGAGCTTTCCTCTTTCATACCTTGACTTTACAAATGTAAGTGCATTACTAGATTGGCAGCTAGGACTCATCATGTTACTGTTGAAATTGCTGTTCTATGCTAACAGTTTCTTCTCTCACACTTCTTACTTGTGGAACTCTCTTCTGGCTTTTTGCTTCCCAGTCAACTTTGATCTTCGAAAATTTAAATACAATGCCAATTGTTATCTTCCTTCTTAATTTCTGTTTTTTTTACTGTTCTCTCTCCTTCATAATATTTTTCCTTTTCTTATATTTTTTCACACTCGTACCTCCTTGTGTCTTAATGGCTTTATTTCCTTACTTGTGGTGAAATGATGATAAAAAAAAAAAGGAACAGAAGAATTACATTAGAAACAAAGAAAAAATTACCATCATCTTATATGACAGTAAATGATGGACAATCTCCCCACGGACAAAAAGAAAAGCAACTTGGTTTTTACAGTTGGAATCACTAGAGGTAACTAAATTCTATGCTAACTCCCAGCTTCTTGCTATCCAGTCGGTATCACAGATGAAAATTTCAAACGGGTACTAGGTGTTATCTGATTGCATCTTCTTAATCTACATGATTAAAGAAACTTAGCCGTTTTTATTTCATCAAAATATCTCAAACCGTTTAATTTTGGCAGATTTCTTTTTATTCTAACATGTGCTCGACTTTTTTCATTTTTTGTCTATTATGAATTAGAACAAAATACTATATTTGGACTCCTATATTTTAAAAAGCAATTAAGAACAACAGTTAAAATTATACTAGCTTGTTAGGTACATAACAAAGAAATTAATACTAAAATTACAGATAGTATCACTGCATATTTCTTAAATAAATTCAGTCTGAATATGCAAATTTTATAAATCAAAACTTCTGCAACGACGTGCAAACAACTCATAACCTGAGGTTTGACATTTCATAAAACTGGAAATAAGACCCACATTCATCCCATATTTCAAATATCACATTATGACTATACCAGTAACATGACTAATTTTTTTGAGAATGATAGAATGGATATATTCTGGATTATTCCACTTGAAAATAATTGCTTTTTAACCTTTTGTCATAAGGTATTTGAAAGTCCGATTTTAGACTTGCTTGAATTGTCATAAAATGAATACTTCTTACACTAGAAACACCAAATTTCATATCTAACCATTTTTGGGGGTGCTCTTTACATTTATCATGGTTAAAATGCCCTAAAATCAACAGATTAGAATGTATATGGAGCAGATGCTGAACAAGTTACAGTCCTGACTCAACATGTACAATTTCTGGACTGGAGAGAAAGAGAAGCTTAACACACGCCAAGCAATACCCGCTAATGATTACTAATAATCCGTATGAAATAAATATTACTAAGAAATAATAATAAATTAGGAAAATGAAAATTAATTCATAAATTTGTATCTAGATAACAATAAATTGTAACTAAAATCCATTCATTAGATAATTTAAAAAGTAGGAAAATTGTTTGAAGGGGTAACTTTAAACAAAATGTTACTTGGTAACTGAAATGCTGATAATTATTGTGAGAATACTGCAGAAACATAAAAGACATTCTAGAATTGTATTTGCAGAATGTTTTTTTATCTCATTCTTTGAATATGAACATTTTTCGATCAATAAGTACTACATTTTTTTTTGTGATTTGAATCTGAGCGTAAACTAAACAAATCGATTTTTGTTTCATATTTTTTATGACGAAAACGGTTTTTAAATCCCATTTACATTTTACATATCATAGAAAATTAATATTTAAAACAAATTCTTAGCAATTTCCTTGAAAATTTTGTCCATAGAAAACATGCTGGTCGATTCTTGGGTGTCTGTGTTGACGCTATGTATTGAGTCTCGCGTGGAGTTGAAATGATGGCCGAGCGAGTCGCGCATGGTTACACAAAATCGCACACGCGCAAAATGGAGCTATCGTTTCATATTTGATTTTGATTTAGTTTCATAGATTGCTAAATGCGCGTTTTAATGATATATGTTATGTGTTTTTATTTTTACAAGAAGCATTTGAATTTTACGATTAAACTTTTCATTTGAATTGTTTACAAACTTCTTATTAAAATTAAAAAATATAAAATATATTAAAATGAAGCTTAGAATGTTAACTTTCAAACTAACGTATTACCAAAATTGTAATAAACCCTGCAGAGTGCGCATATTACAAAATTTGAGGAAGTCTAAACTGCCGTCAGTGAAAAAAAATGAAAAAATTTTGCAAAATCACCAAAATGTCTCTATTTTCAAACTGTAATGTGCATCGCACACTGTAGTACATATAAAAATAAATAAGATAGAAACAAAGTTCGTGAAATAAGCTTTTATTTGGTATGCATTATGTTTTTATGGAGATATTGAATGAAATAACACGGCGAGTTGAATATATGCATTTTTTAGTGTTTAGTTAAGAATTTCATCGGCTGTAAGCTGAGTGTTGGGATACCTATATCCAGTCAACTTAGATCTTC
This sequence comes from Acanthosepion esculentum, assembly GCA_964036315.1. NCBI lineage: Eukaryota > Metazoa > Mollusca > Cephalopoda > Sepiida > Sepiidae > Acanthosepion > Acanthosepion esculentum. The sequence goes on from OZ038485.1 coordinate 41,447,052, forward strand.
CAAAAATTTAAATGCAATGTCAATTGTTATCTTCTGTCTTCATAATTCTTGCTCTATTATTTTTCTTTCTCCTTAATAATGTTTTTCCTTTTCTTATATTCTTTCACACTCAGTAACCCCCTCCATCTTAGTGGCTTTATTACCTTGCTTGGGGTGAAATGATAAAAAAAAAAAAATGTAATTGTTTGCATCAGAAAAAAGCAAAAAAACTTTGCCAATATTTTAGCAATTCCAATTTAAACCTAATGTCGTTAAATTATTTAAAAAATAAACGGGAGCAAAGCCAATAAATGAATTTGTTGGAGAATAGTATATACTTCTTGTTGAATCAAGGTCATTTTTTTTTAGAATTATTATTAATAAAATATTTATTTTCTTTAAAAACCCAAATATAAAAATGTAACTTTTTATCAGAAAATATTAAACAAGTTTTGATTTATTTATATAAACCCTACGTCATTTAATTATTTTTTAAATAAACAGTGGCCAAAGATTAAATTGAAAATGAAAAGATTAAATCAATATTGATTTTTGCCTGGATTTGTTTATTGATGTTATATGTGTAATATATTTAAATAAATTGTAGCAAAAAATTTAATTATGTTGCAACGGATATTGTTCATCATGAATTTTTCCATTACTGGTGTTATTTTTGATATAATCCACAGCCATTGCTGGGTCGCCTTCCAAGCTATATATAAATGAACTCCCTTGTTTTACAACTGGAGTTGCTATTGGAAACGATGATGTCACCATCAGCCAATATTTAAAGGATAATGTTCCAAATTTCTCTCTCTCTCTTAATCTATGGCATGTAGAAAGTAAAAAGTCAATTCTCAGAAATCTCAAAAATTTGCTACATAATTCACTATTCGAGGCAAATTGTTTTGAATTCTTTATGTTTTATATTTTTCACTTGTATTTCTTTTACTGGCAGATCGTCTCTACATTGCTTGTCTATAATGGATTCATATTGATTATGTATTGATTGATTGAGTCGTTCATTTTTTACAGCTTATCAGCCCATTGCAGGTTATTTAAAGCCAGGAAATAATTTTAGATTGTAAGAATTTTTTTTTGAGATAATAATGGTTTTGTGATACAAGTATTACTAATTAACCCATAGCTTTCTCAAGGGTATTTACATATAAGTGAATATAATGGACCTAATGAGAATTGGAACTTGGCTCTTTGATTAACAATTCCAAGCCATTATCCATTACACCACCCACACATCCAAGCTTACGGCACCTGGTATTCCCAAGTAGTACCCATGTAGGTACTGATCAAGGTTAATGTTACTTAACTTCGATGATCATACAGGAACCAGTGTTTCAGTGTGATATGGCTGTAAACCTTCCATTGTTAGTTTATTTTCAAGTGCCACTGCTTTGTAAAACAGACTCATGAAAAAATACCTTCCCAAGTACTACATTTTTAACCTTTTTAAGTCTAAGGTCAACCGTTTTCTATCCTACATATAATCTGCAATTCTTACTTCCATAAAACAACACAATTTGGTAGCACTTGAGTTGCTCTTGATCCTTAGGTGAATAATAATGCTAAAAACAGATGAAGAACAAATCGAATAAAGACTTAAATCTTAAAGTTTAACAAGTTTGAATTCCAGTTGAGTTAATTACATTCACTTAGGTGATAATACCCTTGGAAAAGGTAGAAATCCATCTCTTCTCTCCCCAGCTATGGGTAAATAACAAGACAGACTGGGTCTTATAGCTTTGGGTGGCAACCAGTCTAAAAGAAAGAGAAATCTGAATTCAAATTCTGAGGGTTGAGAATACAGACTGAGGGCAACCCACAATATAGACTATGGTTTTGGATGTTGGGCAAGAGCTTGGAGAGGAGATGGGCGCCGCCAATCTATCTGAAAAGATCATGAGGAAGAAGAATCAAAAACTGTTTCTTCTGTACTCAGATCCCCTTGATGATAATTATGATGATTGAAATGTGTGCCAACCACTTAGCAAAGGTAATTAGTAATCTAACTAATAAATAATTAAATACTTGGGCACCTCAAGGCGGTGTAATGGTTAACAAGCTTGTCTCACTAGAACAATTACAAGTAGTAAGTTCAATCCTCACTGAGTGCCCTTACTTTTGGCCTTGTGCCACATCTAAACTATGCTTGGAAAATCAATAAATAATTAAATACTTAATGCATATACTGAAACAGGATATGCATTATGGATAGTACTGGATAAATAGTCATATAAATGAAAATCTGGTCTTTTGTTGCATTTTTTTAATCATTTTACACCAATCAATCAAGGTGATAAAGTCACTAAGAAGCAAAGGTTTACAGAGAGTGAAAGAATGTGAGAAAAGGAAAATAAAAGAAATAGGTGTCAAAGAGACAGATAATGATGACATTGCATTTAAATTTTTGAAGATCAAAATTGACTGAAAAGCAAGAAACCAAAAGAGAGCTCTACAAACAGGAAGTGCAAAGATGAAACTGTTAGCATAAAATTTATAAGCTATATGTAGCAATTTCAACTGTAAAATGGTACCAATCTAGTTTGTTAAATTAATATTAGCTTGAACCTCTGGAGGCTATCTTCCCAGGTATTACTTCTCCTTTGGGCGTGGAGGGACCAGGGTTATTATCTGGTGCCCAAGGCATCTTCAAAAGGTGAAGTGCCAAGGGGACTTGAGCAATTTTTGGATGGATGATTGAAATCTCATTTTAAACTTGACCTTCTTGGTTCACTGTTGTACTAGACAATTTTTCTCACCAAAATTTATCTTGCACATTTATAAATCTACCACTCATCTGTGCATTGAATATTGCTGTCATATCTGGTCTATAGCTCCTGTAATGTATAGAGAGATTCTCAATAAAATACAAAGAAGGGTTTGTAATGTTATTGGTTCTGACCTGGCATCTTGACTTCAGTCACTTTCCCACCAGCATGATGTGGCAACTCTGTCTTTTCTATAAATATTTTCATGGTAATTATTCTAATGAAGTTTCCTTCTTGGAACCTTGACAACATGAATTTAAGCATACTATGAAGTTGGTAATCAGGTTTCATCATTTTACTGGTAAAATAGCTAAATGTAACTTAAGTTCTCTTACAATAGTTTCTTTTCTCATACATGGAATTTTCTTCCAACTTCTTGCTTCTCTGTTGCCCATGATCTTCAAAAATTTTAATGTTAATTTCCATCTTTTGTCTTCCTGAACCCTGTTCTTTTATTGTCCTTTCTACTCACTAAAGTCTTTTTCGCTCTCAGTAACTCCTGGTGTCTTAGTGGTATTATTGCCTTGCATGGAGGAAATGATTTAAAAAAAAATAATTACTTTTAAAATTTTCAAAATATGAAACAAATATTTCCTTAAAGTGTTCCATCTTAGTTAAATTAACCCTCCCCCCACCGATTTACTAACTGTTTTTCTAATCATATAATTATTTCTGGACAATTAGTGACCTTAAATTTTTCTCCCTATGGTCAGCAATTTTTCTAAATAAAGCTAAAGAATAAATATATATTTGATTATTATAATACCTCTTAATGCTAACAATCTTCTTCTATGTGCTTCAGGATGTAGATGATCATGGATCTCCACAATTTCCTGTTCTTTGTGGGTAAATTTTGTTTTTTGTTATTTCTCCTAAACCTTGCTCCACAATCCATTTAATCAAGCTCTCTAGGTAGGTTAAGCATTGTTTGCCTGTCCCTGTTGCCTTCAACGTGTCCTGTGAGTATCGATTTTTCCAAGCCTTCTTTCCCTAGAAATTTCAACTATGTCTTCTTTTTGTTTCTAGTTCTCTAGAATTTCATCATTGCTCACATGTTCAGTCCTTGGTATTCTCAGCATCCTTCTGTAGAACTACAATTCTCTTCTTCATCTGCAAGATTATCCAGCTTTCACTGCTATACAGGAGGACAGATATTACATAAGAGTTCAGTACTTTTTCCTTTGTTTCTAACAAATTTTTCTGTTTCTTAATACTCTGCTTAGCTTTTGGAATGCATCTTTGGCTAGCCTAATGCACCTTTAGATTTCAGTATCGCATATTCCATCCTCTGTTGGAAAACTTTTTTTTTTGTGCTTGTTTGATTTTGGTATCTCCAATTTGTAATTTGCATACTTGGGTAAATCTTTTTGCTTGTCATCATGCATTCTATCTTCTTGCATGAGATGTTTAGTCCTTTCTTCTTGCTTTCCTTCAAATTAATTAGCAAATATTTATACAGTGTGTGATGAGTGAATTTTGTGCATGCACATTGTTTTTGATTTTGTCGACTGCACAAAAAAAGAGCACCTTGATGCATTTCACTCTACCAAAAATTTGGAAAGAATGTTGTCCTGATTGTCATTCATGCCGGAAGGTCTAATATGAACATTTCCAAGTGTTTGGGTGTCAATCTAAGGACAGTACAGAAGATTCAGAAAGAACTGGATGAGTCTGATGGTGTTTGGAGTTATCACTTGTGATGGCGATATTATGCCTCCATTCATCTTCCCACAAGGCCTCAGGCTTAACACAGAGGCCTATATCAAGTGCCTTGAGGAAGTAGTGTTATCCAGGGTCAAGAGGGTGGCTGCTGAAAGACCCTACATCTGGCAACAGGATTCTGCACCATGTCACACAACCAGGAGAACCTAGTCATGGCTATTAGACAATTTCGGCTACCACATCACCTCTTACATCTAGTCACCTAACTCCCCAGACTGAAACCCCCTTGATTATTATGTGTTGAGTAAGGGAACAACAAAACTCCTTGTAACAACAAAAATGAATTGGTAGCAAAGATTCACCAATTTAAACAAGGAGACTGATCAGTAGAGTGATAGGAGATTCTGAAGTCATCTGGAGTCTGTGGTTGAAGCCAATGGTGATTTTATTGAATAAATTTACTTTTTAGTATTTCAAGATAATTCTGTATAATTTTGGTAAATATATCTGTTAAAATGAGATGTCAGTGTTATTTTCACTTTTGCATAGTTTAGATGACAATTTATCTATCACACCCTATATGTGCAGAAAATTCCAGGTCACTAAACAACTCCTCAGTATTGATTATAAAAATTTTAGTGGGGTGGCTCATTCTAACTCATATGGAATACTTTTAGGGTGTGCCTGTTTCATATTTTGAAATAAGACCACTCTAAAAAATAAACATATATCAGTCAGTTATGTGTCATGCATGATACACGCATAGGCGATCATGTATCTTTTGATACATGACTGAAGAGGTAGATTTTTCCCCGCAGTAGGTTGCCATTTCTTTCTGCGGTAGACCAGTTGCCATCCAAGGCTATAGAACCTGGTCTGTCCTGCTATTTACCCACAGCTGGATGGAGAAGAAGAGTATTCATACCTTTCCCAAGGGTATTAGCATGTAAGTGAATGTAATGGATTCAACTGGAATTCAAACTCGGCTCTCCAATTCCTCAATCTGAGCTGCTATCCATTACTCCACCGTATACAATTCCTATTACTCCAAACATTATGTTGTAGATACCCATGTTTGATAACCACCATCAGATCTAGTATGTTTGAGACTACTCAGCCACAGAGAGTATGACAGTCCAGCAAGATTCAATTACTCCTTTAAAGAATGCACATCTTTCATTCAGTCCTTCTCAAAAAATAATATTTGCTTATTCTCTTTATAAATTTACTTGAATGTGCAGGTGAGCAGATATAATTCCCACTGTTTAAAAAACAGGGAGTTTACTCAAACATGGGTATCCACAAAATAAAGTTTGAAGTAGTAGGAAAAGATGTTGAATAAAATATCCATTTTTCCTCATATATATATATATATATATATATATATATAAATTTCATTAACGATGACTGACAAGGTACTGCAATTAGGTCTTTTATTCAATTTTTTTTTGTGTTCATATAAGTGTTCTGGATATAAGGTACGTAAAAATTATATGAATGTTCTGTATATCCAAGTGCTTTTGACTATTCTTTTAGCCATTGTCAAGAATAAAAAAATTAGCCAAAAGCACTATATATATATATATATATATATATATATATATATCTTTAATATTATTCACCAATATATATATATATATATATATATATATATATCTTTAATATTATTCACCAATATATATATATATATATATATATATATATATATATATATATATATGATATTATTCATCAAGACAGGAATTAACAGAAAAGATAACACCAGTTTTTTATAAATATTCATATTTAGAACATGTTTTAGTTTCATGGGAAACTTCTTTATTCAGAAAGGGAGATTTTGTAATAACTACTTACTATTCAGTCTGGCGTCTTTAATCTGGCACTCTTGGGACCAGACCACTGCCAGACCACAGAATTCCAGATCTCTAAAAAAAACCTATGTAAGCATAGTTTTACCAGCTCATTCCACATACAGATTGTTGTGTTATCAAGGGTAGAACAACTAAAAACTGAAAATAAAACAATCACTAATCCTTCTACAAAAGGTTTTTATTTGTAACAGGGTTTGTTATAAATTGGGTGTAACAGGGTTGATGTTAATGACAAATTAAAATGCATAAAACATTCAACGATAACAACAATAAAAACTTGAGACATGTGTTGACATAAATAACAAGAATTTGTATTTTCTTTTTGTGATGTGAATTACAGAATTTTGGTATAGTTTGTGTAAAAATGTTCTCAGTGTCTCTTTTGTTTAAAAGTCAGTGCTTACTTGGTTTGGTTCAGAGAATTTCGTTTGTGAGGATGGTGTTTGGAAATTGTCTGTTTTCAATTTTCACAGAGCACTGGCTAGACGTGTGTTCCTGTACTGCTACTGCTACTTGTCTATCCATCTACTGACTACTGCTACAGGTACCCACTACTCTACTGACCCCTTTGTGGTGGAAGGGTTGTTTTTATAATGATGAGGTTTAGGATGATGATATATCCTTCTTTTATATCATCACTGATAACAAGGTTATTTTTAGAATGATGAAATATCCTTATTTTTTTATCATCACTGATGGCAAGGTTATTTTTAGAATTGATGAAATATCATCATCATTCTGTACCATAACATATAGTTTCATCCAATCAGTCAGTTATGTACCATACATGATATATGCTTAGGTTATCATGTATCATGACTGACTAGGCAGATTTTTTCCCGCAGTAGGTTGCCATTTCTTTCTATGGTAGACCAGTTGCCATCCAAGGCTATAGAACCCTGTCTATCCTGCTATTTATCCATAACTGGGAGGAGAAGAAGAGGATTCACACCATTCCCAAGAGTATTAGCACATAAGTGAATGTAATGGATTTGACTGGAATTCGAACTTGGCTCTCCAATTCCTCAATCTGAGCCGCTATCCATTACTCCATCGTGCTTCCCACTGTTTCATCCAATACAGAGGCTAGATAAAAAGGCTAAAAGTAAAGGCTAAAAACCCAAAATAATATGCACTATCCTGAATGGCTAAATATGTAACTATACATAAGAAATGAGCAAGACTGTATAACCAAAACACTCTGCTGTGGAAAGTTGTAAACAACATGCCTCACTGCTCTTGTAGTCAATCAACAAATTAATGGTGGCTGAGTCAAAAATTGCTGCACCATAAGAAATGCGTGACTACTGAGTGCCAGATTAAAGAGGCCAGACAGTACTTCTGAAGCATATAATTGAAGTAATAGGTATCATAGGGAATATTTTTATGTCTGTTGTTGAAAATGCAAAATATGGAAGCATCTGCTGGAAAATGTCTATGAAAATTCTAAAGTATTATTTTTTAAATGTGATTTTGATATTGCTTTGGTAATGTTGAATTATTATTATTTTTAGAGGATTTACTATACTTACCTTCATATGCCATCATTGCAGAAACAACTATCAGGAGAGCAAATGACTCCCAGGGAAGATTATATGCAGTTCTATGGCAAGACATTGCACCAAATGCATTCCTCCGAATAGTGCAAATGACAGAGAACTGGCTCTCCTGATAAAGCAACAACAAATATGAAAACTATCTTAAATGATTATTGAACTGTTTTTATTATGTTATTTTATTTTAGTTTTAGAGTATATGTTTTATATTTTGATTGTCTGCTTTCCTCATTTTATTTGATTGCATTTTCCCTTCTCATTCCCTTTGGCTACTAAATATTCTTTTTCTGTCTCTTCCGTTTCTTCCTTCTTATTTGATTGCCAGGCTAAATTGAAATGGTTATTTCATGGGAACCCAATATTTTAAATCAGAGAGAGGTCTTCTATCCCTTTCCTTATTCCTCTTCAAGTTGGCCTGAGTGCTATCAGCACTGTCTTTGAGTGAAGTGTCTCTGAGGAAGCACTTTTCTGAAAAGTGGGTGTTTCTATGTCTGGGTCATTCCAATAAATGCCTGTAAAAGGAAAAGGGTAGAGAAGTAAAATGAAAGGGGAATAGAGGATCTGTGTCTTGAATTAAAGATAGCAGTTCAAGGTCATATTGTTGTGGAGGCAAGGAGGGTGGTGTCTTTACTTCCTGTTGGGAAGGATTTTTATCAATTTAAAAATTTTCTGTTTCTTTGAAATAAAAACAAAATGGCAGGTCCATGATTTTAGGAATTAAATATTTTAATTTTATCTGATGTAATGTCAATATTACACATAAATGCACAACTATAAATCTATCTATACATAGACATAAACAGACAAAAGGCTGCTGGAAAGTTATTCACAATCAGATATTTGATCATATTTTGGGAAATTAAATTTTCAGCACCCAATCACTCCTATATATATATATATATATATATATATATATATATATATATATATATATATATATATATGTATATACTGACATGTAAATAGATGTTATATACACATACACACATGTGTATATATATATATATATATATATATATACTTAGTTGCATTAATGTTCCACACCCTTGAAATCATCAGACAAATTCTGATGATTGCAAGGGTGTGAAACCCAGGGTCACACACTCACATCAATGCAACTCTGATATTGAGTGCTTTCCAATGAGTAATGCACATATATTATATATATATATATATATATATATATATATATATATATACATACATACATACATACATACATACATACATATTTTATATATATACATATACTTATATACATATATATATATATATATATATATATGTATGTATATATATATATATATATATATATATATATATATATATATATATATATTGTGTACTTAGGCAGCAATCCTTCATTTATGCATGTTTCATTAAAAACGACAGACAACGTACTACAATTAAGCTTTTTATTTAATTTTTCTTGTGTTCGAACAAGTCTTTTCTTTCTGGATACAGAGTATGCTGAAACTGTGCAAATGTTCTATAGTTGCGAGCGCTTTCCGCTATACTTTTATCCATTATCAAGGATGATTTTATTTTTGCTGTTTTATTGGGTGTATAGGTTGTGTATATGTTTTTAGTGTTATAGAGATGTTTTATTTTCCAAACACAGCACACTGTAGCTGTTTTTGTAGTTAATATTATTAAGTGTTGGCTTTTTCTTTTTTATTATTATGGTTTATATTATTTTTGATCCATTTTTACATCTGGATGAGGTTATTATGCTTGTATTTTCTACTAGTATGTTTCAGATGGAGTCTGGTAAGTTTGTGTGTCTGTGTGTTTAAATGGCTCCTAATAGAACTATGGTCAGATAGGTGTAATGTAGGGTGTCTGGATAGGCATATAGTCATGTGACTGATGTAATTATTTATGAATTTGGTTTGATCAGGAACACAGTTCCTTAAGGGGCATTTGAACTCATAGGTAATGTTTGTTTGATGTAATTTTGACTTTGCTGGTGTGTTGTTATTTTTGAGGATAAGGTTAGCTGTTTTAAATATTTTGTAGTAGATAATTAATTTGATTTTTTTATTCACTTAGAAATATCATAAAAAAATACACTACCCCAATGGGTAGTGTATTTTTTTATGATATTTCTAAGTGAAGATTCATCTTGTTTGTAGTTAATGTGCATTTGGTTTTTGCAGAAAATATTTATGTAATTTTTGACTGTATGTTCGCTATCATTGTTATTTACTTTGGGAAGAAATAGCCTAATTTGGTGGTCTATAAGGTGGTTAGGGAAGCCATTGTTAATTAGTGTCTGTTTTACATTATTGAGTTCTTTAAGGAAGAATAATCGAGAGGATGAATTCTGGTGTGCTCTTTTTAGGAAGTTTTTAATTACTGCTATTTTGTATCTGAGTGAGCTTTCACTTTTAAAGTTAAGGTGGCAAGAGATTCTACTAATGGGTTTTTTATATAATGAGGTGATAAAAGTCTTATTACTATATTCTACGAGAACATCTAAGAATGAGAGCTTATTTTTTTGATTAAGTTCATAGGTAAAGTTAAAGACAGAGTTTTTTCAAATGTGATCTTAAGAGTATCTATTTCTTTAGTGTTATTTGCTAAAATAAAAATATTGTCTACATAGCAGACATATATTTTAGGTTTACAGACCTGTCTAAATATCATACTTTCTACATGGGACATGGAAAAATTGGAAAAGCATGGATCGAGTGGATTTCCCATACTAACATCATGAGGCTGGATGTAAATGTTGCCATTATGGTCATGGAATGGGACTTTGGTTGTGAATGCGTGTAGTAATTTTTTGAGTATAAATGGTTTGATGGATGGCAGAGGGATAGAATGAAACATGCACACATATATGCATACATATATATATATATATATATATTTTTGTCATCCACAGACAGACTGTTTCACTGTTTCACAGCTCATCAGTGTGGCTAGACGTCCGGTTGCCTCTAGCTAGGATCGAAACCCGACTGAATTTGCGTCAGTCGGAACTTCTCCCACTAGGCCGTCAGTGCACGGTACGGGATGAAGGTGAATTTTAGCGTGTTTATTTTTAGATTTAGATAAACACACAGTGACTGACAGTGACTCAATTCTGCCGAAGAGTCGTGCAATATTAGCTTAAATAGTCACTGTTTAAAAATTCACACCTCAAACCAGAGGGCTCAACCGAAATTAATTTTTCAGGAGCTAATATTTTTGTCATCCACAGACAGACTGTTTATTATATATATATATATATATATATATATATATATATATATATATATATATATATATATATATATATATATATGTATGTATGTATGTATGTATATATAAGTTTTAAGTTATGCTATATGTTAAATTGCTCAATATTAGAGATAGAGTGTATATAAATATAAAGTGGGCATCGAAGTCATTGACCAGAAGTGACAGTCTGTTTCATGTGAAGTGCAATCATCAGGCTACATCTATTCACTACTTATGGGTATTCACTGAAAGTAACATTTGAAACAATCAATATATATATATATATTTTTTTTTTTTAAGCTATTCACCCCTAGCATGGCTGGAAGCCACTAGCACGCAAGGGGTTACAGAAGATTTGGAGTGAGAGCAGATAGGAGAGTTAGAGGAAAGGATGTGGAGAAGAATAGTGGATAGATCAAGGCAAGGGGTTACAGAAGATTTGGAGCGAGAGCAGATAGGAGTGAAAGAGGAAAGGATGTGGAGAAGGATAGTGGATAGATCAAGGCAACTGGAGATGTCGATTGACATTACATTTAAATAGTTGGAGATTATAGTTGTCAGGGAAACAGGAATAAGGAAGGGAGTTCCACAGGCGAGGGGTGTGAGACATGAAGCTATTGGAGTAGAAGAGACGTCTATATTTAACAGTTTCAACAATGAAAGGGTGGGAGTGGGATGCCAGGCTCATAGGACGCTTGAATTCATGAAGCCTGGGAACCAGCAAAAGCAGCACATCGGAGCAATTACTGTAAAAGTATTTGTAAAAAAGACAGAGCGAGGCGATGGCACATCTGTGAGAGAGTGACTGCAGTGAATGCTGTGACAGCTGGTGAATGCTGTCATAATCCTTGCCTTTAGTTCATCTTTGGGGCTACAAAACATTTTTTTTTGTCACTTGCTCATAATAATCAAGGGGGTTGCAGTCTGGGGAGCTATGTAGCCAGGTGTAAGGTGTGATGTGGTCACAGAAATTGTCTGATAGCCATGACCAGATTCCCCTGCTTGTGTGGCATGGTGAAGAGTCCTGTTGCTAGATGGCGGGTCTTCCAGCAACCACCCTCTTGACCCATGGCCGCACTATCTCCTCAAGGCACTTGATGTAGGCCTCCGTGTTGTGTCCTGTGGGAAGATGAATGGAGGCATAACATCACCATCACTAGTGATCACACCAAACACCATTGTAATCACCATTAGACTCATCCAACTCTTTCTGAATCCTCTGCACTGTCCTCAGATTGACACCCAAACACTCAGAAATGTTTGTACTGGAGCTTGTAATCAGCACAGCATGCTGTTTCCAAATTTTTGGAGGATGAATTGCATCATTGTGCTTTTTTTCTCAAAGACGGTGCCCAACTGACTCTACTGTGCATTCAACAAAATCAAAAACAAACAACATGAAATATAAAATGGTGAAAATTTACTCATTGTGACATGTGTATATATATATGTGTGTGTGTATATATATATATATATATATATATATATAGAGACAGATTTTTTTGAAAATGGGGTAGGCTGATACCTTTTGAGTCTGATATATATATATATATATATATATATATATATATATATATATATATATATATATATATATATATGTATATATATATATGGCCTGAAACAGACTGTTACTGCTGGATGTTGAATTCAATATCCACTTTATATATATATATAATAAAAAATATATATATATAAGACTGAAAAGTTATCAGCCTACCCCATTTTCTAAAATATAACAAAATGACCATGGAGAAAGTGCTTCTTGATTGAGTCAAGAACATTTCAAAATCTTTTCACACACACACACACACACAGATTATATATATATATATATATATATGCATATCAGTGGTTACTCTTGTCAGGTTCAGCATGACTGAGTTAACATTCAAATGTATCTATTTCAAAGAAACAAAAATGTTTTGTAATGTGTTGTTTTTATTTTTGACTTCAACTGGATCCAAAATTGTTTTAACTCTGTGATTCAAAATACTAACCGAAATACATTTTGTTGATATTGCTCACAATAAAGAAGAAGGAAAGAAAGTATTGAAGTAAAATTAAGATGGTTAGTTGGGTTGTGAAGATCTGATCCCTATTGAAGCTGGAGACATACTTAATGTATTTCTTGCTGGAGACATACTCAATATATTTCTTGCTTTAATTTTATAAATAATTTTTTTAAAAATGACTTTGATGACCTGTTTTTCAAAGAACATGTTTTTATTTCAACTTATTGTTTGAAAATGTTCATTTTAAATAATTTATTCCCTCCAGTATGAGGTTTTTAGTGGAATGTATCTTTTGAGAAAGAGAAATTAAATTTAGCTGACATAATTCGGCAAAAATAAAAGAAAGTAGCAGCCTTAACTCATCTACAAGAGGGTTGGGGTGTGGAGTGTGACTGTGGTAGTGTTGAGGAAATATGATATCAGTCAGCAGTACTGATCATAAATGTACAATAAATTATACAAAAAATTCACAGAGAGATACATAAATATACTAATGCATAGACATATTTACAAACACACACTCTAAAATCAGTGACTTGATAACCAGGTATAAAACAATAAAAATGGAAAGGGCTAATAAACAGACAAACATATCAAAGACTTTGTCTTCACTCTTTTTTCATACATCTCTGTAAAAAATTTTTTAAATAAATGTTTATTTTTATAGAATTATTACAATTAATATTAAAATACCAAAATGTGCTTTTTAATTTCATTCACAGAGATTTTAAAAATTATATATTTTAGCTAGAGTAAAGAAATCATTTTAGCATCCAATAATATATATATGTGTGTGTTTGTGTGTGCATGTTTACATGCATATATATATATATATATATATAAGAGTTGCCTGACAATTGCTCAAGCATGAAACAGACTGTCGCCTCTAAGTGCTGACTTCCATGTCCACTTTTATATTTACACACGCTCTACCTCTGATATTGAGCACTTTATCCTATAAATATAGCACACTTTAAGACTATATTTCTTCATATATATATATATATATATATATATATAGTAATGATACAATATGGTAATCCGAATTTTCAGGTGGATATAGATCCAGGGAGAGCTCTATTTCAAAAGACAGAGCAAAATTATTATTAATTAAAGAATATCAAACACTTAAAATCCCATACGTAATAATCTTAATTTCATCAGAGCTCTAAAAAAAGACACTCAATCTTCTTGTAGTTCATTTGTGATTTGTTTGTAGGTCTTGAAGATTGAGTGACTTTTTTTAGAGCTCTTATGAAACAAAAATTATTACCTATGGGATTTTAAGTGTTTGATATTCTCTAATTAACAATATATATATATATATATATATATATATATATATATATATATATAAAAAATGAAGAGGTTATAATGGTTCCAACGAGAGAAAAGTGTGTATATTAAAAAGAAGAGAGGTACCGCAAACTTTTTTGGTTGTAATGTGGGTTTTTAAAAAAATATTATTCTTTATTTTTCATAGTTTTACAACACATGTTTCTGGTCTCATGACCGTCTTCAGGTAAAGACATTCACAAGGCTTGGGTCAACCCATGGTATGGTTTTCAGGCACTTTCCAAAGGCACTGCATGCTGGGATTGACCTCGATCTAGTCTGATAACAAATCGAACATGGTGAGATTCAAACCTGGGTATCATGATCAGAAAGCAAACATTCTAACCACTCGGCCACACGCTCATATATATATATATATATATATATATATATATATATATATATATATATATATATACTGGACTCTCCCATCATTATCGACATATGAGGATCAAGCAGCTCAGTTCTTAGAACCAACAGCCAGACTACCTGCATATATCATTTGACTGTGGTGGTGAAGGTTTGTGCAGAGTATGCCACAAGGTCCCCAAACAACCCTCCACAGGTTTTGAATTCAGAGTTGTCCTTCTCCTAGACTGTTCACCACACAAGGCAATAGGACCCAGTCTGTCATGCTATTTACTTATAGCTTGTGGGAGAAGAGATAAATTTCCCAAGTGTATTTGCATGTAAGCAAATTTAATGAACCTGAATGGAATTTGAACTTGGCTCTCTGATACCTCAACCCGAGCTGCAATCCATTACTTCACCATGCCTATATATATATATATATATATATATATAATGAGAGAGAGAGAGAAATCTTATTAAAGAAAAATTTGCCGCCTTCAGCAGGAATTGAACCTGCATCCCTCAGACAGTTTCTTGAATATTCAGGCCAGTAGGTCAGAACAAATAAATATACTGTTTAATAAATAAATGGAGCACCTACTCAAATATGAGTATCCACTAAACAAAAATAATGTTTAAAGTGATAAAAATCTATCAGATAAATAAAAATTCTTTCCTGCATATATATATATATAGATAGATAGATATGTGTATGTGTGTCTGTGCCTATATAATAAATGTTTTTCAATGGCATATATATATATATATATATATATATATTCTTAAGCATACAGATAATTAGTAGGTGGTGGTCAGAACCTCATACGTCGAACACTATGGAAGAGTCCATCATATATATACTACAAAAACAAAATGTTGAGACAACCAACAGAAGGCCTGCCAGGTGACCAAAAGGAAACTTAATAAAGTGAAAAACTAACAATGTATAACCCAAACACCCTCCCACCATCAAAAAAAGAAAACCAGAACAAGAAACATGAACTAAGAAAAAAGACCAAAAGGTAGACATCTACCAAAACAGAACCAAAGAGAGTTCTTTTCCTAGGTTACCATGAAAGAGCAATTACACGTCCCAATATTATGCCTCAGAAAGAGAAAAAGTAATATATAAATATATATAATAAAAAATATATATTAGAAAAATTTATGAAGAAAAAATTTTCATGTGATGAGTTTTTAAACTTAAATTTTTTTAATAAGTGTTTAGGTATATAGTCTAGCCAATTTCATTTACTTTTACTTTTTGCTTATGTTTTAATAACTAATTAGCCCACATCGTGATAATAGATCTGCTAAGAAAGGTGGAATGTTACCAGAACCTGAGAATGATCTAGCAATTAAAGCACTTTCTATACACTTTCATTTGAGTAAATTGTTTTCTCTTCTAATTAAAGTAGCATTTTTAAATCACAATTATGGACAGACTCATCACTGTGTGCAACTAATACAGTCTGTGTGTTGTTTTGTAAACATTACTTTAGTTTGATGAAATCCTGAAGGATAAAATGCATCACAGGAAAAATGTTTCCACTTTGTCATTAATCTCAACCTTGTCCTGGTATATAGAACTTTATGTATCATTTTATATATATATATATATATATATATATATATATATATATATATATACACAAAATATATATAAAAATAAATCAATCTATCTATCTATCTATATATATATATAATACAATAGACTTGATGAATTACTGAATCACTGTAATGAAATCATCTTCAAATGCAGACATAAAAACTGGTTCAATATAACATACTAAAAATATTTTAGGAAAACCTGCCCATGGAAACTACAAAAATTTAAATCATCAAGACACCAAATAATGCATAATTTCTATGTGTTGGATTAAGGACTTAGGTTAAACAATTTATTTGTAAATGTATATATATTTTTATGCGTGTATATGTGTGTGTGTGTGTGTGTGTATGGGTGTATATTTGTATATGTGTATAGGTATATATATATATATGTGTGTGTGTGTATGCCTGTATATGGATATTTATATATATGTATATGTGTATATACATGTGTAAAAAATGATGGAAATAAAAGAAAAAATATAGATGTATTTGGCTAGATTGTAAAAAAAACAAAATTCTTTCAAAATTTGAAAAATACCATCATCTCTTGTTCATGTACGTGCGCAGTCACAATGTAAACAACCCAATCCTCTCTTTAAAATATATGTATATATATATATATATATATATATATATATATATATATATATAGGGGTTGGACAAAATAATTGGAACAGGTGCAAATTCCACTCCTATATTTCAAAGACCTATTATATTAAGAACTTTAACTAAAACTTTGTAATTGCAGGTTATATCTATTGTAAATACGTTTATTCATCTAATTTACTGTCTTTGTCTTATTTATTTTTAGAATTTAGTCAAATTTAAGCTAAATGCGTGACCTCTCCGAGTTCGAAAAAGGGCAAATTGCTGGAGCTCGCATGGTAGGAGTCTTGATCACTAAGGTTGCTGAACCGTTTGGTTTTTCAAGAGCTACCATATCAAAAACTATGATGCAATTCGAGAAACAGAGTAAAACCTCTAGCAAGCATAGCAATTTGGGCCGGACTTGCAAACGTACTGACAGGGATCGACGTGCATTGAAACGCAATGTGACAAAAAATCACCGGACTACTGTGGCCAAAGTGACTGCTATATTATTATATTATTGAATAATCTCTCAATAGTCCAGTTTCTACTAAAACTCTTCGTCGTGAGCTCCATAAGGCTGGCTCTCCAATCGCAACATTCAGAAGAGGTCGAAGTGGTGCAGAGATCACAATGCCTGGTCTGCAGACCAATGGAAGCAAGTCATATTCTCAGACGAGTTCAGTTTTTCTCTTTTCCCAACTTCAGGGCGAGTTTATGTGTGGAGGCAGCCAAAAGAAGTTTACAATCCTGACTGCCTTCTTCCAACAGTGAAGCATGGAGGTAGATCAGTGATAGTTTGGGTAGCCATATCATGGAAATGTCTTGGACCAATAGTTGCCCTGCATGGTAGAATCAACAGCAAAGATTACCTGAACATTTTGGGTGATCATATTCATCCAATGGCCCAGACTTTATTCCCTGATGGTGACTGCATCTTCCAAGATGATAATGCTCCAGTACATACCACTCGAGTGGTTAAGAATTGGTATAAAGAGCATGAAAGTGAGCTAGAACACATGGAGTGGCCTCCCCAATCTCCAGATATCAATATTATTAAACATTTGTGGAGCATTTTGGAGTGACAAGTTAGGAATAGCTATCCTCCACTGTTGTGCCTTAAAGAGCTAGAGCAAGTGTTAATGGAAGAATGGCTGAAAATTCTTCTAGATGAAATCAGGAAGCTGTATGATTCCATTCCTAGACGTATTAAAGCTGTATGTAAGGCTCCATATTAAATAAATTTTCTTTGAATTTAACAAGTGTTTCAATCATTTTGTCTAACCCCTGTATATTGAGTTATATATATATATATATTGAGTTATTATGTTTTATGGTACATGGCACTGTGTTGTCAGGTAGACTAGATGAACATTTGTGGGTAGATTGGAATCCTCATGGTACAATACAGGCTAGACACCAGAATCAGTTTATAATTAATGCAGGAGTTGGAATTGTAGGTGACTGTCTAGTAGGTCCATATGTTCTCCCAGCATGTCTTACGGGAGCTGTTTACAGGGACTTTATTTTGAACACATTTCCATACATGCTCAAGCATGTAGCCCTACGAATACGAAGATGCACGTGGTCCATTCATGATGGGACTCCAGCACATTTTAGTTACATTGTTCACAATGCACTGGCTGACATCTACTATAATAAAAATCCAATGGATTGAGGTTGGGGGAACATGCAGGCCCAATCTCAATGCATTGGATTTTTATCTGTGGGGCCACCTAAGATAATTAGTTTATGCAACAAACATTAATAATGCATAGACACTTCATCAATGTGTCATGGAGGCCTGCAAAACCATTTGACATCACATGGGAGTATTTGAAAGGCTTTACCAGCCAATGATCCAATGGGTGCATGTGCGTGTAGCAGCAAGTGGAGGAAATTTTGAACATTTAATATAAGTTGCTGTCTTGAGGTGGAACGATGGCCTTTTGAACATATGTTTATACCTTGTTTTGGTGTTAGGAACCCACTCTCCAAAGTTTGTAAAAGTATTTTTGGATTGTATTTTGAATTGTACCTATAACAGCATCTACTGTAAACTGTAAACTTAACTCAAAAATGAAGGATTTGCGGATATATGTTTTATGGACTTCTTTCCTTGTTTTCATGTAAGGAACCCAACCCAAAAATTTGTGAAAGTATTTTTGATACACCCTATATATATATATATATATATATATATATATATATATATATATATATAAAATTAATTTTAAAGAAATGATACCATTAATGAAATGATAATCTCAGAATATAATTGAAATTGTGGATCAGTTAATATCTGAGCCAGAAATTATCCATGCTTTATTTGGTTTCTTTTTATAACTCATCAAGTCTAAGTGGATTAGTTAAAACTGAAACATATTTTGTATTCTAGGAAGAATTGCATTATCAATTTTCTTTTTGAAAATAATGATTTTCCCAGATAAAACCTCTATTATTTAACCGTTAGCTGGGGAGTGTGGAAGAAGATGGATTCAAACTCTTCCCAATTGTATTTGTGCCTAAGGAAGTGTAACAAACCAAACTGGAATTCATACTCAGCTCTCCGATTTCTCATTCCAATCTCCTATCCGTTATACCAGCTGCACATCCACAGACCTAATGCAGTTGACTTCTTGAGATAGAGATAAAATTGATTTTTCTGAAGTTCTCTCAATATGCTTGATATTCTGGGAATTTAAATAAATCTTAAAATCTATAAGTTGGTGCTGAAAATTTATCAGCCAGACTAAGAAACCATAAAAAAAAAAACTGACATTTAGTCAGATTTTGGGAATTGGTCCATTCAGAGCAATAACTTTTTAGAACTCTATTTTAAGTTGAGTTTCATGGAGTTCACTACTACTACCCCCATTGCACTTATCAGGGTTGTGTCAGGGTCAATCCTTGGAGATATTGCAAAAATTGAAATGCCCAAGGAAACTGTACAAATTCTGGCACTTTGAACATATCTACATGTCAAATCTACCATCAATGTGTGGGCAAGGTAAAACTCATCTTTAAAATAGTAATGTATGTGTGGTGATGACTTGCTTTTAGAGTAACCAACTCAAGAAACTAAAGCAAGTAAATTTTTTTGGTAAATGGGTCTTTCATTGATGGATATTAAGACTTGATATTGTCTTTACTCAAGTACTCCAAAAGTGCCTAAGATAAGTCTTTAGTTTGTTTTTTTTAACTTATTTTTTGAGGAAGTGATATTTGAGGATGTTGGTGCAATGGATAGTGTCTCAGAATGAGAAATCAGAGAGATGGGCTTGGATTCAAGTTGAGTCCTTTACTTATGTGCAAATACCCTTGGGAAAGTTTAGAACCAATCCCTTCCCCCCTGAGCAATGGGTTAAATAGTAAAACTTGTATCTGGAAAATAAACAAAAAATTGATTATTCTAAGAATCCAAAAATATTTTATGGCTTTAAATAACCTACAAAAGGACAATAAGCCATTAAAACAAAACAAATGAAATAAATATTTACACTATATTTGGACTATTGTCCTCATCTTTGTTGTTGTTATCAAAATATTAGTTTTAGAACTAATCCCTTCTCCCCTGAGCAATGGGTTAAATAGTAAGACTTGTATCTGGAAAATAAACAAAAAATAGATTATTCTAAGAATCCAAAAATATTTTATGGCTTTAAATAACCTACAAAAGGACAATAAGCCATTAAAACAAAACAAATGAAATAAATATTTACACTATATTTGGACTATTGTCCTCATCTTTGTTGTTGTTATCAAAATATTCTGGCTGGTATGCCCTCCAGTCTTTCTCAGGTATATGATGATCTGGGTAACCTACAGGGAATTCTGAACTGAATCCTTTATCTAATCTACAGGGGCAGAGTGTTCTCATTTCACTGCTCCCGTGTAGAGATATTGTCTACTTCTTATTTATAGTACTGCTCAGATATTGATCACTTGTTTCCACTGAGTCCAAGTACACACAGCGCAACCCAGTATATCCCCATACATTAAATAAAGGATCCAGTTCAGAATTCCCTGTAGGTTACCAAGATCGATATACACTTAATGAAGACTGGAAGGCATAATGGCCAAAATGTTGTGATAAAAACAACAAAGATGAGGACAATAGTCTGAATATAAATAGTGTAAATAATGATAAAACTTCATCTCAGTATGTCAGACAGAAAAAAATCAAATCAAATTGTACATTTTTAAAAATTATTTTGACCCCTGACCCTGACAACAGTGTTGTTACCCATTACATTAGAATTATCCTTACGTCTGTAATAATCGTAAATACTTTACCATATATTTTAAAAATTCCAGAATTCTGTTTAGTTATTTTCATGGAAACACCCAAGAAAAAAAAAGGTCAATTCTAAGAAAATGAACTGTGAAACTGATTTAGATACAGATTCTAAAAAAAACTGTTCAAATTATACCAGGTGTAACAGCAAAACTTTTCTATTGTTAGATTAAGATTTGAACTATTGTATCTTAGAAATGATCAAAGATATTTTACTGGAATTCTCCAAAGTTTTTATAACAATATTGAACCCTACTTTGAAGAAATGAAAGAATGTATTTAGCTCTAAGTTGAAATGATGATCTCTCTTGCTGTTGTGACCTCCTGGTCCAGTTTTCGTCTCTACTGTTCCCTCTTTTTAAAACTTATTCACCGTTCTTTTGATGGTTTTTGAATGGACTTTGAAGATGGAAGCTAGAGTATGAATGTTTGTACCATTACTGAAGGCCTGAATGATCTTTTTCCTCTCACCATTGGTCAGTAGGTCTGATACAAAATGATTTTAACATGTTCTCTTTCTAGCTGGATAACTCAGAGGGTTTTCTTATGACAAATGGTGTTAAGATGGTTAAATGTCTTATCTGAAAACCTAGAAAAAAGAAACTGAATTAGTTTAGTGATTTTTTAGATATTAAATATTTTTGGTATGAAGAATTATCCTATGCAGTTACATGATTTGGACAATTTTGCTGTTACACTTGATAATTCATTCAATTCTAAAAATTAGTTAGAATCATAACAAGTCAAAATAATATTTTGGTTGGGTAAACTACTGTCTTTCTTCATTATTTTAAAAATAATTAAAAAATATATGGGTCAGAAAAGAACCTTATGAGTGCTTGTTGAGTGTGAAATGTTGACGTTATTCATGTCATTTTGCAATCAGTTCTTGTCTATATGCAACAATGCACTACAGTCTGTGAAGAAAAAAATAACGAATGAAGGATATTAGAAACACACTTTGTAAGGTTTCTATCTATTTGTGATAAAAATTTTGATATAGAAGAAAATTGGCATTAATAATGGTATCATCAAAAGGATGTATTTTTGACACTCATATTACAGTATACTCCCTTGGCAGTGTTTGCTGTTTTAAAAAGCTATTTTTAGAAATTTAATAAAACCCAAACATATGAAACTGAATTTATCCATTTTCTTTTTTCTTAAGAATTGACAACAAAAATGTTCAACACTGTTTATTTATTAGATTTGTTTATTTACAAGATTATAAAAATATAGAAACTAACTAAAATGCAATATTATTTATCATGTTATAAAGAAATATTTATTTATTGATAGCTCACCCAATACAAGATCCAAGGACCACTCAAGGTTTCTGAGTGAGACTCAAAGGTAGGGTGGGAGGAAGCAGGAGTGTATTATGAAGATGAGTAAGATATCAGTTTATATTGGTATGGGACTTCAGGGTTAAAATGAACAGTTGGTTTACTCATGCCAAGAAGGTTAATGATGGAGAATGAGGAAACACATGTGTAATTGTAACAAGATAAGGAATTTATTTACAAATTTATACACTTGAAGTAGCTCGTTTCAAGAAAATAAACCCAAAATTTTTTAAGTTCGTAACTTCAATGAATTGTCATGAAAAGGAAATGTTCATACAACAGATTAAATGATCTGACAAAAAAAATATTAAAAAATGTTTAAGATAACGGTAAGAGTGTTTGTTGTTTACAGAAGGGATATATGGATGCATAAATCAGAAGTAGGTGAAAAGAGATAGTTTGAAATACTTTGATTTCTTGGATTCTTGAAATAAGTTCTTTAAAGTGCCAAGTACTTGTTTAAGGCTGATAATATAATTGGTGAGTAATTTGGCACTGGCAAAAATCTGGACGCATGAACAGAAATGAAACTTTTCTCATGACTTCAGACACTCTTCTCTTGTTCATTTAATTTTTTTTTTTCTTATCTTATAGCAAAAAGGATTTCACATAGGCTTCTTTTACAATTAAAAACTTCTTTCTTTTTTCTAGGCTCAATGACTAATTCATTTGAAAACATCATTTTCATAGGTCTCGTGATGATTTCACATAGTATTGCAAATTTGTTTTCATATTTTTCTCAACTCTCAGGCCAATCTCTGTGAAGTCAAAGTTTTCAATTGTCCAAAGAAAATTTCACATAGGTTCGTGAATTTCTTTCCATCTTTTTCCTCAGTTCGCACGAACTTGAGGTGGGTGGGTAAACAGTTATTATTTCATACTCACCACAGGTTGACCCTGGACTTAAAGAGACCAAGTTTGTAGTTGTCAGTGAAGCATTCTCTTGGGAGTTTGTTCCATAAAGTAATATTTCTGGAGAAGAAACTGTCTGAGTGGAACTTGCTTTTTATCAAAGGAACATGAAGCGAATGGAAATGGTTTGACACTGTAAACATGGCATGTTAGCTCTTAGCTGTGAAGGTCTGACTTAGTGCCACTAAAGAATATAATTTGTCCAAAATTCAACCATAGTACTAGTGATATAGTAATGAAAGGCTGGCGATTGGTAAATTTATAAATATTAGCAAAATTAAAAAATTTGTGAACCAACTACAATGAAATATTTATTATTTACCATTTAATATATACATGACTACATGAAGGAATGTTTTTATTCATAATTTTATAAAAATGTTTTGGAACTATATAACAAGAAAATTTAAATAAACATATGATTTTTATATTATTTCATTTATGATTATTTTATATCTTAGATTACATTTTTTATAATCATGATCTAGGATGCTTAAAGCTAGAAATCCAAGATCTGAAATGCCAGTAATTATGGGTTAACCCTCTTCCAACTGTCCTTTGAGAAACATAATTATGAAAAAAATTTTAAACTGTTACTAATAAACTAAATAAGCTAAACTGTTTTCCTAAAAATAAAAATCCAAAGATGGATATGCAATGTAATTGGCCCTGATTTGGTATCTCATCTGCAGTCGCTCTCTCACAGACGTGCCATTGCCTCCCTCTGTCTTTTTTACAAATACTTTCATGGTAACTGCTCCAATGAGCTGCTTTCACATGTTCTCAGACTTCATGAATTTAAGCGTTCAAGTAGGCTGGCGTCTCACTCTCACCCTTTCAATGTCAAAACTGTTAAGTGTACCATCTCTTCTACTCCAATAGCTTCATCGCTCGCACTTCTCACCTGTGGAACTCCCTCCCCATTTCTTGTTTCCCTGATAGCTACAATCTCCAACTATTCAAATGTAATGTCAATCGACATCTCCAGATGCCCTGATCTATCCGCTATCCTTCTCTTCATCCTTTCCTCTATCACTCCTCTTTGCTCTTTCCCCAACTCTCTGTAACCCCTTGCATGGTAGTGGCTTCCTGCCTTGCTTGGGGTGAAATGCTTTAAAAAAAAAACTTTGCATGAAACATGCCTAGAAAATTTGCAAAGAGATAAAAATGACTTTTAAAAATAATAAACTTTGGTGAGGGAGTATACAAAAGAACAACATTCATCATTTTCATTTCTCTAAAAATATCAGAAAAAAATGTTATATTTATTGTTATATTTCGTGCTAATAGGAATATATACTTGACTAACACAGTGGATAAAATAAGTAGAGGTTTATTGTAAAAACCAGTACAATAAGAATAAAGGTACAGTTATGCACAAGGTTGTCGCAAATCAGTCCAGTAGTGAGTGCTACTATTGGAAGGTTGGTAGTTCTCGCGTAAGTTTGAATTGTACTCAACACATCCCAGCTAGACTCTGTAGTCCATTGACTTACAGATACTTATAGGTAGTTACTCATGGGGGTGACAGGTTATTCCATTACATCACTTATTTATGTACAATAGAGTATATGTTTATATCCGATGATTATAGTTTTTTATTTTATTAAAGTTCCCCAAATATGAGGCTCAAGGTAGAGGGCTACTGAATGAGGTGTGTGATATGAAGAGTGGGTGGGAGAAACTGAAGATTCTGCTAATGATTGACCCTTGATTTTTATGATCTTAAGACTGCAGTGTTCCGCTAAACATCCACAAAATGGCAGTTCTTGGTAAAAACATGTCTGAGTGGAACTTTGCCAGAAAATTGTTTTCTCTTGAAATAATTTACTGTATGTTTATATACGATTCCATCATTCAAATAAGCTAAATTCTAGGTTAATCCTACCCCCGTCTTAATATTTGTTCACCTCCACCCACCTTTATTCAAGATGGAAGAATATTTAGATAAGACATCATTCCTACTTCTGAACTTGATCTATTCATTAAGGTTGATTGGTAACTACAAGCTTTTTATTGCTCACCAGAAGGGATGATCAATAGTGTACTTAGGATTTGCACCACCCGGAACAATTATATAATCTGCCACCCCTCCAAGCAATATTTTAGAACAAAATATAAAGAAAAATGACAGTTATGGCCATTCATTTTGTTTTGTTCTGATTGCAAATAAACAACAACAGCAAATGCAACTTTTTGTTATCTCTCCTAAATTTTGCTCCACCATCCATTTACTCAATATATGTTGTTTTCCTGTCTCACTTGCTGTCAGTCTCTCTTCTGAGTATCAAATTTTCCAAGCCCTCTTACCTCATTATGTGCACTAGAAATTTCAACCTTTTCTTTCTGATGTTAAGTATAAATATACTTTTTGTTTCCATTTTGTCTTAAACGTCATCGTTGCTCACATGTTTGTTCCATGGTATTCTCGGCATCCTTTTGGAGAACCACATTTCTGTTGCTTCAGATCTCTTCTTCATCTTTGAGGAGATTATCCAGTATTCATTGCCATTTAGAAAGACTGATATTACATCACAGATCAGTACTCTTTTCTTTGTTTCTAATTACATTTTTACTTAACCCTAAAGTTAATTTAAGTAAATATGTCATAAGTGGAATGAAAGGTTAAAATGGCACAATTAATTTTGCATGCTGCTTCATAATACTAATTCATCGCAATACTCTGGACAAAGATTGCCTTGCCCAGTGTGTGTGTGTATGACCAACCAACTTCCCTCTAGAATAAAAGATGTTGAAAAATGTGAAATTT
The DNA here is from genome assembly GCA_964036315.1 of Acanthosepion esculentum. Taxonomy (NCBI): domain Eukaryota; kingdom Metazoa; phylum Mollusca; class Cephalopoda; order Sepiida; family Sepiidae; genus Acanthosepion; species Acanthosepion esculentum. The sequence goes on from OZ038485.1 coordinate 41,473,362, forward strand.
GAAACAACATCTGGAAATCTATATCTATTTTGAAAGGATGTCAGAATAATCCAGAACTTCTGTTGGAAAGCAAACCACCTGCATATGAATAGAGAATGAATTGAGTAGCTACACAAAAATATAAAGGGGCATAAGACAAGGATGTGCCTTCTCTCCAGATCTCTCTTCTGGCTTCTTGCTTTCCAGACAACTTTGATTTTCAAAAATTTGAATTCAATGCTAATCATTATCTTCTTAATTCCTGTCCTTTTATTGTTCTCACTCCTTAATAATGTTTTCCTTTTTCTCATATTCTCTCACACACAATCACCCCTTGCATCTTAGTGGCTTTATTGCCTTGCTTGTTTATTTACAAGAATAAGTTTATATTTACAACATTCTAAAAAACTAATACAATTAAAACTAATGCAATAAATTACTGATTGATTTATTTAACAGCATATTAACTCCTTATGGATCATTTAATACCGGAATATATATATATATATATATATATATATATATATATATATATATATATATATATATATGTCATTCTGCTTTCACAGTTGAGTACATAGTAGATGATATTTGTCTATATTTCTGAGATATTGCAATTATTTACACTATTTACATTGTTTGAACTAGGGTCCTCATCTTATGACATTTTGGCTGTTGTACGCTCTGGTTTTCTTCAGGTGATTGGAATTTCAAACTGAACCCTTTATTTCATCCATCGGGGTAGATTGTTCTAGTTCCACATGCCATGCCTCCTCTGGATGTCTCGGTATTCATTATCTCCCTTTAACTTAACTCTCCAAGCTTTTGTTCACCTCAGTGTTAGCCAAGTATTGAACTCACAACTCTTTGGATCAAGTCACTGGATTCAACCAATACTTTTATCCACTGGGCCATGTATTGCTGGTATTTTTACTATAAAAATTTATTTTTATACTTTTGCAGTGTTTTGTTTTTGTTTTCGAGATCACTATTTGCCCATAGCTGGGACCCTAACAGGTGCTACCATCCTGACTCATATTGGAACTGGGAACAACAATAATTAAGAAGTGTTTCCACATTTCCCAAAAACTCCAATCTCTTGATCAGAGGCAATGCAATATTTATCATTTAACAATTTATAAAGAAATAAATATGTAAACAATTTTTTATTCATAAATTTACATTCATTTAGTAAATTATTAGAATATGTGAATCAACTATAAGGAAATCATTATTATTTACCATTTTATAAAGTTCAAATCAGTCGGCAAGTAGCCATTTTTTTGCCAACCATTCCAATAAATAATATAATAAATATTTTGCCAACCATTCCAATAAAAAATGTAATAAATAAACAGTGGAAATAAACAATCTAATAAATAAATAGTGTTTATTATTTTGTTGTAACTTCTCAAGAACAAAAAAAATGTATAAATTTACTTTCATGATATGTTCAGACTTTATTACAATTCTAATTATTGCTTTTTAAAACAATAAACATTACTGTCCTTTTGACACTTCATTTTTTGTGAGACCAAAGGTTTGCCATTAAATCAATGTCTATGGACATTTATATATAGAACTTACTTTAAAGAATGTTTTACCATTGGTCAAACATTATGGTCATAGAACTGAGAAATAATTTACTCTGGTGGAGTTACTGATTCACACTTGGAAATAATATTTATTTTTCAGCATTTCTCTTGAACTTCTCTGTTTTTTTAATGCTAATTAATTACTATTAGAAAATTTTATACACTAGTAGTTCCAAAGCTGCATTTCCAATTATAGAATAATGGTAGGGTAGACAAGCACTTGAGAGAAGCCACAGGGAGGAATTACTTGCCATGGCACACTGAAGATGTCATTGGAAATGTCTATTTATTATTATCTCTTCTGTGTGGATTTAAAGGACTAATGTCCTCATCTTTATCATTATTATCACAATGTTACAACTGTTGCACTCTCCAGCTTTCTTCAGATCTTTCAATTCAGGTAATCTTCAAGGGATTAAAAAAAATAAACCTTTATTTAATCTTCAGGGGTGGATTATTCTCATTCTACTCTCTATATTTTGTTCTTATTTACTACTGTTCACTTACTACTCACCTTGTTTCCACTGAGTCTAAGTCTATTGTGCCTGGTCCAGGGATTGAACTCACTATTACTACATTACCAAATTCATGAACCAAAACTTCAATTCACTCGGTTACTTTTCTGTAGGACAATTCTGAACCTAAAACTTGGAGCCTTAAAACTTAACAGATACCTGAAGAAGGCACAACAGCTGAAATGTTATAATAAAATAAAATAAGATAAAAGATAAGGATGTTATCTGAATGTGACTAATATAAATATTTTTTATTGAATATTACACAAAAGATAAAATATTCCCTTTTAATTATTTTATAAAATGTTAATAAGGGAATATTACATCTTATACAGGGTGTCCATAAAGTTTGTGTGCACTTTAAAAAAATTATAACTTTATTTGTATTTGTGATAGAAATAATTTGTAAAAAGGATTAGAAAGAAGTAAATCTATATTTTTTAAGGTTTTATTGAAATTTTATTTAAGTTTCCACATGTCCTCCATCATTAGCAATACAAAGGCTAATACGATTTTGCAGTTCACGGAAAACATTTACCCAATGATTTACAGTAATGCCTGAAATCACATTAGTTATTTTAGCTATACTTAAAACTAGGTACATTAAACTTTATAACATTTTTTTTACAGATTATTTCTATTGCAAATACAAATAAAGTTATAAATTTTTTAAAGTGCACATGAACTTTATGGACACCCTGTATATATATATATATACCGGGTATAACAGCAAAATTGTCCAAATTGTGTAACAGTAAAATTGTCCATTTGTTAGTTTAAGATGTGAACCGTTGTATCTTAGAAATGATTAAAGATATTTTACTGGAATTCTCTGAAGTTTTATAACACTATTGGACTCTACTTTGAACAAATGAAAGAATGTATTTAGCTGAAAAAATGATGCCTCTTACTGTTGTGACCTCCTGATCCAGTTTTCCTCTCTACTATTCCTACATTTTGTGGTATGGGCAATTATCTCCTATTATATGTTTTGAACAATTTTGCTGTTATACCTAGATGTTTCTCTTGGGGCCAGTTCCAGTGGGTTATGTATGCTTGGATGAATATCACCACCGGAATTAGAAGTAGCTGCACTATATTAAGTCTAGTTAGTTTCCTCTTCATCACTGAGGCCTGCTGGCCCAGTGGTATGACATATGCATTGTATCATAATGGTCCGGGTTCGATTCTCAGTAGTGGATGCACACTGCTGATGAGTTCTAAAAAAGGACAAAATGGCCGTCCAGTGCCTTCTGCATTCTGTTGAGCTTTCTTATTCAAGACTCAATGAATTATTATGTGAAATTAAGTAAATCCCCAATTTTTGTCTATATAAGCCTATGCTTGATCCAGGTTTAATGCTCTGGATGGAGTGGCTTGGTGAAACAAGGCGTTACTCTTGGGGCCAGTTTGAGTGGGTTATGCATGCTTGGATGAGTATCACCACCGGAATTAGGAGTATGTGCGCTATATTAAGTCTAGTTAGTTTCCTTTTTGTCATCAAAGCCTGCTGGCCCAGTGATATGACACTTGCATTGTATTGTAATGGTCTGGTTTCCTGCATTCTGTTATGGTTTCTTATTCTAGACTCAATGAATTATTATGTGTAATTAGTTAAATCTCCAATCTTTGTCTCTGTATATATATATGTATATATATATATATATATATATATATATATATATATATATATATATATATATATTCCTGCAGTAGGTTGCTGTTATTTTCTGCAATAAACTGGTTGCAAACCAAGGCTACAGGACCAAGTCTGTCATGCTACTTAATCTATAGCTGTGGGGAGAAGGGATGAATTCTTTCCCAAGGGTATTTGTGTGTAAGTTTAATGTAACAAATTCAACTGAAATTTGAACTTGGCTTTCAGATTTTTCCTTCTGAGCTGTTATCCATTACCCCCCCCACACACACACACACACACACCGAATATCGAAGTTTACAGTACCTGGTATTCCATAGTGGTCACCCATCTAGGTACAGACCCGGATCAACATTGCTTAACTTTGATGATTGGATGAGAACTAGTGTTACAATTGCTGTAAGATTATGAATATTATATATATTATGCATATTATTACTTCAAATGTTATTATGGTGGATACTCGTATTTGAAATAGATGCCCCATTATTATTTTTGTCTTAAATAAAAAATGTGGTATCTATTTAAAATATGAGTATCCACTATAATAATATTCGAAGTAATAAAAATAACTCCATTAATTCTTTTGAAATTGTATATTAATATATTTATATTAATATTTTGTGTCACTACTAATTTTCCATATAATAAGAAGTAGAATTTATTGAATGTCAAGTTTGGCTAAATTTTTTGAATATACTCTTCATTTGACCAATGCTAAAATTAAACCTTTCCGATTGTGTCCGAGTCATAGCTTGTTCTAAAATGTTCTTTTTTGGGAAATATTTAATTGATTTTATTTCTGATCTCATCATCCTTCCCATGTCGAAGCAACAAGCTGAATGGTAATGCATCTCAGTACTAAGAACGTACTAAGTGACTCATATAGATGTCCAACATTTTATAAATCCACTGAATGCATAAAAGAACGTTAAAGTGGACATCAAATACACATTATGAATAGTACATAGGTTCATTACTGTGTACTCTTGTAGTCACAAGTTAACTCCTTTAACTAGAAAATAAATCTCTTGAGCAAGAATTTAAAATGAAAGGCAAACTATAAAATCTTTTTTTCTAAGTGCTTACAAGTTTGTTTTTCTACTTAACATTTTATTCAAGTCAAATGTGATATCTTCAAGATGAAGATGCCTGATGAGACAGATGCTTGAATATATACAAGTTTCAATGATTGTGATAATACTGACTTCATTAATTTTTTTCTTGCATTTGCGGTTTTATTTTAAAACCTCTGATAATGTTATTGTTGCATTTTCATTATTTTTTTCTATTTATAATAACTAGTTAGTACTCATTCTTGGCTGACAGAAAGATGGTCAAAATTTAAAAATTAGTTATGCCATTTTCCTTTCATACCCCTTTTTTTCTAAAAATTATTATTTTTATTTTTAATCCTTCACTCCAAGGTAGGAGATAATGCCACTAAGATGCAAGAGGTTAGTGGGAGTGAAAGCGAGTGAGAATCCTAATGAGGAGAAAGGACAACAGAAGAACAGGATTCAGGAAGACAGAAGATGGTAGCTGAGGCTACATTTAATTTTTTGAAGATTGTAGGCAGAGAGAAGCAAAAAACCAGAAGAGAGTTCCACAGGTGAAAAGTGTGAGAAAATAAAATATTAGAAAAAATCTTATGGTTACAACTAGCTAACTTATATTTCTAGTGTACATAATGAGGAAAGAGGGCTTGGAAAATTTGACATGGTATATTAGAGGCAAGAGGGATAGAGGAAAATGGTATATAATGTACCTAATAAGTTTGTGTAAATGGATGGCAGAAAAGGAATTAGGAGAGATAGCAAAAAGACAAACTTTATTAGGAGGTACAAAGAAAATTGTGGAGAGCCATGATTGCTTATGTCCTGAAGGGAAATGACACATAGAAGAATAAGAATACAATTTTTGTTTCTGTTTCATAAATTCTTAAAACAAATAAATAAATCACTCACAAGACATGCTCAGGGGAAAACAGCACATAAGCTACCTAAAGATGAGATAATAACTAATGGTGAGATAATGAAAAGACAAAACTTACTAAGAGCTACAAAGGAGAGGAAATTGTGGAGAGCCATGATTGCCAACATTCTGAAGGGACATGGCACATAGAAGAAGAAATCTCAGAGAAAAATAAATTTGCTCTTTTGTATACTATAACAGGAGTGAGCTATGGAAGAAAGGTTTATTCTCCCACTTACACGTTCTTCCATTATAGACATTATTATACCCATGATATAATATCACCATACTTCAAAGATGGAACGGAATGGCTGAAAGGAAAAGGAACAACGAACATGCTTTGTTCTCAGAGAGACTTTTATACCACTAAGACATACACATAACTATATATACATATATACACATGTTCTACACAGAGAATATTATATCATATATCTTACAGTGAGCTGAGTGTAAGGAGAAACAAAAAAGAAGGGTTTTACATATTAATATGGAAGTTCAATATATATATTTCGGGTAGATGGAGCTTGACAGCCTAGGAAGGCAGTTCATCTAGAGGAAGGAAAATCAAACATGGAAAAGGCTTAGAAAATCCAGAGTGAAGATCCGAAGGCAGTTGACTGTCAACACTGACGAATTTTTGGCAATTCCTGCAGTCAAGAAATTTGTAATTTTCTATAGTACTTTGTATTTTGTTGGTACTACTGAGAGGGGGGGAGTGGCATGTAGTCTGGGCAGTGCACAGCCTCCATATACTATTGCTCAAGCATGTGCCCTGGAGAGGTGACTCCAGTTTCACCACCAAAGTATTGAATTTTGACAAAACAGGGTACTAACTTTATCTCATGAGATAAATGGATGCCTACTATATATATATATATATATATATATATATATATATATATATATATATGAAAGAGAGCAGGCAGCCCTAGACATGCTGATACATAGAGATGACCTAATCATTTCACAGGCTGACAAATGTGGTACCACAGTGATCTGGCACATCAAAGAATGCTTTAAAGAGGCCAACAACCAATAAACTAACAAAAACAGCTACAAAAGCTTACCCACAGACCCACTCCCCTAATACCAAAAAAACTTAACAAGCTTGCTAAATATGATGCTTCAAAATAAACTAATTGACAAGGAAATATGCACAAACACTTACACCCACTAACATCACACCTGCCCACTTCTACCACCTTCCCAAAATACACAAAAATAACAACCCAGGAAAGCCGGTCATTCCATTATTTAACTGCCACACAGCTAAAATATACAAATATATAGATCACTATATACAGCCCTTAGCTAAGGAAGTAAAATCCTACATCAGAGACACAACAGGCCTACTAAACAGAATTAAACATACACAAACAGTACCAGAAAATGCAACTCTAGTAACCATAGATGTTAGATCTCATTATTCCTAAACCAAACACAATGAAAGGCTAGTCCTTAAAGAAGCACATACTAAAAGAACAAAATAAGAATCCCCTCCCCAAAAGTAATCATATAACTTACGGAACACATCCTTACATTGAATAGCTTGATTTCAGTGGAAGACACCACCTACAAGTAAAAGGATGTGCCATGGGCACCGTTGCAGCTCCATCATATGCCATGATGTTCATGGGCAAATTTGCGGAGACCCATATTTATCCTTTCATCGGTAATGACTGCATGTTCTATGCAAGATATATTGATGATATCTTCGTCAGATGTTTGGGCAATAAGTAAAAACTTAATGAATTCCTTATGGCCCTAAACACAGTACATGACTCCATTAAGTTCAGCCTTGAAAGATCAACACGATTGGTAACATATCTAGACACCCATATCTACATTGATAAAAATAGAAATGCCTGTATTTTCTACTAGTATGTTTTGGATGGAGTTGGGTAGGTTTTTATGTGTGTTTAAATGAGTTCTAATGGAGGTGTGGTCAGATAGGTGTAACATAAGTCATCTAGATAGGCATGTAGTAGTGTGACCAATGTAATTATTTATGGGTATGTTGTTTTTTTTTGTTTTTTTTTTAAAGTAATTCACCCCAAGCAAGGTGGGAGTGCCACTAGTATGCAAGGTGTTACAAAGGATTGAGAACAAGAGTAAAGAGGCGTGTTTGAGGAAAGGATACAAAGAAAGACAGGGAACATGCTCAAGGTATCAGATGTCGATTGACATTACACTTGAATATTTGAAGATTCAGGAACACAGTTCATTAAGGGGCATTTGAACTCGCTAATAATATTGGTTCTTTGTAGTTTTGATTTTGCAGGTGTGTTGTTATTTTGAACAGTTTTTACACACTTTGTGTCCAGAAAAGAAAACACTTGTACAAACAGAAGAAAAATTAAATAAAATGACTATTCGCAGTAGTCTTTAACAAAACATAACATATATATATATATATATATATATATATATATATATATGTGTGTGTGTGTGTGTGTGTGTAATGTTTTTATTTTTCAAAATCCCTTTAAAATCAGAAAATGTTTGGAAATAATGAATGGTGGTTAAATGTTAAATTTACCTTTGTTACAGAGGATATAAGAACCATGATTGTCCATGTCCTGAAGGGACAAGGTACATAGAAGAAGTTATTTTTACATATGTTTCCATTGCACCAACTGTTATGTCTGTAAAAGCCATTACTTTTAATTTTCTCCCAGAGTAGAGAGTATGATTTTATTACTTTAATCAGTTTTATCATATAGTTGAATGCAATTTCTAAAGAATTAATGGATTTATTTTTTATCTGACATTTTTATTACTTCAATATCCACTATAATAACGCTTGAAGTAATATTTGGATGTATAAACAATTTTTATTATTTAAAGAATATTTTAAGTAACAAAAATAAAGTTTTATATTATATTTCTCCTGTTTGACAGACCGAAATGGAACAAGTGGCATCCCTAGAGGAGTAAGAGGGTGTTGCAACAGGGTGGAATGTTGAGTTTGTTGTGGTTGTTAATGTAATTTACCCACTTTGTTACATGTATTTGTAAATCATAGAGGAATCCTTTTCTCTTTTTTTATGCTGAAAATTAAATGAATGTACAACAATAACATAAACAATGAGATCTTGAGACATGTTGAAATTAATGAAAAGAATGTTTATTTTTATTTTCATGATGTTAATTATAATATTGGTATTGTGTTTGTTAAAAATGTTCTCAGTGTCATTGTCTCTTTTGTTTCTTTAAAAGTTTGTGCTTACTTTATTTTGCTTGTTTCAAGAATTTTGTTGTTAAGGGTAGCCTTTGAGACCATCAACTGTTGATTTTTATGGAGCAAAGAAGAGACATCTGTGTTGTTCTTTTTATTACTGCTACTGTTACTATACTGTCCTGTCCTGACCCTACTGTCTTTGTTTGTGGTGGAAGGGTCATTTTTATAATGATGAAGTTTCAGATTTTTAGAATGATGAAATATTCTCATCATATATTATTACTGGTGGCCAGATTGATTTAGATGATGAAATATCATCATCATTTACCATCACTGTTGGAAAGGTTATTTTTAGAATGATGACATATCATCATCATTCTGGATCATAATAGTGTGTACATCACTGGATAGCATCATCAGGTGTGACAAAATCAAATAAGGTGGCATTGTCAGACGGAAATGACTCTAAAATTATTTAATATAAAATTTTTATGCAGTGTTTCTGCAGCATGTTTTTATAGCTATTGATTTTGTTAATTTTCCTTTGGCTCTATGATGTAATGGAATAACCTGTCACCCCCATGAGTGACTACACTATAGGTAGTAACTACCTATAAGTATCTAAGTCAACGGACTACGGAGACTAGCTGGTATCTGTTGAGTATGACTCAGACTTACGCGAGAACTACCAACCTTCCAATAGTAGCACTCACTACTGGACTGACTTGCGACGACCTTGTGCATAACTGTTACCTTTATTCTTATTGTACTGGTTTTTTTATAATAAACCTTTACTTATTTTATCCACATTGTTTTTCAAGTATATATTCCTATTAGCAAGGAATATAACACTCTATCTGAGATATATTTATAGAGAAATATTATGAATATCATATTTAAATTGACAATATATATTATTTATAATATGTATTACTAATAAACTATTATATTTATTATTATAATAAATGTTATTTTTAGTCGGTACACATATTTGAGTTGCTTTCCCTGTTTTTTTTTCTCTTTAAACAAATTAATAACAACAGGCCTAGACTGAGAAAACTTACTAATGATTGTGTCTCGGATAGGAACCAAACTTGTATTCCTATTTCCATCAAGGAAACCACTTCTGTAGCTGAAATGTGCCTTCACCAATTCATCCATGGAAGCTGTGTTGATAGAGCTAAATTTGAATTACCTATTTAAGGAATGCCCATCTTTTGTTGGGACATCTTCGAATCTATATGTGTGAGCTTCAGATTTGTGTCTGAAATGCAAACAACAGTAATTTTTGAATGGATTTTTCTATTCAACATCATTTCTTATTATTATATATATTAAATTATTATTACATATTATATATATTTACACTACGAATACATCAGCGTATGGGACCGTTATAACAAAATTATTATAGGAGATGAGAAAATTAAACTAAGCTGTGCTGCAGGTAGTTTTGTCCAACACCACAAACTGCTACATAACCAAAACAATCTAGGAACTTGAATCATGTTCTTACCAGTTCTCAACTTTAATATGGATGTCATGCATGACATCCAACCTCTTCATAAATGTCTAAACTGTCAAATGTATACAACTAATTTCTCAGATCAATGATTAAAAATGGCTTTGAGAGAATTAACCCAGTAGGTCTTACTGAGGACCATCCTTCTTTGAACTTCATGGTCTGGTGCTAGAAGATCACAAACAAAGAAAAGAAAGCACATCATTTGAGGACTTTCAACATCAGCAACAACTAAAATGGGTTGTGCATGTAACTCAAAGAGAAAATAATGAGATAAGCAAGATGTTGATGTTTTACACTACTTTGATCAAAATGCTAGGAAGGAAACCCCTATCAATACTGGAAAGAGTGATAACAGATAGTGGACAAAATTAATAGAAAAATAAGAAAGATTTTATAAATTTTAACTTAAAGTACCACTTGCTGGTCAATCAATGAATGTTTCCTTTAAAGGAAACAATTAATATTTCCATTATATAAATAATCTATATGGCATTTTTTTAAAGATCTTTTCGGTCCAAGCAAGGAAACAAAAACACTAACATGCAGGGGCTTTACTGAGTTTAAAAGAATATAAGAAAATTATTATTAAGAAGCAAGAACAATAAAAGAACAGGAATTAAGAAAACAGAAGATAATGATTGACATTGCATTTAAATATTTGAAAATCAAACTTGACCGGAAAGCCAGAAGCCAGAAGAGAGTCAGACAAGCAAGACATGTGGAAAAAGGAACTGTTAACATAGAGCTTACATGTTTTTTTTTTTTTTTTTTTTTTACTAATGTTCACCCAATACAAGGCCCAAAGGCCACTCAAGGTAGAGGGTTATTGTGTGAAGTTATATTAGTGCAAGAAAAGGCAAGGAGTGAAATTCTTCAGGCTATGCAGGAAAGATAATAGCAAACTTGAGACTTGAAGAAGTCAACATTTAATTAGTGAATGAAAACATATTTAAAAGTATAGAGTTGAAGTAGACTTTAGAATGAACAAGAAACCCAATCCTAAACAGGAAAGAAGAGATAAATCTTTACTCCTGTTCAAAAGAACAGGGAGGTGTTTAAACCAGATGAAAGGCAAACTTATCTACTCCTATTCAGAAAAAAAATAGTTATAATTATTGAATATTATATCTATTATTATTATTATTATTATGTATTATTATGGGTATTATATTATTATATGATTATATATATATATATATATATATATATATATATATAGTCATCCACAGACAGTTTTGCTGAGTAACAGCTCATCAGTGTGGGTAGATATGCAGTTGCTACTAGATGGGATCAAAACCCAACCGATTTGACATCAGTTGGAATCTCTCACACTTAGGCTATCAGTGCACACAGTGGAGAAAGGGAATTTTTTAATGCATTATATACAAGATATAAGCATTCTCAGCTACCAGAGTGCTCAATTCATAGTGAAGAGCTTTTAACATTAATTAGCAGCAGCTGATGAATTCCCTTTCTTCCAAAGTGTTCAACCTACTTTATATATGTATAAAGAAATAGTTTGTAATGTTTACTAGTAAATGGAAATATAATAGTATCTGTAAACATATCTCAAGAAAATCATTTTGAGAATGTATTATTGAAGAAAAATAAGATGAAAAATAAAAATATAATAATGATGTTGTGATTCAATATAGAGAGATTTGACAAACATTATGCTTAAGCAATTAAAATCTATTTTCATCAAATATTATTCTGTTACAAAAATGATTCAAAACATGTATAACAATTATCTTGACATTAAAAATATAATGTTAAAACTAACATAATTTTGATGTTCTTTAACAATTTTTATGACGCACTCTCGCGTTTTCTCAACATACGTTCACTTTAATGACATGAAATTATGTAGGTGCAAGAACGTTTAAGACTAGAAATATTAAAATCTGAAGTAAGATCTGCACTGGACAAAATGAACAGGAACAAAGCAGCAGGATCAGCTGGGATCATAATAGAAATGCTCTCAGCCTTAAATGACTTCAGCATCGAAAATACTCATTTATATACAGAATAAGGCAATGGATTACTAAGTTTCATACACCCTTTGGTTTAATTACATCCTACTAAACTAATTATAAAGCTTGATATGTTTCTTATTTACCTCTTATATAAACTGTGATGAAAAAAGGGGCTCTGCCAACATATTTCCATGAGTTGCATATTAAAAGTCAAAGAGCAGCATCTGTCTCATGAGCTGCGGCTTTGGCCACCCCTGATATATACAAAAGGCATGCAATAAGTTCATGGAAAGATTGAATTAAAGCAAACATTTTTAAGTATAAGCATTATTTTGGCACTTTTATTTGCAATTTATACAGCTATTTATACAGTTCTAGAATTGAGGGTTCTGGGAAGTTAACAAATTAAAGCACAAAACAACTTTTTCATCATTCTCAAGATGAAGAAAAAGTGGCTGCAAACAATGCCAAGAAATGGTACAAATTACATAACATTAAACAATGAAATTAGAAACACATGCAAGTAAACTAAAGAGGAATGGCTGAATGGAATCTAAAGTAAGATCAGCATTGGACAAGATGAACAGGAATAAAATAGTAGGATTGATAAAATAATAACAGAAATACTCTCAGCCTTAGACAAGTTCAGCACCAAGGAGTACACAGAAATAATAAATGAAATATACAACAATGGCAACATACCAGAACACCTTGGTAGATTCATCTTTGTAGCACTACCTAAGAAACCAGGAAATGAATGCAAGCTTCATCAATCAGCTTAATAAGCCACATAATTATCCAAATTCTGATGAACAG
>OZ038485.1:41491582-41494082 GCA_964036315.1 Acanthosepion esculentum
TATTTCAACAGTAAAAGGATGGGACCTAGATGCCAATCTCGTAGCATGCTTAAATTTATGTATTCACAGCACAAGGGGAAAAAGCTTGTCATAATTTATCTAAAACAGTAAATTCATTAGTGCATTACATAAATGAGAGTTTTTCAAACCTTATAAAAGTGGGTTGAAAGCATTAAAATATTTAAATTTATTATTATTACCATAAAATTTTTGTAGAAAAGACAAGGAGAAGTCATGTCATGTCAGTGAGAAAGTGACTGTAGTCGAGATGTCTGATATAAAATTTTGAATGTTTTTCTATTTGTTCTGTATTTAATCATATAAAATTATATATATATATATATATATATATATATATATCTATTGTATTTAATCATATAAAATTATATATATATATATATCTATTGTATTTAATCATATAAAATTATATATATATATATATCTATTGTATTTAATCATATAAAATTATATATATATATATATATATATATATATATATATATATATATATATATATATGAGGAAGCATGGTGGAATAATGGATAGCGACTTGGATTGAGGAACTGGAGAGCCGAGTTCGAATTCCAGTCAAATCCATTACATTCACTTATGTGCTAATATCCTTAGGAAAGATGTGAATCCTCTTCTTCTCCCTCCAGCTATGGGTAAATAGCAGGACAGACTGGGTTCTATCGCCTTGGATGGCAACTGGTCTAGGAGAAGGACAACTCCGAATTTAAACCCGGAGTGGAGCCCCGAAAGCGGGTGGACGGCACTTTGTGCTACCTTCTGGCAACTCCTGAGGCTGTGTTGGTACCAAACTGTATTGGTTTATCATCTCCTTTGGAATCTGCTAGCAAGGCCGAGAGGTGGAACTAGATGACTGGGAAGCCCTAGTTCTCCATATATCCCGCCCAGACACATAGCGCACCGCGCTACTTCATCGTATTATAATTATTTTTTTTTTAAAATATGATTCCTTTGCTACATAAGAGTTCTCATGTTCCAAAAACAGGAGCCAAAAACCTCAATATAATTATTAAAATTAAATTGAATTAAAGTATCAAGCTCTGTTCCATCCTCAAGCAAAATGTTTGTAAATTTAGGCTCTACTTTTGTATTGAGCACTGTTTTTTAAAAATAAAAACAAAAATACTAAAGAATTTTGGATTATTTAAATGTTCTTTCCTATTTTTCTATATATTTGCACACACACACACAAATATATATATATATATATATATATATATTAGAACAATTCTTTTTTATTGATGTAATTATATATGCATAGTAATTATATATTCTCCTTCCCTTTCCTGCGCATATATAATTACATCAACAAAAAACATTACTTTAGTCCAATGAAGTCCTGAAGGACAAAATTCATCACATAAAAATATTTATCACTTTGTCATTAATTTTATATATATATATATATATATATATATATATATATATATATATATATATATATATATATATATATGTATGTATATTAGGGGAAAATGTAAGAAAGTGTAAAAAGTTTTCTTGTGATGCGTTTCATCCTTTAGGACTTCATCAGACTGTATTTGTTATGTTGGTGCAACTGCACATGCACTCGAACAAGGGATGCTGGGAATTTTACATTTTTTTTTCATCTAACCAATTTCCTTTAGATTCTTTTTTTTTTTTTCTATACTTTTGTTATTAGATGTCCCACTCTGTGATAATAGAAGCTCTGCCAGAAATAGGGAAATGTTTTAAGATCTCAGGCATAAATTTACTGTAGATCACCTTGTGATCAAGGCACTCTCTAGACATTTTCATCATAGTGAATTGTTTTTTTTTCTTTGATCATAGTAGCATTTTTTTATGTCAAAATTGTACTCAGTCTTGTTATAGTAGGCAACAAATGTGTTTGATGTATTGCTTTGTAAAATGTCCCTTTTGTGTCAGATAAATTTTTACTTAGATTCCTTGAGGTTTCTCCTATATATTTTTGTGACAATTATTACAGGCAATTGAGTAAATCCCTCCTTCAAGTTTACACTTATTGTTTTGTTTAGTATTGACTAAGTCTTTTATTGTTTTAGATGCAGTAGTAACAACTAGAAAGTGGGTGCATGTTTGGACACTGCTGGAGGGCACATTTTCTTTTTTAAGATTCTCTAAAGCACTGGCTGGAAGATGTAATTCATAAAAATAAATAATATAGCATCTACTCAAATATGTGTATCCGCTAAAAAATATATAATTTAAATAATAAGAAAATGTTGAATTGAAAATAAGCATGTAAATTTAATTAATATAATGAATCGAAGGAAGGAAAAAAAAATTAATTTCAAGAAAGCTAGAGTCCAATAAAATTCAGACCCAGTAATCATTCCCTCTGTTTACAGAGGGAAGGCCCACAGGATTTGGTATACAAGGACTCTAGAACCTTGAGGTGATATGAGGAGTAGGACCTAGATAAAATCAAGACATGGTCCTCACTAAAATCAAACACACAATTCCTGCT